>VYXD01015736.1:138877-164053 GCA_013397195.1 Hylia prasina
TTTTTTTTTTTTTTTTTTTTTTTTTTTTTGGTGAAATGTGTATAGATTTTTAAAATAAATTAGTGCTACAGACATAGATCATTACATTTACCTATGTTTTGCCCATGTGGAGTTTAAAATGAATGAACAGAGTATCAAAAATCAAGGTCAAGCATTTGCTTAGCTGTAACAATGGAAGTGGGAGAACATTTCCATTTCCTTGGGGCTACTCCTTTGTCATTTTCCGTAGACTAGCAAGTCTTACAAAAATGTACCAACTGAATTTGTCCAAGTGATTCAGAAAAATTAAAATGAAACCAAGTCTCCCAAATGGATCTGTCTTAGTAGTTAATATGACAAGGTCATAAACATTCTGACTGGGATCTAAAAGTGCTTGTACTCTAGCCTGTACTGAGCTTGGAGCATACTTAAATGCAGGTCTGGTTAGAGACCAAGTATCCAGAAACTTGTGAAACCAAGCTTGCTTACAGAAACAAAGTGATCCACTGAGGCCTGAAACCAAAACTGCATTAAAACAAGTGATTCATTTTAGAAAGGTGACCAGTGCCTTTTAAAGGAACAATTCCCAAATGTAATGCTAGCACAAATCTGTTGCAGCTGATGTAAGAGCACTTTCTTACTTTCCTCATTGGACCCAACATGTAAAATCACAACAATGAGAGAAGTAATTTTAAAAAACTGCCAGAAGTTACAGGGGCTACATTTACACAATGCCTAAATCATTAAGTTGTTATCTTGACTCAGCAAAAATAATAACACGTCATTTTTAATAAAAGTGTCCATTCCAAACTATTTTTAAGTGAAAGGAGACAATGGATTAGCCACACACAACCAGTGGGAATGAGAATAAGGATGGTAAAGAAATCAGTAGTCATTATTTAGTTAAGCCATTAGTTCTTGTGCTCTCAGGGAAATACATAAATCACAGTCACATAGCTCAGTGCTTTACCCAACCTTATCCTGAAAGCCAAGTCTTCTCAGCATCTTGGATCCTCCATGTCTAGCAACTACCTTGTGTTGGGTTCTGGTCTGTCTGGGACTTGTCACTTTTTCCTCAATGGTATCTGCTGGAATGGATAAGCTTTTCACCTCTCACATGGAAACTCAGGGATTCAGTCAGGTAAAGCAGTGCTGAAGCTCATGTTTTTCTGTCTTGTAGGCATCATGTACTGTGCCAAGTGTTAAAAGTGTAAGATGCATTAAGTAAACAACATTGGAAAGAACACTTATTAAGATGTCTGCAAAGAGACTAAGAACTTGCAAAGACCATTAAGATAAGACATACCAAAAAACCCCCAAAACAAAGCAACTTCATTTCATTGCTATCTTTACACATATTTTTATACATTGTTATCTAAACACATATCAGAGGATAATGTGCAACTTTCTGAACACAGTGCAGATAAGAAAGGGACTGAGTGCAGCCTTCAACCAGCAAAAATAAATAAGGAAAGAAAGTCTGAAAGTATGAAAATTATGCAAAAAGACAGCTTTGCAACCTAATTCATTATATTATTTCAAACTTGACTCTATTAAAGTGCTCTCCCTAGCCCATCTTGTAGAATAAGATTTTTTTTGGCTCACTGCAAAAGGGTGGCTGTTCCTCAGAAACCAAACCAAACACTAAGGACGACATCTCTGAAATGCATATTCCTATGAAACGAAGTTGAAAAACATTTAGGGCAGGACTCAGTAGCTTAAAGGGAGACACTGGCTGGTATTTGAGACTGTCAGTGTACCCAAAGGATCTGCTTAGTTCTCACAAATCCATCACAGCGCTGGCAGGAGACTTGCAGCACTCCAAAGCAGCTGGATGCCTGGTGATACTCCATTTAACACCTCAAAATTACTCTAAACGCCTGTGTCTGGGCAGCTGAGTCTCCCTCCCTCTCAGTAAGCCAGTTTTACAAAAATCTACAAACCTGTTGAGTGAGGCCATTCACCAAAAGAGTTTCACAAGAACCAGTTGAACTTTGGAGGAACAGTGGCCATAATCTTCACTTTATCAACTCAGGTAGCTGGACCAGCTGAAACAGTTCTAGAACACACATCTATTTTCCTCTAACACACAGCTCATACCTCATCTGTGCTTATGGCAGTTTTTCATGTTATTTTGTAAAGGAAGGCAGAATTTTTTGCTATTTGGAAATTGAACGGCTTTTCAAATCACAGGAGATAAAATCCTGTCTCCTAATCTTACATCACCTTTCAGTCACTGAAAGGATTCTACAAACTACAGTGGGATGTGGCAGCTGTTTAACAGAATACATTAATACTTATCACAGTCTACTGGAAAATTGCAGTAAAGAGAATTTAAATCACTCAATACATCCCATAATTTTGGTAACTGCAGAAGTTTTGAATTAGTTATAATTCGTATTTAATGCCAAATATTTCTGACAAGAAAGTAATGTTATTTTGGTATTAAAATCTATTTTTCTATATCTAATTCAAGTTCAAGAAAATACTCCAGGCTACAGAAGTCCACTTTTGGAAGATATTGACTGCAGAGGGGTTTCTAAATCAAGTATGTCTGTTCTGCAAGAAGAGATTTTTAGCTTTATAGTTATATCCTGTTATCTGAGGCTAAAAGCGTAGACATTTAGTTGAAAATTCCTTTATTCCATTGTACTTATGTGAAGTTAAATAGCATTTAGTGACCCTGACATTTGATGACATATTTAAATCACCAAAATCCATACTCAAAGCACAGAGGAGCAAGTTATGGTGGTTAAATCCTCACATTACCTTGCATACGGCATCTTTTGAAAGAGTCAATGTAGTCAACATTAGCAAATTGAGTTTACATTTTAAACATACAAGATTTTTCACCAGTAGTTTAATAAATTATTTTTAAACAAAGCTATAGAGTTATTTGACTCATCAAATAAAAATTATACCACCCAAAATACAGGTAAGCTACCTCTACCTGTGCAGCTCCCCAAAAGCTGCTGACAGCCAACCCTTTCAAATACCTCAGTCATGTCACAGTCCTCAGGCACATTTTGAAAAACATTTCAGATACAAAAACATTCAATATTTGTAAAATGATATTGTTAAGGAAACACCTGGAATTGTAGTCCTTGAAGGAGGACCAGAGGAGCCAATCTATGGGTCCTCTAAGGGGAATTCTTTCCAGGGAAGAGTTACAGTAACTTAGATGAGCCAAACCCTCTTGTTGCTTGAATCATCAGCAAATTCCTGTCATTAACTTATTGCCAGGACTAACAACAGCTTTAGAAGTCCAGCTTTATTCCTGATAGCATTTGATGTCTTGTGGTCTTTCATCTGAATGAGAGCTCCATTTTTAATATGTTTTGCTCTAAAAATAGCCCAAACCTCAAAGATAAGTAGCCAAATGCCACTTGTAAAAGACAATTTCAGTTATCTAAAGAAAGATCAAGTTTTCTGCCTGCTGCAAGTGGAAGCAGTTAAGAACACTACTCTTTATTTTTTATTGAAATTAAAATCCAGTCCTACATTGAAAGTGACTGTCACTTAGTATTTTGGCTCAGCATGACTTTCAGGTTTCTAACAAAACCTTTACTATTTAAATTTAAGTCTCATGCCACAAAATATGTCACAATGTTGATACAAGTCCTATTTCTTTATGTAATTTGCGCAATGTGAGGTTTGTAGATAAAAAATTTAAAGGCAAACTTGCAATTACTACCAAACATCATCCATATCAATCTTCAAAATAATAATTTAAAAAAAAAAGCACATAAATGTCACCCCTTTTCATTAATTTTGGTCAAAATCCCTGTTTGCTTATCAGCCAGAGGGTTTCTGAGATATTTCAATAACATCCAGGAAATCAATCTTACATGAAACTGAAGGAAAACATCTAATGTCATTGAACAATAAATATCAGTTCTGTCAGTGGCTTACCTTTGAGCTGAGGCCTTAGGATGTTTCTCTTCTAGTTTCCTCACCAGTGCCACTGTCAGCTGTGTAGTCTCCCCCAGGGGATCTGCAGGCATTAAATGGGCGTCCAAAGGTCCTGAAAGTTGTTTCTGATTGGGGTTGCTGACATTTTTTTGCAGAACCTAAGAGATGAAAGTACAACCATGTAATTTATATATCGCTAATTAAAATAATGTGTGTCTACTTTTTCATGCAAGGCTGTTGATTAGCAGAAAATGTCAGAAATACAAATAGCTATGTCAAGATGCATCAAGAAGCACAAATCTAGAGATAGAGTGGTTTGGTGGGTGTTTTTGTTTCTCTTCCTTCCTTGAGTTTTTCCACATAGAAAATAAGAGATTTCACAAATTTGTCCTACGTGGGCTATAAGCGTAAACTGTTCTAAGACACAAATATATGTAATTATTTTATTCCTCTATAATCCCACATATAACTATTATTTCCCTAATATATAAATACCCTATTAAATTAATAAATCAAATGGGTTATTTTTTTTCTTTTACAGGAATAAGATGACTTCCACACTGATATTTCTCTTTCCAAAATGTGTTTTTGAAAGGACTGTCTCTGACTTGCCTCTGGCTTAATACTGTGACCTCTTCTGCTGAGCTGCTGTCTATCTCCTGATGAGCTGCAGACCAGGCCCCATGGTGAATATGGTTTTCTGTCTGGGTCACCTCCTCTCTTTCATTTAGCTCCTCTAGGTAGGTCAGGACAAACTCAGGGTAAGCCTGTAGGAAAGGACAAAGGCAGAGGAATAATGAAGAAAAACATCAGCTGCATCAGCAGAATCACAACAGTCTAAACACCAGGGAACAATGGGAAAAGTGGCTGTTGATGTACCAATGTCACAGGAGCTCCTGCGTGGACAGAACTTGGTGTTTCTCAAGGTTTTCAGGGTTAAATAATTATGTTTCTATATGCACTAAAATGAAAAATCAAAAATATTTGAATTTTATATATGTCAGTTTAAGAAGAAAGCCCAACAGTTCTCAAAATGAAAATTCTTAAAAATAAAAAGAAATTAAAATTGTTATCCCTTTTGGTGAAATTTAATGAGTTATAGGTGACATTTTGGTACATTTCCATGTAGTCCATTAAAAGACTTTAAAATGGCTTGTTCTGAAATCAAGACACATCACGAACAGAAAAAGCTTTCCTGATGGTTTTGAAACCTGAGTAAATTTTACTGGTTTAATTCCTCAATTAAGTCAATTTGCCTTATTAATGC
Organism: Hylia prasina; assembly: GCA_013397195.1. Classification (NCBI taxonomy): domain Eukaryota; kingdom Metazoa; phylum Chordata; class Aves; order Passeriformes; family Sylviidae; genus Hylia; species Hylia prasina. Next base: position 144,036 of record VYXD01015736.1, read on the forward strand.
TCTTTTGATCCTTGCTTATGTGGCAAAATGTCCCAAATAAAAAAAGACAGACATTCACAAATTACGATCTGTTGAATTTGAGGGATGAACATCTCACCTACTTAGCCTTGTGAAATCCAGATTTTGTACCATGGAAATGTGTTCATTGTTATTTCTTTAGCTCAGTCCATGAAAAGGTACCCTGGCATTCTCTCAGGTGCTACTTCAACTCAAGCTGTACTCACTCCATTGTCCTCATGATGAAATGGGCAGAACCCTTGCTTACAGAAAATATTTTTTATTTATGATGGAAATTTAAGTTTAAGATTCTATGAGCACCTACACTATTTTTTTTAACAGAAAATGTATAGATATTAGGTAGACTAAATTAGACCAAGGCCAGAAGCTAGGAAAATTACAGGAAACACTTGAAACAAATTGAAATCAATAATCTATTAAAACCTTGCAGTCACAGAATATAATGTACAAGTACAAGAAAAGACACATTTTTCTGTTTCATCACTCATCAGTGAATAAACATAAATAATTTCATTAATAAGGCAGGTAATACTACAGTAATTAAACACTTGGACATATTTTCCAAAGCCAATTCTGAATGGGCAACCCACAGATTCAGTGAACCTTCTCAGCTCAAATGGAAAGCAAAATACCCAGAGTTCTGAGAAGATTTTTTGTCTTGTGTCTTAAGAATACTCAGTAATATTAAAATATTTAGTTGTTTTGATCTTGATTTGTTCTGGAAAATTCCAACAGTTTAGCTTCAGTTGCATGACTTTTTCTTGAGCCTTCTCTCAGACTCTTCCCATGAGTGCTGTTATTTTCAATTTAGGACCACTTATATTTTACTTTAAAATAAATCCCTTCAATAGCAAGAATACAATAAACAGTGGGGTGCTTTTATTTCTTAAGGAAAAACATTCTTGGCTGATCAATAGCAGTGACTCTCCTGCTGTTTATCAGCTTGTATAGACAATATATTCGGAGACATTTATCTCCTGCTTCATTGGTCCATCCACTTCTTAATTCTGAGTAAATAAACTCAGATTCATAGTGTATTTTCAGACTAGTCTGCATGAATAATGAGGTAAGATTGCATTTCTTTAGATAAATTCTTCCCCGACAAGCACTTCACACTCCCTTTACCAGGATGCTGATAAGGAAAGTGATTCTGGGTGGTTTCTCTATCCCTTTTCACCTTTTCTGCCTGGGCCTGTGGCACTGCTGCTCATGTGACAGAAGAAAGCATTTGGCAGCCATGCAATGAATGCAAGCAGGACACAAGTTAAAATTAACAGAGTGAAATTATAGTTATTACCCATATTTGCACTCAGGTCCAGTCCCCGGTGTGGCACACCTGTGCCAGGATGCAGCAGCATGGGAGCTGGGCTGGGAATCCCTGTCTGCCTGGCACAGGACCATGCAGCTGCCTTTCCTTCACACTGCACAACTCCCACAGGTATCCCAGGGATCTCTCTTCTTCAGGAAAGTAGAGAAACAAAGCAAACTCCCAGTTTGCAAAATGCAACACAAGCCTCAAACCTTCCCAGGATAAGAAAACTCATTTTCCAGCTTGTTTAACCCTTAGGCAAACACTGTATTTTGGAAATTTTTATTTCTGGTCAAAAATATATTCCACGAGGTCTAGCATATATTTTCCTTTTACGGCACACCCTTATGATGCAATTTATTGTGAAATACATAAAAATCTCCCAAATTCAGAGCGTGTTAAAGAGCTTGATTAGCTTATCTTGCTTGCTTTCTAAAACTGATAATTGACTTACACTTTCATTTATTTGTAGTTTTAAATTTACTTTTTATCAACTTGCATTTTGTTTAAGTTATCCATAAGGTTTACCTGAATAAGAGCACATAACTTGACCTTTCACATATATGGATAACATTAAATATTAATATTGGATAACATTAAATATGAATATTTTGACTAAAATGTAGGGGAATATACCAAGATTAATTTGTTGTTGCTGCATAAGAATGATTTTTGAATAAGGAAAAAATATCAGAATTGAATTATGAATCAACATCTCAAAAACACTTGATGATTTTACTGGCTTTTTTTTCAAAACAAACCTGTAGTTTTTTACATATTTCCACATAAGTATTTTCTGATTGCATAGGGTAGAGCATGTGCAAAGAGGAGGGTATGTTCATGGCAAGCACAGTAAGCAGGAGGTATTAGCTCCAAGAAAGTGAGTTTCCTTCTCAATCTGGATGTGTCACATATCATTACCCTGTATTGTGCTGCTTTCCTTTATGTCAGCTTTTGTTGGCCTACATATGCTGCAACTTAAAATAACATGACACTACAGATAAAGTGAATGTGAAATATATGGAGAAACACACCATTTTCCAGAGATCCGCTATTAACCATTATCATTTTTTTCCTGATAAAAAGAAACACAGACAAGAGCCAAACGGTGCTAGTTATTAACTCTCAGAAACTCCAGAAATCTCTCTCCTCATGACATGTAGGATTTTTTTTTCCATAAATAACAATCAGTGTGCAAAGAGAAATAAAGAATCGTGCAGCTGTCAACTTAATTTTTATTTACTGATCTGGATCATTCTGGAACAATTCCAGATAACAGACAAAACAATGGGAACATGGTCACCATTTCTTCAGGCTGTTGGAGTTTCAATGCCATTTAAACACTTGATCTGACCAAACATACTGGAAAGGAACCTCTCAGCATTTTTTTTTCCCAGGAAAATATTTGAGTTTTAATCAACAATCTATTTTTTAAAAGGATTCTTTTCTTCAACTGTGCAAGAGTAAAAGGACAATCAGACCCAATCAAAGTACATTTCATTATTTACTATAGTTTGGCCATATTTGTTCAATAAATGAATTCTTTGCATTGTGTGCTTGATAACTGCTAATAGAAGGTGTTAATAACATATCCAGTTTGATCTCAGTGGTCTTAATTTCTATCCCAGAATGTGTTTTAAGCTTTTGTTAACAAAGATATATAAAAGCAGAGAAGCGAACAACTGATTTTAGATGCTAATCACTATATTTTTTAGAGTGGCCTCACTTCTAAACACTGACCCTTTGTCATCACAGGTTACTACACACATTAAAGAATAAGGCCCATTTTTGCTACATAATTGAAATAAATAAATAAGAAAAGCACTGCAATTCAAGAAACAAAGCATTAAGACCAAAATAAAAACAAAAATTCTCAATTAAAATTATGAACAGGTTCTGTTCAATTTTAAAAGGTTTTAATAAAACGTATGTTTTTGTTTTCTCATGAAATAGAAAATATTTATGAAAATAATATGAACAGTAAATAATGCAGTGACGTCACAACATCAAAACTGCAATTCATTGAAAGCTTCATTTTGAAAAAGGGAACACAAAAAAACCCGAGAAAAATCCCCACAAAAATCCATTACTTGGGAAATGCAAATATAATATAATACTTACACTGTTTCCAAACCCCATATTTTACCAGAGCTCAAATACAAATTAGCAAATAAAACAGTATTAATACTTCAAATAGCATGCCTTCCCCAGGAAAGAACACTTGATTTCTGAAGCTCACATGATAAATAAGCATCTACTGCAGTAAACAAAGATGTGGAGAAGAATTAAGTCCTCTGCAGCTTATTCTGTTGAATAAAAGAACTGGGAAATGAGTCATGCCTTAAGACTTTTTGGAGTGAAAAATGAATTAATAGTGCAAATTAAATCAGAAAAACTACCTCAACCAGAACAGTTTCCCAGCTCTCTATGATACTGACAACATTGGAATTCTTAAATCAGGTTCATAATTATTATATTTCCCATTACTCTTTTACAGCATTTGAACCCAAACCACATTAATTATAAAAAAGAGAACAGATTTCTGAAAATATTTTTTTTTCTAAAACAGACCAGTCCTGTTAGAAATGACCTACAATGCAACTCCCATAGCACTTCTGGGCTGCCAAAAGTTAAAGCATATGATGAAAGGCATTGTCCAAATGCCTCCAAACCATGGCAGACCTGGGGCATCATCTGCCTCTCTAGGAAGAAGTTCCAGCATTTGAGCACCTCTCCATAAGGAAATGCCTCCTCATATCCAGTCTGAACTTACCCTAGAAGAGCTTTGAACCATTTCTACTCATCCCTGGATTCCAGGGAGAAGAGATTGCCATTGTCTCCTCTTACTCTCCCCAGGAAACTGTGGAGAGCAATGAGGTCACCCCTCAGCCTCCTTTTCTCCAAACCAGACAAGCCCAAAAGCCTCGGTGGCTCCTCACAGCACGTCCTCTTCAACTCTTTCACCAGCTCTGTTGCTTTTCTCTGGATGCACTCGAGGAGCTTCACATGCAATCCGTGGTGCCCAGAGCTGCCCACAGCACCTGAGGTGAGGCCCCACCAGGGCTGGACTCAGCAGGATAATCAGCTCCTGTGTTGGGCTGGCTGGGCTGTGTGTGATGCCCCCAGGATGGGCTTTGTCCTCCAGGCTGCCAGGACACACTGCTGGCTTCTCCTGTTCTGCTGCTGACAGGCACCCCCAGATCCCTGTCTGCAGGGCTGCTCTACAGATTCTCCTCTCCCAGTTTATACCTCTGCCAGGTGTTACTCCATCCCAGATGCAGAATCTAGCATGTGGACTTGTTAAATCCCATCACACTGATATTTCTGCAATTCTCCAGGGTATCTGGACCCCTCTGCCAGGTGTCTCATCTTTCAAGAGAGTCAACAGTACATCCCAGTTTGGCATCAGCTGCAAACTTGCTGCTGGTGCATTCAAATGCTGCATTTGGATCATTGATAAGGATATGGAACTGAAGTGGCCCTGGAACTGGACCCCCAGGAACACCACTGGTCACTGCTCACCAGCCTGATGGCACCTCAATGTTTTTCCCAACATAATAGATAAATACTTGTGAATCCAAAGATATAGATGTTCATATACATGTGCAGCATTTTATTTCACTGTGTTAATGAAATACTCATTAAATACATCAGAAAGTAATACCTTTCCCGAGAATAATAATCTCAACCTGATTTTCAGCCTCAGAACTGCCTCTCTCTCTGAAGGTTTACCAAAAAATATTACAGAGCTTTGAAAGCCTAACATATTGGAATTTTAAGACTTTCTAGTAAGATTCTTGAAACCAGTCCAAATTTTATTTATTTATAGGTTAAAGAAAAGGTGAAAACCAGCTCAGGAGTCAAACTATATAAAATGAATAAGGTTTCCCTAACTAGTTTCTTCTGGTCATTTCTTCACTACAACCAGTCTTTATATATCAAAAGAGAGAAAAGATTTTTATCCCAGATGTGAAAGTTGGGAACAAGACATGCTAAAAGACACACAGTAGGTATTCCTGACAGTAAGGCAAAACAGAAATCTCCCCATCAGTCCAACAAGCTCTCCAACATTAAATAAATTTTAAATTGTTTTATCTATATCAGCTGAACAAAAAATCAGATAGTCACAAAACTTAATTTCCACAGACCTATCTGCTAAATTTGTATGACATAAAGATAATTTTATCTTTACCTAAATGTTTTTACACTTTCTTGAAGCAAAGCAGCTTCAAGAAATGAAAAGGCACTGCACACGTACAGCAATATTTATGATCCTGATGTTTAAAATACAGTTTATATTCCTACTTTCTCTGAGATCTACATGACCTATGTAACAAATTTTTTTTGAGCCTTGGGTGAGAAAAATATTAATGTTAAAAACAATCTTTATAAATCCCTGGAAAATTCAAAAGTCCAGATTTTGAATAGGATTTGGTTTATACTGGTTTATTTTTTCTTACTTTCAGTTTTCCAGATTTCTTCGTTCTCTGTGAATTTTGATCTTCTATGGTTGTATAAGTAGTTTCTTTTTAACATGATAGTTGAACAGAGGCTTCTTAAATAAATGCAATTTTATCAAGCCTTCAAACAGAAGCTGTTCTTGCCCTGTAGTTTCAGGGTGTTTACAAAAACACATTTCCAAAGTAGTGTCCTACATCAGGCAAGAAAGAATTCTTCACATGCCAATATGCAGACAGTTGCTTAAGGATATATCAGCCAGCCAGGATCATGCATGTCTGACTTGCACAGCTCTTGCTTTAAATGTAAATAAATCAGAACTAGGTCCAGCACACAATCTTATTCAGCTGGGACACGTCTAGGGAATGTCTGGCAGAGATGGGGGTTATTTTTCCCCCAAAGTGTCAGCTAGTGACAGATCTCAATGACACCCCACGCTATTTTTCTACAGGGAGTACCAAGAAGCAGAAAGATACAGACTTCCTACAATCTTGACATGTCTGATGGTCCCAGGGTATCACATCAGCCCCTTTAGGTTATTTCAATTTGATCTACATATCCATGAAAATAAAAATCAATGTGCCCAATGGTCTAGTAAAACATTCATCCTATCCCATGCAGCCATTTCTTTTCTGGAAAGTCCAGGCATAAAAGGAACAGTGACCCTTGGAGCTGTGCCACTGGGAACACATCCATCCTAGCCAATGATGTCATGCTGAACAAGGTAATAGGTCTAATTTATTAACAGGTCTTCTCTCTTGCCTCTTCTGGGATGGCCTAGGTCTAGTTAGAGTGAATGTTGTAAATACTTGCAGGTGTTTTTACAGGAGCCACATAGAAGGAGTGGCTTTTTCAAAAAGTCGATTTTTTTCAGGATACGAAGTCAATACCTAAATGAGTATATTCCTTTTAATATTTTTAAATAATTTTGTCACATCAGAGAGGCTTCAATTTACAAAAAAAAAAATTAAAAAAAAGGTCAGAACATTTAAATGTTTGAGACAAAAATATTGATTGATACAAGGAGAAAAGTGTTGACTGTTAGATCCTCCATATTATTCAATATATGGGGCCCTGGTTTCAAAGTTCTCTGAAAGCAGCAAGTATTTTCTTCTATTACAACAGAGAAATTTGGCAAGATTTTACAGATTTTAATGAGGGAACAAGGATAAAAAACATGACATAAAAGAGAGCCAGCAATGCTGAAATGAGCAAAATATTTATGCACTTGACATATTGCAGGTATACACAAATACACTCCACTCCTTGTTGGAGGCAGTTAAAGTAGACCCCCAAAATTCAAATTGCTCTCTGCAGGGCCAGAGAAAACTTGGAGCTATCCAGAATATACTGTGCAAATAAAAACAAAATAAACACTGTTCTTTTGGTGGGGAACCAATAGAAGAATAGATAGGCACGGGTCCAAACCTGAGATAAAATTTTATACTTCTACTAAGCTCAGAGGAAGCCAGGTCTGGATTTAGGTCTGGAAACCAAATGCTGTATACTGCATATAATCCCTGTTTTCTCTTCGTATTTTGAAGCATCAAAGTTTTTAAAAATGCAAATCTTCATCAATATTTAAAATATTAAATACCCTAGCTATTCAGATGCAACTGCAATTTAGTGACTAGTTATAAAGTTGGAAAGGAATGAAAAATGTCAGTTTAATATCAAATGTCAGCTGTAACATAATACAGATTGTTGTAGTATGGATTATTTACTATATCAGAACTAATGAAACCAAACTGCACTGCAGCTACACCAATATTATCCAAAACACATGCATTACCCTATAGAAAGAAGGGTTAGTGCAGATGTAGAGCACCTTTCCTTCACCTTTTTAGGTTTTTGCTCATTTACAGATGCGCAGTTCAACTGCAATTGGCTGATAGAAAAAAAGGCAGCTCTGGTACTGCAGCTCAATTCAGAGTCCTTCCAGCCTTCCGATGAATGGAGAAAAAGAAGGGGGGGGAAAAAAAGGTTTGAATAAGTTAAAAGAACCAGAAAATTCAACAATGTGTCACAAATAGAGAGGTCATTATGCCTGGATAACCCAGGATATTAACAGTTGCAGAAAGTGAAACACTATCCACAACTTAGCAGTCAATGAGCCCTGCTCAGAACCAGTGATCTGCTGTACAACAAGGGTGGCATTTTACAGTTCAGTGAGAAATGGAACAGACCCTTGATATCTTCATTTGTCCTTTTTCTGTGCATATTTCACAGTGCAACGATTTAGGGTCCATAACGTGTCACTTGGTATAACTACAGAGTTTACTTGAAATATGTATGCACAGAAAAAAAAAAGTTCACTGAACTGCAAAGATTGCAACAAATCCATAGTCTTTGAGCAATATAAAGTTTTACTCCAAGTCTGAAACAATGTTGGTTAAACGTGCCAAAAGTCCGGTTTGAACTATTTTTGCTTTGAATGCACACATATACTGCAGAATCAGATCACTTAAACCTTGACTACAGGTCAACAGTTCAAAAATATTTTTTAATTAAACCCCATTTTAAAATAGGAATAGCTTTAGCAATAATATAATTAAAGGCTTTAGTCTTCAACATTTTACTACGCTGACTACAAGGTGAGAAAAATTACAAATGAAGGGAATTATTTTTATAAAGGGCACTGTTGGTGGTAAGTGTCAATATTGCACATTTCAGCCCTTAAAAAGTTGTAGTAGAAAATGCCACTAGCAGCTGTCCTAGATTGGGAATACTGGGGGATATTTCTATATACATATTTCTAAGAACTTTTGCTGCTTGTACATTTTTTTCTGTGCAACCATAAATAACCATTCTGAACCACTGATTAAGAGGTTACATTAGGAGAATGTCAGGCTGTGAAGACAGTTTCTAATTTCTAAGAAAAATTTACTGTATGAATACACCTGGAAATGTTTCAGATAACATCAGGCTATGGAACAGCAAGGGATAAAAACAATTACAATTGAAGTTTATTGTGGACTGTGGAATGCCAGCAAAACATTATTTTGTTCAGTTTAGCGTTAAAAGAAATGTTTCAGGAGCATATCCAAGAACTGGACTACAGGATTTTACAAGTTCTGATAAAGATTTGTATCTAAACTTTCACAGGTATTCCACTGTCTTCTGCTACCAGAGGCCAGAATTGAAAACATCTAAAGTTTGTCCTGAATTTCTGGTTTGACCAAAACAGGAAATACTGAGAATCATAAAGGTACCAGTTTCATGAGTTTTCCAAATACACATTGTAGGTGGATTCAAGGGAGCTTTCAGACTGCCCTGTGCTGATTAAACTCAACTTCTGAGGGTGCTATGTTCAATTTCAGCTTCCTGTTACATGCTTTGTACACAGGTTGCTTTTCCTAACTCCATAAATAAAGGTTTTCATGCAAGAAAAAAAGACAGGTGAATCTCAGTTAAGCAGAATATTAAGATGAAAAGGGAGGCCTCAAAGTAATGGGGGGGGAGAGGAAGCTTTTAAACACAAATATTAGAATTTTCATTACTCAAAGACTATTAGTCATATCATATCAAGTCTGATAAGGACAACATAACTGGAGAATGAAATGAGACGTATTTTGGAGCAATAAAAAGAGGTGTATTACCAGATGAAGTCTTCCAAAGATAAATTTATCAAATAAATCATCTACTAAAATGAGTTTAAGTCATTTTGCCAATAGCACTAGATACTTCAGTAAATGCTGGCCTTTTTTTGTCCCCCTAACTAAAACCAAGAAGAAAGAAAAAAGAGATTGTGCTTAAGTCATTTCAAAAATCTATCAATATTCAGATTTGATAGGATTATCGGAAACTAATCCAGTTTGCTTTAGGTGTTTCAAGAGTACTGTGAATGTCCATCTTAAACTGAAAGGAAAATGTAACTAAAAAGAGTACATTTAGAAAGCACATACACTGAGCTTTCAGGAGTGGACTTTGGATGGTCAGTTATGTCAGGTCAACAAGGAGAATGTGTCCATTTAGGTGTGTCAGTACAAAAGATCTCCTAATAGCAGAAATAAACAACTAGGAGTTTAATTAAAATTTGCAAATCACTTAGACACATAACTTGCTGTGTACACATATCACACACACACCCAGAACAAGCTGTTTGTCCTGTAATTCTTGGCAGGAATCAAAACTCCAAATAATGGTTAGTGTAACACCATCTCAGGCTAAAGCAGCTAATTGGGTAAATACTCCTTGTGCTGAGTGAATGATGTGCTACTCACAGTATCATCACCTCCCTTCAGATGGATCCCCCAGCACCGGGAGCTCACATGGAGCAGGGAACTTGGCAATATGTTAATGCACTTGATGAGTGGGGAAAGGTTCTGTTGTTGCCAGACCTTTGACTTGAACTTGATAGGGCTGATTTGGCATCCGGCGACTGGTTACACTCATCAGGAGGTGAAGCTTCACAACAAAGATAATGTGGTGGAAGCAATTAGTATTCACAACATCAATAATAGGTCTTCAGCATTTGACTGTGGGCTAAGCAAGGCTTTAACAATATGTAACGTGCTTTATAAAAAGAAATCACAAAACTATTTTGATTTTCTGTGGAAATATCACTTGGTTTTCATGTAGAAATTTTTATAAAAATGTACCCCATTTTTTTGTTTAATGTTCATAAATATATATTCCAAGGCTTTTACAAGCTTTCAATGAGGTTAAATACATTTCTTTTCAATTAAAGTGCAGGATAAAGTGGCATAAGCCAGGTTTCTCCTTTTCTTCAAGAGTTCACTTGAAGTTCTTCACATTTGCAATTTATGGCATCTGATTATGCTATATTGTTCAGCAAGAAGAAGTCAAGAAGAGGAAAGCAGTGGTAATTCCTGTCCCACTTCCATCTCTTCAACAGGGTCCCTGCCAAGATAACTTGGTATCCAGGACCCTGTCTTGACCCTTCCCCCTAGAATTTAGATCTCAACTCTCATTTGAATTCACTCCCTCTGCTGTCAGTCGAGAGAACAGCCAGCAATTCTCCCTGTTTGGTCAGCAATTCTTCCTGTTTGGTCAGCAATTCTTCCTGTTTGGTCAGCAATGCTCCCCGTTTGGTCCATGTTCAGTCCAGTTCAAGGCATGGCAAAGGCCCTGCTTTACCCCGTTCACATTCCAGCAGAGTGGAAAGCCCACAGGGAAATGGAGGATCTCATCAGCTCCGTTGCTTCAGAAAATGTTTCATCAAGAAAATGCTTCTGTAAGGCTGTGGTGAGAAATGGGAAGGGGAAAAAGAGAAAGATTAAGTCACAAAATCATTCATGGTGCAAGGGACTTTAGGAGTTCATCTACTCCAAAGTCCTTTTCGGAGCTGGGACAGCCCTGACTTCAAGCCTCATTGCTCAGTAGTGACTTCTTTCAGGTCCTGAGAACCTCCAAGGACTGAGATTCCATAACCCTTTTGGTGCCTTGTTTCAATGTGTAATCATCCTTAATGGGAACACTTTTCATCCTACAATCACTAAACATCCTCTTTCAAACCTTGTATTTCATTCCCCCAGCACTGACCTCCAAAGAGCCTCTCACTATTTACCTCCTGGAGGTATTGCAAGGCTCCCTTAGGTGTTCCAAAGCTATCCAATGAAATGTGACAGGAACACAGGGCTGAATTATACGGGGGGGGAAAAACCCAACAACCTTAGAAATTAAATCTAATAATTGAATGCTGATTTTGAACAAAAGATATTTGGAATAGAATCCCAGAATCAAGTGTGCTAACTTTATCCTTCCCTGGGAAAATTTACTAACGTAGGTAACTTACCAGAACATCTGAGTAGTTGTCAAGAGGTATTTTAAGTGAATAAAGTTTAAAAACAGATAGTGGTAGGAATTTCAAACAAGTTTGCAGTTTAGGAATTGCCTGATATTTAGTTATGTTTCTATTCCTTATGGTATTTACAGGGCATTCATAAGGACAGTAAATTGCCTGAAATTCCAGTGTTATTTTTGGCCATGTCTGTTTCAAGAAAGATTAATAAGAAATTTTTGGTTCTATCTTTACGTTCCTTATGAACTAATTTCTGTCATCATCTTACACTTCCATGACCACAAGGCTTAGACACCACAATTCCTTCCAAGCATAGTAAAGCTTCCTCTGTCACTTGAACATAGTACAGGGAAAATAACCCCAAAACCCAGCCAAAAAGCCAACTCCCCTGTCCTCTAAAGTGTGAATACTGGGGGAGAAGGAAAGGGAAAGAAAAGGGAAGGGGAAAGGGAAAGGGAAGGGGAAGGAAAGTTTATTTACACTAGAAGCATTTTAAGACCATGGCAACTTTTACAATCATCACACTGGCAAAATTATAGAAACTAGAGTTTACCTTATAGCAACTAAATTAAAGGGTATCATTTTGTGATATCTTGTTTCAGTCTTAGCCTGAGAAATTATTTTGCCTGCCTAGCATAAATTCCCACTTTATAAAATTAAATTCTCTTGGAAATTCAAATTAGTCTAGTCTTTTCAATTTTGAAGAATCCACCCTGATTGTAGAAAAAGCCAAAATCCAGCAAGAGTGCAAATACAGTGGAAGTAGAGTCATCTCTCCTTGTTGCCCTTCCATGGACATTTCAGAAATGATTGTTAACTTTGTTTTGAGGGGCTTAAAATTTTTCAATTAATTTTACAGCTTGATCAAGACTAGCATCCCACCAATTAGAGGGGAATTAGATCAGATAGAAGAGTCAAATTGCAAACAAAGCTGAAAAAGTTTGTCAAGTTTGCAAACAGCAGGAAAAATTACACAGATTGTTTTATTGTGCTATGCAAAACTATTGTATCACACATCACAGACAGGGTGCCATTATGACACTTCGGAGTTTTGCTTTAGCATTCATAAGATAAACATCAAAATCTCTTCAATTAATTTGTAAAACTTGGAAAAGAGTATAAGGCATCTAATAACAGCCTACAGGGAAAAAACAATTAGAGAATAAAAATGGTTTGTTCATGATTTAGCAAAGCAAAACCTAGTAATATTATAAAATATCAGGGGGAAAGGCTTCAAAAAGAATGCCAGTACAGTCAAATCAAAACTGTGGGCAGTAAACATTTTTTCCATTTTTTTTAAAATGAATTTTTAACAAAAATTCATTTCTAATAAAAATATTTTGATAAGGTAGTAAATTCGTAGTAAAGGACTAAAGCTCTACTTAATGTGTTTAACTCATAAATGGGTCTCAATTATTTTCCTCTGTTATGCTTTCTCCTATTCAGAATGCCTTGACTATTGAATGATTGTACATAAAATGCAACAGCATGATGGAAAATCAGACTTGCATTATGCAAAACACTGAAAATTTCCGGCTATGAATGGAGAAAATTAGTAATCTCCAGGGAGAAATTTAAATTGTTCCACATTCTGCAACAGATCAAGAACACAAAATGCTTCTGAATCTTAGCAGAAATAGACTGCTGAACTCTACAAAACCCAGACCCCAAAAACAACTCTCCCCCCAGGCCTCTAAAAAAATCCTAAAACATCTGATAAAGTTCTGAGAGATTATATCAGCTGATGATTGTCTGTCCCAGCTTGCTGGTTTAGAGATGATCTTCCTCAGTGATAAAAGGACAACAGGCTGTAATTGTCAAGGTTAGCTACAATCCCAGGCTTATACACAAGGATTATACATCCTGAATTCTCCTCCGCTGGATAGGTTTTATTTGGCAATAAAAGATTAAAAGTAACAGGCAGGGGCTCAGCTCTAATACCTAAATCTGAAGACGTTTTTAAAGTACACACATCCAGAGCATGCACTGGAGCCGTTTCCCCTCTTAGTGTAATCCTCTTAGTGTTTTCTGTACCTCACTGAACTTGAAGCTTCTGAGGATAAAAATATTCTGTATCTGGCACCTTTATCCTAAATTTGGCTTCAAAGGGTCCCTCTTGAAGACACCGCATCACAATTTATAATACAGTGTTCATTCCAGAGGCATAACTGTTGGGTCTTTCATCCTGTTTTCTAATACCAAAGCCAGAATATACAAGCACAATTTCTGGTTTTAAGTTTGTATTAGCCATTCCTTTCATTGTATAACATATTTGAACTTGTACTATTCAAATGTTCCAGATCATAAAATGGCTCTGAGATATATTAGATCACTGTGAGATGACAAAATATAAAACCACTGCACGATAAACAGTGTTTGACTATTCTGAAAAAAATTGCTAAGCAAATTACTATTCTGTTTCCAAAATGAAGTTGGGTAAAACTCAAGTCTTCAAATCATGGAGGTACTAATCACTTCATGTTCTGCTTGCACCCTCCTTGTGCCCCACTGAGAAGGGGACCCAGCAGTGCCAGTGCTGCCTACCAAGTTGTACATTTATGGAATCAGACTGGGAATTTCTTCAGGGATTTCTTAAAAGAGATTGTATTGCTGTGGCCATCGTGACAGACTGCTGGGTAGAGACCCTCTAACCAAAACTGGGGACATTCCTCCAAGACAAGCCAGCTGGCTTCTTCCCCTGAGGTCAGGAACAGCCATGGAAGTGAGGTTCACCTCATATCACTTGAGATAGCTCTCCAGCTACTGATGAGAAATAAACACAGAGTGCATTGCAGGAAACCTGTCCAGAAATTGATTTTAGGATGAAATTGGGAGCTCTTTATGAACGTGTATGCACCTCAGTTAAATATAGAAGTAGCCCAGATGACTCACAGTAGATAACAACTTTATGCCACTATAGTTATCAATTCTAGTTCAGTACCTGTTCATAGGGATAAATGGCCTCTTTATTTAATGTGATTTTAATTTGTACCTAAGAAACATTGTGACTACTTGTTACACACACCAGTATGAGGTTAAATATTTGTAGAAAAAAACAAATTTGCTTGTCCAAACTTCACCTATTCTTCAAAAATCCAGCCACTGAGCAACAGCAATGAAAGACTTAAAGATAAATTTAGATTATTAATGTTGTAGATAATTGTCTTTCTTGGCTAGTACTTAGGACTCAAAATGTAGATACAATAGTATTTAATATAGATCCTAATTCTACAAACTCACATACCCTTATAGCTGCTTGTTGTGACCACAGGAGCATCGTCCTGAAAATGAGGGAAGCTGATCAAATGTCCAGTGTTGACTGCTCAGAACCTGGATGCCCAAGCACTTACAGGATCAAGGTTGTACCAGGGACAAAAGTGCACATAAGGCATGGTAAGGCATTAATAAACTCTTGTAGCCTCAGGTTTATCCTATTGGTCATTTTTGCTTTAGATACCTTTTAGCAGATGTCAAAACAAGTGTAATTTTGTTTCTCAATTTCCAGTAAGCACTGACTAGAAATAACCTATTAAACTGTTGTAACCAGGAATGGAGATTGTATTCCTATTTATTGTAGGACACACCCTGTTATAAGTTTAGTTTTTCACCACATTGTCATTGTTTCAACATATGAAATATATGTATGTATTTTATAAGAATACATACATATATTTTATATGTTGCATATTGTACAAAAATTAGTTGCATTGTGCTACAGTCTTACCAGTCAGCAATTATCTCCAATAGGGAACTTCATTCTCAAGACTAGCTTTTCAGTGTTTGATTTTTTTCTTTTAAGTTTCTTTCCCCTCCCATTCCTCTATGCCCAATTACTCTATTATATCAGAGAACTCTGACAAAGTAGGAATTAGTGCACTTGTCACATCCAATCAGCAAATATGAATTAGGGCTCAGAAAAGTTGTATAAATAAACTGTAGCATCACCGTTTCCAGCCACAGTTGCTCTGCCAAAGGTCATCCTCAGAACATGATTTAAGGGAGACCTGGATATAGAAATCACATCAAAGCTGACCTTTGAGTAAAATCAAACAGCTGCAAAGGCAGTAATGAGATTATCCATACAGAGCCAGTCCACATGGCAGTGAGTGCTCTGCAGAGTGAATTAAGAGAGGAAATACCAACACCTGGATTGCATTTTTATGCGGTGGGCAGAAAACTCACAACCTGGCACTTGTCTGGGATTAGTTCAGGTGCTTCCAACTCAGACACCCTCCCAGCAGCCAGATTTCTGTCTTCTCTAACCTATAGGTCATGGGGAATAATTCCATGTGATTGATATCTTTGTGCTAGATTTATACTGTCAGAAATGAACACTGTTTGAAAAGAGACATATTTGAACTACATGATGGTGTTTACACTGATGATAAAGGTGACGATTGGCTACTACTTGTGATTTATAAACATGATAAATGTCTTTAGGAAATTATGAGTATTCTAACATTATTTACCTGAATACAGTGAAGAAATTTCCACTGAAGACTGTCAGTGTTCAGTGACCTATTACACAGTTATATATCTGAAAACACTGAATCTGTTAGAAAAGTAGGAACAATGTGTTCTCTTTTCATTAAAGGGTATTTTAAGAGTTTTCTCTTAAAATTCATTGATTTGTTTCAGATACAAGTCAGAACTATGAACAGTATTATTCAGATAAATTTTTAAAATATTTTTTTATGTCTTTTCCTTCAACATTTTCCACTGTGTACATTTTATTGTATTTTGTGCCTAAATGATTTTCACCACACTGCATTTATTTTCATGTTGTGCAGTTGGGTATTTCAGGCAGATAATCAGACAGTAAATGTTTTGGGAGCTTCTTTGGGGTTTTGGTGAGGAGGTTTTTTGTTTTTAAATTCTCTTTTTTTTTTCCTTGTGATTATGTGGCATGTTTGATTTTTACTGCAGGGTTATTGAGCAGGCAGCCTAACTTAAAAACTCAACAAACCCACTTTTAATTAACTGTGGTGAAATGAGCCAGTATTTGTTGTCAGTTTGACTCTATAGTAAGATTCAATGGACTGAAATATAATTTCATAACACACTAAAAGAAACACAGCAAAATGTGTAAAATATAAATTTATAAATCATACAAAATGGAACAAGTTATTTGCTCAATACATGAATTTCCTTCTGAGTAAACCAATCATAAATTGATGGCAGAGAGGAGAGACAGAGAGAAACTACTTTTGAAATTAGAATACTATAACTACTCATTATAAATCATGTAATAGTCCACCTCTGATTTTCCATTGAACTATGAACGAATATATTTAGCAGGTCATTTGAGTATGGAAAACAGAATAGCCAGAGCAATCCTTTCCTGATGTAAGAAAGAGTCAAATTGGCTTATACCAAGTAAGAAATTTTTTTTAAAAAGTATATATATATATGTTTCAGTTAGAATCTTTTCTGAACAATGACTGGAAGATTTGCCACTGAATAATTTTTAGCTTCCTTTCCATTTTAACTGATTCTGAATTTACCCAGAGTATTACTGAATCTAGATTTAGGACAGGCATTAAAAAAAAAAAAAAAAATCGATTAGCTTGATCAGTGGTGCAGTCAAATATCAAGATCACAGCCAGGCTTTTAAAGGTAACTCATTGTCCAGGGATTCAGACAGGTACCAAGGAGCTTTTGCAAAAGTGCCTCGTCACTTAACACATTTAATTTCAGCAGATGTAGGCGTTTCACTGTAGTACTAAAACTTAACAAACAAAAAACCCCCACAAAAATAAAACAAACCAGCAAGTGCCTCTCACCCCCCACAGAGTGTCATTTTTATTTAAATGGAACAACCTACAAAATTATTTAATTGCTTCTCCTGCATCCGGAACTTCTTTCACCCAAGATTTTAAGAAATTAACGTAGCTTTGATGCTTTTCTTCACTTCCATTCAGCTTCTGAGTAACAATGAAGATAATTACTGTATGCTTCCATTTCAACTTAAGAAAGCAGCCAAAATATTAAATGATTTGATTGAATAGTACTGAGCCTGGTAAAACACACATTTAAAAAGGTATTTGGGCTAAAAAAAATCCTAACATTTAAAACTGGAAAAAAAAAAAAAAGAATGTTATTTCTGTATGGCAGAAGGGACACTCAAATCCATGTACAAAGTTTTCGTCACACCTCAGAACTGGTCTCTTCACTATAAAACATCACAGTCCTGGCTTTCTGAAGTTTATTTGTGATCCAGTAAAACTGAGAGCTTGTAGTTGTTCCTCTAGAGATATGAAGGATACTTTAGTATCGTGTGATATTAGACAGAAGTTTGTACCTAACTAAAATTTTCTTTCACTATTCCCTTGATAGATCAATTTCTTAATTACAACTTAAAGTTGTAATGATTTTATGGCTCTTTTTAGCTAAAAATTATTACTAAAACCAAAACCTAATTTCTCACTGATTGTGACTTAACACGGGTTACAGAATCCTAATAATAATAAAAAAATTCCTAAAATATTAAAGCAAACAACACAATTTATGAGTCTTCACAACTAGTTTTAGACATGAGCCTCAAAGTTTCTGGCCAAGACGCATAGCACACAAAGAATTGATAGTGCCTATATATTTGTCCTTAGGACAAATAATTCTGTGCAAACAAAAGATATATTGAAGGAAATAAACCATGATAAGGATGTAACACAGCTTGGATGTATCCCAAAGAGGGAAAGGAAAAGGCTTTGGTAGGCCAATCTTTATGAAGCTTTACCAATTTAGCTTGCTTTCTACTCTTATTGGTGCTTAAGAGGTTAAGACTTTATTTGTGAAAACAGAGAGAGAGAGTGGGGAATCGTGTTGTCTGCAGCTTCCTAAGTCTTGCTTAAGATCCTTTTCAATTACCATCCATTTCTCCTTTAAAAAGGGACAAAAAAAAATAGAGGAGTGGAAGCAGGTCAGGGCAGCCTGTGACAATGACAGTGTGATGGGCTCGGGCCCCCCGTGGCGTTTCCATCTGCTATCATTAAGGTGACTATTCAGACATGAAAAAATCCCTCTCGCTGTGCTGACAGGCAGACATCAAGAACTATGACAAGGCATTAAGACAGAAAGTAGAGACAGAGATGTCATATCCCGCAAACAATCCTGCCTCAAACAAGACCTCTAAAATTTTATTGGAATTTAAAATCGAAATCAAAGGGCTTTTACCTGGGGGTTATCAAACTTCCCCTCGCATTAGTTTGACAACGAGGATGTGGCTGACAGCCACAGACACACTTAGCTCCTACCTGGAGTCTACCACGAGAAACCAAATTTTTAAATGGTTTTCTCTTTTCTCACTCCTCGATTAAAACGGAGCTTTAATTCCTGCCCTTCTCCCTCCAGGAAGCTGAGCGGCAAGGGCGAGGCCTGGCGGTTTCAGGCTCGTTAAGCGCCGAATCCAACAGCGACGATAATAATAAAAAATAAACAACGAATGCGGTATTTTAACTTCCGTGATAAACCGGCGCCGCTTCCCAGCGGGACAAACGNCACAGCCCCGCCGCGCCCCTGCCGCAGCCCAGCCCCGGGACAGGGACGGTGTCAGTGCACCCGCCATCCCACACCGCGTTTCCCCGGCAGATCCCGCCCTGCCTCCAGCGCCCACCCGCGCTGCGATATCCCGGCGCTAACGGGGACAGTCCCTGCCCTGCCCGTGTGACACCGCGCCCGGCTCTGGGCCCGCAGCGCCAGAACGCGGAGCTGCGGGAGCCAGGCCGGAGGAGATGCTCGGAAGGGGGGAGACAGGCTGGAAGAGTTGGGGGTGTTCAGCCTGCGGGAGAAGAGACGCCTTGTAGCACCTTCCAGTCCTGAGAGGTGCTGTAAGAGAGCTGGAGAGGGACTTCTGACAAGGGAGAATGGCTTTAAACCTAGAGAGGGGAGGTTTAGATTATATGTTGGGAGGAAATTGGTCCCTGTGAAGGTGCTGAGGCCCTGGCACAGGTTGCCCAGAGGAGCTCTGGGTGCCTTATCCCTGGAAGTGTTCATCCCAGGAAGTNGGATGTGGCTGACAGCCACAGACACACTTAGCTCCTACCTGGAGTCTACCACGAGAAACCAAATTTTTAAATGGTTTTCTCTTTTCTCACTCCTCGATTAAAACGGAGCTTTAATTCCTGCCCTTCTCCCTCCAGGAAGCTGAGCGGCAAGGGCGAGGCCTGGCGGTTTCAGGCTCGTTAAGCGCCGAATCCAACAGCGACGATAATAATAAAAAATAAACAACGAATGCGGTATTTTAACTTCCGTGATAAACCGGCGCCGCTTCCCAGCGGGACAAACGGCCCATGGATTCCCTGGACTCCCGTGATTCCCGGGAATTGCGGGCAGGGAACGGGCCGGGAGCAGGGAGCGGGCCGCGAGGCGCGGGCGGGCCCGGCAGGGGGCGCGCCAGCACCGCTCCGCTCCCGCTCCTGCTCCGGGCGGGAACCGCGCCAGGCCCGGCTCCACGGCCCGGCTCCACGGCCC
>VYXD01015736.1:164069-189069 GCA_013397195.1 Hylia prasina
GTTCAGCCTGCTGGAGAAGAGACGCCTTGTAGCACCTTCCAGTCCTGAGAGGTGCTGTAAGAGAGCTGGAGAGGGACTTCTGACAAGGGAGAATGGCTTTAAACCTAGAGAGGGGAGGTTTAGATTATATGTTGGGAGGAAATTGGTCCCTGTGAAGGTGCTGAGGCCCTGGCACAGGTTGCCCAGAGGAGCTCTGGGTGCCTTATCCCTGGAAGTGTTCATCCCAGGAAGTGTTCATCCCAGGCTGGATGGGGCTCCGAGCAGCCTGGGATAGTGGAATGTGTCCCTGGCCGTGGAACAAGAGGAGTTTTAAGGTCCCTTCCAACGCAAAACATTTTATGATTCTGTGATTCTCTTAAATCCTCTAGCATGATTCTTTGGATATTAAATCCCCTTCCTTTTGCCGCTCTCTTCTGACCAAAAGGCAATTTCTTTGCTACGACGCCCTATTGAAGCATGGTTACATGTAATGTGAGTTTCATCAGCCACAGTGCTGGTGCAAGCTCTCATCTCCCTTCCTGCTCTGCATGAACACATATTGAGTAGTTAAAATAAGAGAAAATGGGGAAATAATATGTAGATGAGGTGTTGAAGACAGGGACTGCTTAAACTTATTTGTCACTAAAAGAAATAGATGTGTGTAATCATGCCCATCTTATCTACTCACGCCCCATTTTACCACTTAATTAAATTTTCTCCTAATCACACTCAGCAGAGGCACATCGGGAACAAATGTGGGAAGGCTTTTGGGGTAGAAAAATATATTAAATTTATATAATATATAAAATATCAGTTCTCATTTGAGCTCAAGAATGGAGGGTATATGTTCACACATATATAGGCTTCTGGTTTTTCAAGTAAACCCACATGCTGATGGGAAATATTGGATATTAAATTTTGGAGATTAACTAGACCGAAACATTGTTATGCCAAATGTCTTGGTATTCCAATACCTATGAATTAACTAATATTAATTACTATCAAGTTTAAATCTATATTTGAAATATGTAATGACTGATCATGGAAAGATAAAGACAATACCCTAATAGTTGAAGTTTCATTTATTGTTCACTTAATCTTACTTGGTTTTCCAGCCTGTAGCAATATAAAAAAATGCATTTTATTGTTTGAAATCTGAAGTTTTCTATAAACATATTTCTATGTTTAGTCGAATCACTAATTTACATATTATATATATAGAAGACAAAGTAAAAAAAAAATGGATAGTGAATTTTCCTCTATCCAGTTACAGAATGGAAGCATGACAATTTAAATTTCAGTAACCACAACAGCTAATTCAGCCACCAATTTAAGTTCATATAGAAGAAATGAGATTGTAGAAGTCATCCAGTCCAAAGTAGTGGTTTAGGATTTTTCTGTAATCTACAGGTTGAGATAAACACCAGCCTGAGGCTATTCACACCGGTTTTATGATAAACAAGACATTTTGCATCATTCTCTCTTTTTATTGAGAATAAACAGCTCAGTTTCCTGGTTTATACCAGGAATTTTGTTGCTGTTAGCAGGAACTAAAACTCAACCAGCCATCATGGTCTCTTAAATAAGGAGGATTGTAGCACAAATTTAAATGCAAAAAGAATTTCCATGCAAAAATATTTATTATATTCTGATTATAGTGAAAACATTGAAATAATGGGATATATGACACGTATAGGAAAAGCATAGAAGTATCACTTCAAGACTGACAGATTTATTCTTAGAGGTCCAAGGCTTACAGGACAAACAAGTATTTATTTTATCACAAGTTTTATTTGTGATAAAATAAATTCAGGAAAAAAGCAGGAGACAAATCTACATCTAGCACAGGAAATCCCTGAGCCAAACAAACAAACAAACAACCTGGAACATTTGGAATGACAACCACATCTCCAATGGCAGCCAAAAGACTCTGTCTATAGAAATCCTGGACATCATATTTAATCAGGAAGAGAGACAGAGCTCTCAGCCAACCTCTCTGGAAGTTTGGAACCTCAGAGTGGGAGGACACTGAAGCTTTATCCTGATAATTATAAAAAACTGCGAAGACGTTTATTTTTAAACCACAAATGCCCCCAGCACTTATGGGCAGAGGGCTCCAACCCTCAGGTACTTTGAGCTGGAGCTGAGACTTGAGCTGAAGAGTTCCTGAATGCCAAGCAGGTCGCTGAAACCTCCAGAGGCACATCCAATTCCTTATTGTACTCTGAACAAGGGGATGGAAAATAGATGGGGAGAAGGGAGAAATAAAAGGGGAGGAGAAGCAACCCCCCAGCGGGAGGATGGATTGCCCAGTGTTTCCTTGCCTCCCTGCTAGACAAGGCTGACTTTTTCCAGTGAATGTAGGACTGAAGATGGCAAGCATTAAAATGTTACCAAAAGTAAGAAGACTTGGAGCAAACCGTGAGGGGAAATCAAGGGTATGTTGATGAAAGCAAACACAGCAGCAAGGAAACATGGAGGGGAGGATAGTGTGTGTTACATACGGAACAGTAAAGAAGCTGACATGAACTTCAAGGAACCATCAAGAAAAGATCAAAGTGTAAATAAGATCATAGAGGTCCTGCTTTATTTTTACAACTTGTTTTATGTGTCTTATGTGTGGAGAAAATAAATAAATAATCTTTCCTTTGAACCTTAATAAACTCACAGATCCCTGGAACAAAAGGACTGATAGGTAGCAATCCCTGTTGTTTCAACAAGAAAAACAAGGGGTCTGTCCCCAGAGACTTCTCCTGTAAAATGTGGGACCATACACCTAAAAAAGTATGGGCTGCACTGACTGAGTGGAGCACTGGCTCCCCATATAAAGGAATGTCTAATCTAGCAGATAAAAGTAGAACAAATCATGTGTAATTTGAAAAACAAAACAGCAAGTTGTTTTTTTTTTTAATGAATATGTACAAATATGATAGATTCTTTAATACACAGAAACTGTAAAGGGACAGGTGTCTTTCCAAGGGGAGAATTGTACTTCTAGTTGACGTTGGGGTTTATATAGGAACCTCTGGGCAAGATTCTGAGCAAAGACACCTTTCTGGTCTCTGAACTGAGCATCTGAGGATGATGAACAGTCCCTTAAAGCGTCTAAAAGTGTTTGTTTGCATGAAGGATATCTTTACTCCTAAACACCCTTTAACAGTTTCACATCATGGACATGCGGTGTAGTTGTCCTGTTCTCTGTCCAAAAAGAGCAATTTGGGATTTGATAGTCTCCAAATGATTTTACCCTCTGAGATATGAGAAGCATTTGAAAGCTCTGGGTTTCTGTTCAGTGTGAAACAGATTTGTCTCAGTGTGCAGACTCTTCACATTACCATCCCCAGCTCAAGCAAACCCAGATACTGCTGGCAATCAACAGTGGCAACAATCCAGCACACAATGCTGTACATCATGCAACATGATTTTGAGCAGATCTACTTAAAACAAGCCTGACACTAATGGCCTGCAAGAATAGACTTCCACTCTTTACAGTATTGTTGAGGCAGAATTGATATTAAGAATGGCAAAGTTTAAAACTTTCCCCAGTGAAATTCTTAGTAAGACACCATAGGGAAAACTACTGCAAAATTAAGAACAGCAACAGAAACCAAACGATGGTGAAACACTGGCAAAAAAAAATGACCTGGGACCAAACTAATGGAATCTGGCAGATTGGCATTTTCACAGTAAAATTCCTGGAAGCCTATTCACAAATAAAAAGGCATGATTCCTAAATGAACTTGTTTCACCTCAGGCAGGTGGTTCTTACTTCATAGAATCATAGACTCGTGGAATAGTTTGGGCTGGAAGGGACCTTAAAGATCATCCAGTTCCAATTCCCCAGCTGTGGGCAGGGACACCTTCCATTAGACCAGGTTGCTCAGAGCTCCATCCAACCTGGCTTTGGACATTTCCAGGGATGAGGCAGCCACAGCTCCACTGGGCAGCCTGTGCCAGGGCCTCAGCACCCTCACAGTAAAGAATTTCTTCCTAATATCTAACCTAAACCTACTCTCTTTCAGTTTGAAGCCTTTCGCCCTTGTCTTGTCATTACATGCCCTTGTAAAAAGTCCCTCTCCAGCTTTTCTCCAGGCCCCCTTCAGCCTTGGAAGGGCTGCTGTTACCCCCAAACCCCTTTTTCCAGGCTGAACAATCCCAGTTCTCTCAGCCGTCTCAGAGTGCTACTAGGTTGGTCAACAGTGGACATAAATATGACACACTAGTGGTGGAGCTCTCAGTGGTTAATCTGAATTTAGAGAAATGAAATTAAATTACAGAAGTCAGGCATGTAACAATTGTTTACCAAAACAATTTTGAAAATACTGAGCAACCACTCTATGAAAGGACTGTAAAAATGTGACCCTGGACTGGGTAAAGTGTTATTCCATAAACCAAAACAAAGGGACAAGCAGAATGAAACAAAGAGCCTCACTGGTAAAGGGATGAAAAGCCCAAGACATCTCAAACAGAGTATTTTAAAAGTACAGCTACAGTTTATTTCTGATATTATTGCATATTGGTTGAATTCAGCAAGAAGCTCCTTTCAAATATCTTTTAAGTATTTGTTTATTAGATTATTTTGCCCCTCCCAACAGATCTCATTTAGTGTATGCTGTTTGTTATAATTGACTTAGGAGGTCTCATGTGTCACTTTTCAGTTCACCTGGGCTTTGTCTGTTAAACAAGCATTTAGTATTTTGACCTGGCTAAAATAAGTATTCCCATAGACACCTGATTCTGAAGAAGCACAGAACAGAACTACTGACAAGAATGACATTCATAACTAGTTTATACTCAAACATGCATATAGCCCCAAATACAGTTTAAAAATTAATTTTGGACAAAATTTTGTGGTTTGCCAGAAATGAACACCACTGAATAATACTCTTGGAAGGAAAAGTGAGATTTGTCATGAGCTTAAAGAGATTTTTGGTAAAGAGCTCCAGGAATGGAGACAGATTCTATCAACTGCTTTTGAAGCAGTTGAATTTTTAACATATAGCTAGAATGATCATTATCTAGCTCTTTATGAATTATGGTGTTTCAAGAACAATTTGATCCAAATTTTAAGTCTTTAATATATCTATTAATTCTACTTTTTCAGTATTCATACCTGAGCATAGATCAGATTGAGTAGATTCTACCAGGCTTGTCTAGAGCCAGATTTTACTGATCTAACAATGACTAAGGAAAGACATTAAAGAAAATATGGAAATTTACGCAGAAGCTGCAGTCTGACCAACCTTGTGCCTGAACTGACAAAATCTGACTGACTCTGTAGTTTACAGATGTCTCTGCATGAGAATTGGCTACAGAATAGGAAGTACTATCAGAACTACCACACACAAGAAGAAAGTATTATGGTTATAATGAATGTGTAAATAATTTATCACTGTTAAAGCTGTTGCCAGAAGAGGGACAAAAGGAAATACAAGCATTTTCAAAACTGAACACATTCATCCCTGAATACAAAATTCCAGTTAATTAAGAAAGTGATGTTGTATGACCATCTGGTCAGACAAGTGGCGGAATAAGGAGATTTTTTTACATGTTGTTTTCACCACAAAATATGCTGGCTATGTCAGGAATGAGCTAAGATAACATGGCAGGAGATAAATCAGCTGCTCTCTGACTCAGAGGCACACTGAGAGGGGCTAAGGCCATTATGCTCCTTGACTACCTACAGAGGAGAAATGCCAGTGTGAGCTTGTACCAGGGACTGGTTCCATTGTCACTGCTCCTCTGAGGATTCTCCTGCACGTCAGTGTCGTGGCTGGATCTCAGATGTCTGGGTCCTGCAGCTCTGCCTGGCCAGGGGCATTGCCATGGGACAGGCCCTGCATCTTGAGCCCTGTGGGAATCCTGGGGCTCAACAACCAAAGCTGTAAAAAAAATTTTTAGGTTTTTCTGAGTGAAAAATCTAAAATCACTTAATTCTGAACAAGATAATACTTGAATTTAAAGTCATCACTTACTTGGTTTTTTCATAATAGCTCTGGATTGATTCTCAGAATAATTTCCCAGTTCTTTTTTGTTAATGGAGAAGTACTTCCCCTGTGCCTTCGTCTTTCGTATACCTGCAAAAATATATGCAAGCTAAGGATGCAAATTAAACAATTCTCAGTAATCATTTGGCTGCATCTACGTTGTACTTTAGATCTAGAGGAGTAACATCGAGGCAAACATCTTAGCCATCCCCACTTTCCATACTCCATTTCACCCTACACTCTTGGGACTGGATTCCTTTCCTCTGAGCAGCAAGACACCTGATGTTCATCAACCACAATAAGATATTCTGCCCACAGATCACACGTGAGCTGGCCAAACACAACCTTCCAAACTGCACTGAGTGCTGCAGGACCAGCAGCATCCACTCCTTCACTCTCTGGAGCCTCTGGGTGAGTCTTTGCTAGACAAAAACACTGTCTGAGAAACTCCTAGAATTTCTCCAGCACTTTTTGGCTTAAAAGAAAGCAAGGATGGGTTTGGAAACTTCACAGATGTTGTTATTGAAAGCAAAAATTGGCATTAAAATGTTCTTAATATTTAGTTCACTTACAAAGTATTACTGCTTTTCTACTGAATAGAAAGAAATCCAAAATATAAAGAGGCTTCTTGTTTATGAGATAGATATTCTAAAGTATGTCAGTTACATGAGCCTAACATGCCTTAAATCCAGCAGATATTTTGCAAATTTTAACTTTTGTGCCTCATAGTTTAGGCTCGGAGCAACTATTTCCTTTTCATACGAAAAAGCTTCATAATGATGTTTTAAGCAGAATGACTGAAGCAGTGCAAAGGCAACGAAAATTCAGAGCTTTCTCTGTATGAGCACTGAGCCTCAAACATCAGCATATAAATGCTGACACCTTTAGATGTTCTACAGATAAGGATTATTGCCGTGCACAGCACTGCCTTTCATAAATGCCATGGTCACACTCTGCACCCTTTTCTTTTCTTTTCTTTTTTTTTAAGCATATCAAAATGGGAACTACATTTCAGTTGTGTTCACCCTGTGATTTTATTTTGCATCACTTCACAAAAGACAGCCCTAGCCGTGCCTTAGAGCAGCACATCTCAGAACCTGAAAGGGCTCTGGCTGGAAACCAGGAGGTGTGCTCCAGAGGGAGATGTTAAAACAAACCATGCAGAGGACTTGGGGAGTGCTTCAAGCAAAGCACATGGGTCAAATATGGCTGTATTATTGCCACAACAATCCACATAGTGATGTAACCCCTATCATTTCAGTTAATAAGAGGATTCTTTCAAGACAGGGAAAACAAATATTCATTCTAACCAGTTTAATTTTTATTTCTACATCTCTATTTTCCCTTCAGATTACAGCATCCAGGAAGAAGAAAAATCGGATAAGATTAACTCATCTACTGCTAGATAGATCCTAATGTATTCAGAAAATAACCAGATTATTTTCTATATCAGTGACCTCATAGAACAAGAACAACAAAAATCTAGATCTTTTAAATGTACTTTTTGGTTCAGAAGAAAATTTAAACACTTCATGCAGTACTTCAAATATCCCTGATCCAGAGCATAATTGTGTGTTTAAATCCCTTCCTATAGAACAAATTCATTTAAAGTAGAACTTGTTTAAGAGACAGTTTTCTGTAAAAGGTGAAATATGCAACCCAAAACAGTTACACAGGCCACACATAAAGTTTATTCTTCAGAGATAGCTATTTAGATAAAGTGAAAATTCAAGCCTGAAGGGCAGTTTACAATCTTCCAATGTATTTTAGAACTGGAAGCTATGAAAGCGGCATGTAGTCCATTTCTTTGTTGTTTTAAATAAGTGTGCACCATGAACAAATCTTTACACACATTTGTATGTGCATAAAACCAGAAAAAGTGAACTCCATTTTAAAATGAAGGTCTAGATTCTTTCAGCTGTATGTTCTAAGTGTAACTTTTCAGTTGTAATTGATGGGGAGAATGAGGGCATTGCAGAGAAATGCTACTCAAAATGTATAGTCAGTGCAATTACATTAATGAAACACCAGTTCTTGATGGAAAATCCCAGATGAGCTGTACAGGCCTTGCTACATGTAGAGCTAAGAAGTTTGGTACTAAACTCTGCAGCTTCTGGGTGTTTGGAATTCACCTAAACCTCTCCCTGTAGCTATAATTATCCTTTAATGTCCCGCAAAAGAAGATGCTTTGTATGGAAATCAGAGCCAAACCACCTTATTCCCCAAACCTACAGGGATCCCTATTCCCTGTAGACATGAGCTAATGTCTTGGCATTCCAGAGAAGCACTGGCACTTCAGCACACTCCAACCTGTGAGAGCAGGCTCGAGAGGATTACAGGGGCTGTGCTGCACAGCACTTATGACAGGAATGCTCTGGGAGCCATGCTCTGCCTTTATCTCCCTCCTTTCCAACCACACCAAACACTGCTCCACCTCTGGAGTGGTTTGGTCAGGTATGATCTCATTAGAGTCAGTCTGCACACACACAATGCTCGATTCAGTGACGATTTGGGATGAATAGCCAGATGTGTCTGTGCTGGGGAAGTGGTTAGACAAGAATTTACTGGGGACTGGAGGGAGGGAGGGGAATGCACAGTGAAATAAACTTTTTACCTTGCATCTGTTTTGTAACGCAGTAAGAAATAACTATGAATCAGACAACAGTGGCATAAGGAGCAGCCTTAAATCAGAGGTCAAATTTGCACCAAAACCCAATAAATAAGCATCTCATTTAGCAATGCATCACACATTTCCTCATCCACTCACCATTTTTTTATTATTAAACAATTGACCCTGTGAGGTGTTAGCTACCTGAATAATCCTTACATGGAAGTTTTCTTAATTTTCTAAGGAAAAAATTCTCAAGAGAAAAACATTTTGAAAACACATATGTTGAGAGTAGTTGTTACAACATACAAGTCTGATAGAAGACATTTTTATAACTGGATATATTTTTAATAAATTTAGAAAAAAATTATAATTGAAATGCTTTGATTGAACATGTACATGATATTTTAAATGCTATTCAAGCCCCATTCCTACTAAAGTCAATAGCGGCGTTCTCTTGTGATCCATAAATAAGTCCAAAAATGTAGTGCTGATATTTGTGTAAAATACGTTTGATTCAATCTGGGATTCTTGTCCATAATGTGAATTTTTTTCATCATATTTACAATGTTCCCATCATAAATACCTCAAGAGACTACAATCCTAAAACAAAACAGAATCATAAATAAATTCCTGTTAGTGGGTTTTTCTAATTGATCACTTCAAGTCTTCCGAAGAGCAAATGATCAGGGAAACAAAAAAAGCAAAGAACAGTTTCCTGCCTGCTGAAGTTACCTGCTGACAGGCAATCTCCTTGGGCAGTTTTGAGATTAGAGGTCTTTCCCTGACAAAAAAGTGAAAAACTTTTGATAGAGAGTGTTAAATTTTTTGTAAGAATATTCACTCCACACTCAAACCAGGGGTAACACAGAGGTACACTGAAGTAATCTCAAAATTTAAAAATTAACTGTAGATTTATTTTCTTACTGTTTCATTCAGGAAAACATAAATGTTAAGAACCTATGTGTGTATTGATAGGTAAATATTTTAGCTTCAGTTCATTCTGAATATTCATAAAGAATAAACTCTTATTATGGATTGTGTTTATTTGCAGCAAATATCCACATATGACAATTTCCAGCCTGTGTTGCTATGTAAGTGCCACAATCACATGAAGAAATAATGCAAACAAAATAACCAGATATTTAACTTGCAACATCTGCACTCTCTATTCCTCAAATGTTCCCAGGCTTTTTCTGATAGAAACCGTCACAGATTTCCTTATTCTCTGAAAAGTTTCTTAAACCCATATTATGAAAGGAAACTCAAAAATCAAGCAGTGATTGATTTTAACTCTGAGGAAGACCTCACATAATAAATCTTTCACTCCCTGTTACATCTTAGCTAGAGCACTATGATCAGAAATAAGGCTATCTCCATTTTCTGAGTGTTCATTACTACATACCTGCTTTCTAGAGATTTCACCAGAAACAGCTGTCAAACAACACCGCCACGTCTGACCTGCAAAAAACTTCCTGTTTTCTTCTCGAGTCCAGAAATGAAGCTTTTTCTTCAAAACAAAATTTGAATTAACTACAGTTTGTGATATAGCAAAATGCTGTAATACCAAATTCTAAAATGCTTTTAGAACTAGGCTTTCTTGGAAGAGATAGATCATGTGGCAAGTTGATTTACTGAGAGGAAACAAGGAATTTTGTAGGTTTCCTGTAGGTGTATAAATAATGCCCATTACTCAGTACAATAATTTGCCATAGGGAACAATATCTAAAAGTTGGATATTCAGCCACTTTCTCTCTGTGGAAGGCTGAAGAAAGCAAAGCTCTGCCATTATGCAAGAGTTACAGAAACAAGATTTAGAATTCTCACTACAGCACTGAAACTGCTGAAAGAACAGAAGTCAGGCTAAGCTGAAAGTTATGACAGCAAATTACAAAACTGCTTCCACACTGTCCATAAGGTTGATGTAAACCCAGAAAAATGCTCCCATTCTCTTCACTTGACCTTGATAAACTCCACAGCAGAACTCTTAACACTCTTTTATGCACTGCAGAGCAAACCTTGTTTTGTAAAATTTATGCTGAAGTATTTTAGCCCTCCCACAGCTATCCACTGGTTAAAGGGGATAGACACACATGGTCAAAGAATTTCTTAGACTATCTATCTGTCAAAGGAAGGTTGATTACAGGACAAGTTAATAGACTGTATTTTCTCAGATGTATTAAGGTGTTTGAGGAATACTACAGAACTTCAAGTAGTTCTTTTAATGTCCTGGGAAAACATGTGGGGCAGTACTCTTTAATTTCATAAAATTTAATTTTCAAAAAGTACTTTAAGTATATATATCTTGCCCGTTGACTTTTAAACTAATTAGTGAAATGAATTGACAATTTTTATGTATTTTAACGACTTCAAGTGAAAAACTATTACAAACCCTCTCTAAGCCCTTTTCCCAAAAGATGAGGAACGCAGCCTAATTTTAAACAAATTCACTTCCAAATTCATAGGGGTGTGTTTGACATTACCAAACAGAAGCCAGGATATTTTTAACCAAGTTGTGAGACCATATCAGGATTGAAACTGGATGCAAATCACACAAAACAATGGTTTTGTGATTATGGGACACCCTGGTTCATACCTACAGCTGCACAAGGTCCCTGTTCCTGCTTTGCCTTCAGGGTGGAGCATTTCAGGAGATGACTCCAGAGCTGTGGAGTCATCACTCAACCTCCTCACCTGAGCAGTTCAATTGCAATAGTTGCAGGAAGAGCTGAAGTTGGTGTCACACCTATCAGATTTCTCCTCACAAACCTACAGAACTGCTGCCTAACAGAACAGTTTACTCTTCCAGGTTGGTGAGGACACATAATTCAAGTGAGTAACTTCTATACAGAAATGAACTTCTAATATAGATGTAAAAACATTGGCATGTTTTTATGCCTCCAGAGAAAAAGAGCCATGGCTGTATGCAAAACCATGATTAAGAGTAGCAAATGCAAGGAATAAACACAGTTTTTTCTTCCTCCTTTATTTTGCATTTTATCGGCAATCACATAAATCACCAGTAATTATACAGTTATAATGATCTTTAATAACTGGAAAAAACACATTCATTACTTCCAGAATTTCTAATTTACAATCTCTGTTTTCACAGAAAAATGGCATAAATTCCAATTAAAAACAAAACCTGTTCTTTAACTTCCAGAGAAGTTATATGTATTAGCCATACAATTCTTTAATGCTATTTAGCACATACTCTTCCAGTTTTCATTAAAATATTTTCATTATAATAAGAGCTATATGTATATATATTGATGAATTTGGGAAAGACAAGAAAATGTCTCAGATCAAGGAAGAATAGAAGAGATCTAAATACAGTAAAAATCATCACTGCCATGCTTTGAAATATCCAGCTTACCCTACAAGTCCTTAGAACAAAATAAAGGGATCTTTTCCAGTGGGAAGTGTTTATATCTGACAGACACAGTAACCATGTAGTTACACTTTAGAATTTACATTCTTGGGGCCATTAAATGTAGCTGATCATGTTAACTGTGTGATCATCACCATCATAATGTTGAATTTTGTAAACCACAAAGAAGTGCTCATGGAACTGGCCTCCAGAAAGGGCAGACATCAGGAGGATGCTCGAAAGAGGGGTACTTACAGAAATCCAGCCCAAATGCTCTCAAAACTTTTGGTTGCAGAACTTTCAGGTCTCAGAATTGCAGTCTTACCAGTCACAGCCCAGTTATTTAATTTAAGCATAGGAACACAACTAAGGAGTTGTGTTTTAGTATGGAAACATAAAACTTTTTATCTTATTTGGGAATGTGAGCTTCATATTTACAAAGACAAAATACTGGGACCACAGAGTGTTTGAACTTATGCCTCCAGCTGTCTCTGTTTGTGTTCCTAAATTCATCTCTCATGAGTAATTGTGCATCTAATTCAAAGAAAATTAGATTACATATGCCATTAGTTTTATTGGCTTAGGAGAAATAACTGGGATGGATTGTGCATGGCAACTGAGGAGTTATAGCTATGTATTGTGTGGGCAATCACATGATTTCACTGCAGAGGGTGTCTGTACACACAGAAAACCATATTCAC
Source organism: Hylia prasina (assembly GCA_013397195.1). Lineage (NCBI taxonomy): Eukaryota > Metazoa > Chordata > Aves > Passeriformes > Sylviidae > Hylia > Hylia prasina. Next base: position 176,715 of record VYXD01015736.1, read on the forward strand.
ACCAGCAAGGCAGCCATGAAGTCCAGATGCATGAGATTTTTCAGTTTTATTTACTCTGCCTTTTTTTTTTTAAGGACAGTGTGACAAATTGAAGGGAAAGGTTTTCCAACTGCTTGAACAGATTCTTCTTATTAATACATTATCATGCCTTATTCTGTTCCCTTATAAATAAAATGTATCAATTAAGAAAACACAAAACCTAGAGATTCCTGCATCTCAAAAAGAATATGAACATTGCTACATGGTCATTAACCCAGCCCACCTGAGTCTCTGACACTGACCCTTACCACAAAACAAAGGTAATAGGACTCAAGGATAACTTGCAAAAGTGAGTTCTGGAATTTAATTAAGCACTCAGAAGGAAAAAAAATGTCATGAGCCTTGTGTTGAAATCCTGTTGTTTATCTATTTTATGCACGCGTTTTTATAATGTTTTATTTTCATTTTAGTTGAGCCACTGTTTGTCATTTTTACTTTAAATAAAATATCTGTACTCTTTTTGAAGACAAAGCTTTAAACCTTTTTTTTACTATAGCTTTCTTTCCTAAGCCTGTGGAAAAAAATTATGAAGTTTCAGGTGGTGGTGTTGATATAAAAGCATTACAATATTTTGCTATCATTTTCTTTCCTAATTTTATACAGTGTCAAAGTTGACTTCCATTAATCTCTTTTACTTCAGCCTATAGTGATTCCTGGATGACTTTATTGATTTTTGAGTCTGAAATTCTTAAATTGTAAAAATAATGCCTGTGAATCACCTTTTCTATTAATGCATTTAATTTGTTATCATCATATCCATTTCCTTAATTTTAATAGGTTTCTCTGGACTTCTATGAATAATGTTTAGCCTTAATCACAATCAAAAATTTTACATCACTTGTGCATTTTTCTCCTTCAGGATGATTTGTATCATTTTTTGGAAATATAAGCAGGCATAGAAATACATTTTTAGCATTACAAAAAGGGAGCAGTGGTGAACTTAAATACTTATTCTTGCAAACACACATACCTAAAATGGTGCCAAAAGTAATGCAGAGCTTTGGGCTATAACATTAACTTTCTGCCATCTTAAAAGCATCTCCCATTTCCTCAGACCTCTCAAACATGTTTTCTGTGGAACATATAGGATGAAATATAGGAGAATATATTTTTAGGTATTAGAGTTATTTCAGGACTCTGCACCATTGGATGTTGAACATGAAAATACAGTAGGTACTCTTCAACAAGATTATTTGGTTTCCTTCTAGCAAAAAAAAAAATTGTGAAAATAATATAAATATTTCTTGTGATGAGATCTGGCAGAGCACTTTGTAACATCTGCTTTTACGTGGATGTGGGTATTAAAGTTTAAATACTCACTTTTCAAATGAGTGGTCTAAAGGAATAGTTCAACTCCAATGTAAGATTTTCCTGAAAAAAAATAAAAAAAACCCAAACAAAAAAGACGACCAACATTTAAATATTTTTCTTGGAATACTTTGACAATTTTTCTTCAGTTAAACATGTCCATTATAGTAGCAAGAATATTTTCCTAAAGTTCCCTTTTGGTGTTTTTGTTCCTTATGTAGCAGGTCATTCCATTAGGTAACCCTCCAAGTGACCCAAAGGAGATATATTAAAATCTAGTAATACAATACCCCTGGACTATTTTACATAATAAGAATTTTTTTTTCCAACTCCCAGATGTTGCTAAAGGACAGAAAAAAAAGACCTGTAAAATTCTTCATCATGAATCTTTTTTTTCTGCAAATCCCTTTTTTCCCCCCTTTCAAAAGCAATTCTGAATAGAGGTAAAAGAAGACAAAACTTGACCTTTTGTGATCCCAGCATTAATAGGTCTGTTCATAATTCAATCTGTGTGTGTGTAGAAGCATCCATGTGGAAACATGCAGGCCTGAGAGACATAAAGCCTTTCCCTTTAAACATTATCTGACCCTATGAGTCTTATTCACAAAAGAAGGCTTACGTACGCATAAGTTGAAAAAAATGCATGCTTTCATTGTGCCACAGAGAGCCTACACATTTTACTCCTCATTCGCCAGGAAAACTCATCATGGAAGTGACACTTGTACAGGAGCTGAGCCAGGGAATGGTAAAAGAGCACAACGTAGCAAAAAAAAAAAAAAAATAGAAATAAATCCCAGCACATGCAAAGAATAAAGTTCTTTTCTCATTAAAAATATAGAAGAGTCATATCCTCCGCTGGCATGTGACAGGCTGGGGCATGGATGTGAGGGGAGTCGCTGTCCCCTGTGTGTTGCAGCCTTGCAAAACTCTACCTGAGGAGAGCAGCCTGTTTTTCTTGCTGCTCTAAGACTATTTTGTCCTTCCATAATCTGTGTTCACCAAGGTGAGGGATGCCTGTGTCACTTGTACCTGCACTGATAAATATTTATAATCCCATTTTCCCAGTTTCACAGATTCTGATGATGATGATGATGATTATGCACTGGTTTCAAGACAATCCTGCAGGGTATTTCAAGTCTACTGATGCTGCTGCAAATCCACAGCAAACAGGAGCATCAGGTATTGGTGTCATGTCAGTACATGAAGTCCATGTGTTACCACCAGTATCCATTCACGTCTTTCCCCTTAGGTTTGGCTCTGGAAAGTCAGCTGTCAGTTTAAATGCTCCGTTCCCCAGAGCCCACTCATGTCATCAGAGAGTGCTCTGAGCCACTTTGCACTGAACCTGTCAATTGCAACCTGAACAAGGGGCAGGAGACACACAATTGTAAGAACAGCAACAGGAGTGAAACAAATCCTCAGCTGGTACAAATCAGCCAAGCTTCAACAGCTGCAGTATTGATTGATACCACGATCAGAGCTCAGCAGCTGCAATTATTTTCTAAACAAGGCAAAGCAAACACCATCAGGGATCATGGGGAAGAGTTTTCTTAATGAGTAATGAGTGAAGTCATGATGACATTTCCGCCAGTTTCTAGCATTTTCCCTCCCAGTGGAGGGGGAATCACTGTCCAAATTTTGAAAATCGCATTATGCACCTATCTGCATCTTTATGTGCCCAAAGAGTTTCAAAATACAGCTTTAACAACACTCAGCTTCTAGAATCTCACAAGAGAAATGCTAGGGAATGAAAGAACTGAAATTTCATGGCCCTAGAGTGCTTCAATTGTAAAAAGGAAATACTACTCAATAGGTAATCAGAAACCAGAAAAAAAACATCATCAAAAGTAAGGCTGTGGTGGTGCCACAATTGATTATTTATAATGGGTCCAAATGTTCAGATTCTGCAACTTTTTAAAATGAAACCCTTTAATATGCAAAAGGCACGTATCCCACTGAAACCAGTTGTGTTCACAATTGGTCATTGGTTGAATGGCTAAGTTGTTAGTAAATAAAAATCTAATCTGGGATTGATTAAATATATCTACATTTTATTATTCTTTGGAATACCTATGATAATTAATATGCCCTCTGGTGTGATACAACATCTTCTGTTTGAATTACTCTTACAAGAAATTGTTGAGTTAGAAAAATTACAAAAATGGGAACTATTTAAAGGTAAAGCTTGAAATGCTACTGAATTTGTATTCAGGCTAATGTCAAGTGACATTGAAATTAATATCCACATTGAAGGACGTATGAAATATTGACAACTGATGCAGTTATTCAAAAGACAAAATAAAGGCCCTTCCAATGCCCGGTCACCCCTTCTGTGATGAAATTCTCCCTAAAAGAATTCCAGGAGATGTGTAACCCAGAGGAGGTGCTTGGGCACTGGGTGGTGCAGTACCTGTCACCACCTCCATGGTCTTTAGTGTGAGAGAAGTCTTTTGGAGGAGAGTTAAAATACCCTGTGCAAGTTAGTGAACCACCTGAATGGCTTGTGCATGTAATTCCCAACATCACAGTAAATCAAATGGATTTGTAGATGTGGGTTATCAATTTATGAGATCCAAAGAGAAAATTGGGTATCTCTAAATTAACTGAATAATATTTATTGGAAAATCTAGAACCAAAACCATTTTTATATCTTGTCCGCAATACATATTTCTCTCTTCATCTACATAAATGTCATTGCTCTGGTTTTTATTTTCATGGCCTTCTAAACATTTCAAGGATGGTTCAGGGCAATATTTTGGTTATAAATGGTGTTTGTCTTTTACTTCCATATTTCTGCTAACAAGTGGTGAAAAGCTTGTTGGTTTGGCACATGCCTTTTAGCAAGAAGAGATAAAATTGCCAAGTGCATGGAACTGGAAAAGTAATTCATGCTGACCTCAGGCAGATAATTTGGAATTTCTACCAAAGCAATGAGATCAGGATTGAAGTCTATATGTGATGTTTAGTGAGTCTGTTTTATTTAAGAAAAAATTGATTTGTTAGAAATTAGTAAATAACAAGGAGAAGTATTATTACTGAGACAAGCTAACCTCAATTATAAGTTATTGATGGAGAAGTGAAATATCATTGATATAATTCTATAAATATTTTTAATTATTCCAAGAAATGGAATGTTAATATAAATTTACAGATAGCATTCTTATAAGATTAATAATGTCATATCTGAAGGGCTTTTTTTTTGCCAACAAGAAACCTACTGTGAAATAATTCTTCACTTTTATCTGCCATCAATTTTGCATTAATATTTCATTTATAGAATTTGCTGACAACTTCACAGCATGAGATATTGTAAGAAAAATGATTGATTTAATAGCTTTTCATTATAATATTTCCTGCAAAATCTTATGATTATCTTGCTGAATCTTGACACTGTAAACTACATTTTCACCCTAAAAGAAAAGAACAATTTAATGTTTGCAATTAGAGCATCAACACAGTTCTAACAAAAGCAAAGAGCTATTTAAATTCTTAACTAGATCCTAAATATTTTGCTCTGTTGAAAAATCTCTTCTAAAAATTTGTTTACAGGCAAAAGGAATCATATATTGGAAAAATGAAGAAAATTTTAAGAAAAGGTCCCTTTTCTTTAGAAAGTTTCAGAACTTATTAAAAGTATGACCTATACCCAAACCCCTTTTATTATCTGAGAAATAAACACTGCAGTCAGGGAGGTTCTCTCTAAGGGAAGGGTGAATCCATCCTCTGCATGGGGTTGGATGACACTGAACAAAACTAGAGCAACTAAATTGGAATATACTGAGTTTTTATCTCATTTCAAGCTTCCCACCCACCCTTCCCGCCCAGTCACTGATTGGTTTTCTTCCCTTTCTTCCAAACACATGGGCAGAAAGTAAGCTGGCAGGGAGAAGGAAAGACAGGACATAATCTTTACATTTTCATCATGAAAATAAAGGCAGTGAAGCCATGAGGGAGAAATCTGTGCAAGAAAGGGTCATGAAATTTATTTCCATTCTGGCACAGTGGGGGAAGAAGAATGAAATTCTTTGTACTTAACAAAATTCTGTTTGGGGTCAGAATAAGCAGCTCGGCACTGCTGCTTCTTCTTCCTACACAGAACTGGGAGCTAGGTGCTTTTACTTCTTTTTTTATCAATGTTATATGTCAGCAAAAGTCAATCTGTGATTGTTAAGCATGGATCCTAATGCCACCACTCAATTTTTGTTTTTTCATGGAGGTAATTTGAGCTGGAAGTCAACCTTCAATATAGTTGAAAAAGCTAGAAAAGAGAAGAAAGTTAAAGGGTTCATGTCAGACCACTCAATATGGAATTAAGAAGACAAGGGAAGAGAACAAAATTGGGGGTGAAGTGCAATAGTTGTCTCCAAAGAAAAAAGGCTTATCTTCGGAGACATTCCAGGATATGATTAATTTTTCTACGAAAAATTATTCATAATAGTCATAATGCATCATAAATTCATTTACTTTAATAAGAACTGAAGTTTTCCCTGCCAGCCAGTATTGATATTGACTTTACAAGGTATTTGATCACTTCTGATAAACAGCATTAAATTCATTAATAGAACTGGATCATAAGCCAAGGAGAGGCTACATTCAAAACAGAGTCACATATCTATAGTCCAGGACACTTCTGTGTGTGTGTTCCTAAGCAAGGCACAGACAATGTGAAGTTATTGCTCTTGCCATGCACAGCTCTTGCTCTCTCTCTCTCTCTCTCTCTCTCTCTGAGAAATTACCCTCTGCATCTGTGGAGCACAACACCCCACAGAAAAAGATGGAAATCTGAAGATTAAAAAATGTGTAACCTGAAATTATTTTTGGCAATTATTTTACTGGGTCATTAAGAAGGAGAGTGGTAGAAAAACTGTCCCATTTTTACAAGGAGGTCACCATGAGCTTCAGTGCTAAAAAATAACTTTTCAGGCCTCCAGATATAGTCTTTATGGTCTTCTTTTTGTCTAAGTTGTTAACAAAATTGCTTTATATAATTCACTGACTTTTTCTGGCTTTAAACACAACCCCTCAGTTATCATTGAAAGAATATTTAATGATTTTCCTCCTGAAAGCTAAAAGGAAACATCCATGAAGAATGATAATAACATGCTACAGACACTATGGCATTAAAAGCCCATAAGAAGCATTTTCATATAAACACACATGGCACTTTCTTGTACATTTTCATCTAAGCATTTTTAAGTGCATTTTTTTTATCAAATAGGAAATGGATATATTTTAAATGTTATTAGAGCTCCTTGGCTTGCAATGTAATTACAACCCCCCCCACTTTTCAGAACAGATAACCTAAAAACCTCATATATCTCAAATATGTTTTCAGTGCTCACTATTTTAAAGTGGGTGAAAGCTATGCCTAAGTCATATGCAGTAGAGGTGAGGTGAAGGAGATAGTTAAGACCATGCTAGTTTTGACAGTAGGCAATGGTTTTGTGTGGGTTGTTTAAAACTCCCAGTTTCCAGCTCCTCGAGGGGTTCTGTTTAAATGCACTTGTGCCCTACCTCTGGTGGGGATTGGCCTCACAGCTGCATTTTCCTCTCTGAACAGCGGCAGGATTTTGCCTTCCCAAGACACCTGCCAGTCAGGATCAGCATGAGAGGATCAGTTATTGACTCCAGTGAAACCAGGACTTCGTTTCTACTGTCCCAAAATTTTAAACCATTCGGAGCATTCATCTAAGTGTGGTAAATGAAACCTCTAGAAAGGCAGAGGGGCTCTGTATGCGCCCAACTTGATTGACACCAGTACACCCACTGGCCTTCAGCAGTTACAGCTCAAAAGGAAACCAGCAGATCTGGGAGCAGATGGGTAAGCTTTAAAGTAAATGTAAAAGTTAAAGATGATTCCTGTTAGCACAGAAAAGCTTTCTTCCTGGCATGAGCTAAGGGCTGACAAAGCTATATGGGACCTGCCTTTCATTTGACCCAAAACATTCTTTCATTTGACCCAAAACATTGCTAAAAGTCTGATTCTAAATATGAGAAAATGCTTGGGCACTTGAAAAGGATCTAAGAGCTTTCCTATGACAAATTCTAAGAGCACTTTTAAAGATATCAGAGCACAAAGACCTGCACTTTCATGCATAAGTGAAAATAAAGTAAAACATCTTCAAAGTAAAACGAAGCAACAGTTTAAGCCAAAAGAGCTGTTTTCAGTCACAGATCTTTGAAATCACACACTGCATCCTTACTTCTCCTTAGTGGAAAAGAAAGACACAAATATAGTGTCCTGTTTTTTCAGCATATGCTTGATTTTATTACTGTATCACTGCTGAATGGGACTGTCCTGGCTCAATAATATTTAAACTATTGGCTGCATTTCACAGAAAATATATTTTTCTCCAGCCCAGTGAGTGTAACTTGTCCAACAAATTGGCATAATATCTTCCAAAGACCAGGATCTGACTGTCCTTGTGTGATTCTGTGCACAACACCTGAAGTTGCAGGAGACAAAAGCCTGAAAGTTCCACGGAGCTGCTGTTCCCAGATTTTCTGAAAGCCTTGAGTGCCAAAGGCTGGAGTCCAGGTTTGCATGTCAGTCTATTAAATTGATGCCTTGGGAAGGCTGACCTGCAACAGAGACCAGACAGAGCTAAAGTAGATATTTATTAAAAGGCCTTTAAGGATGCACCTTGGGCACCACACCCAAGGTGGACCCAAAATGGTCACAAAATGGACAATGGGTCACAAGGTCTCACACTTTTATAAGTTCTGGTCTATTTGCATATTGGGATTTAATTGTCCAATTACAGCTTCATCTCATCCTTGTTTCCTCTCTTCAGCCACCCTTGTTTGTGCTTTTGGGTCTGAAAACTTGTAGCAGCTGTCCTTGGTGTCCAGCAGGAAAAGGATTTGTTTTGTCTCCCTGCTCTGTGCAGAGCTGACTGACACCGAATGTGAGGCTCAGAGCTGCACCCCTGGGCAGCACACACCTCCGAAAAACATGGAAGCTGAAACTGAAGGCATCACAATGAGTAAAAAGAGCCACCAGCACAGTGCAGCTGAGGCTCTGTCCGAGGACCTTCACACACCCAGGTGGAGGGAGCACTCGATTGTGAGTGTGCATGAGTTGAGATCACAGAAAAACCCGACGCATCTCACAAAAGGCTACAGAAGCTACACAGAAGAATAGCTCTTCCTTTTCCTCCCCCAGGCCTCCAAAAGCAGCTAAAAGTGATGCTGCTCTCAGCTCCTGATCTCCACCCCCAAGCCAGATACATAGAGGTTAGAGATAACAAGACAGGCATTCATTTCTGCAGCAAATTTCTGCTCTACATGTGAAATTTTATAGAAATTTTATGCTCTTTGCTTGGCTTATACATGCTCTCTCAAAAATTATGCTAAACTTGATGTTCATGGACATACAATAATAACAATACCCTATGTTCATAGGAAAATGGATAAGAGCAGAAAAACTTAGTTAATTTTTTCCCCTTGCAACTTTTTTAAAAAATAAATCTTTGGTAATTCTAACTGGGTTCTGGCAAGGATTAGTGAACATCTGATTATCATACTGTAAATCAAGTTAATATCATTAATTTAATTAAACAGCTCTGTCTGGGCAATTAGGTGGAAACTGGTGACCTGTCTGTGCTAGCACTCCAAGATGGAGCCAAATTATGTCAGGAAAAATACATTTAAAAAAAGAAAAAGGAAGTAAATTTGATAAGAAAAAGTATTTTTGGGGGGAAACAAATAAGATTAAGAGTGAAAAGAATGCAGATAAAAGAAATGCATATGCAAAAGTTAGAAAGAATGCAAATTAGTAAAATCAAGGTGTGACAAGATAAAGAATTAGAATAACAAAATTATTATAACAAAATTATGTTATTATAATAGAATAACAAAATAACAAAAGATGCAAGGCTAATAGATTAGAAAGATTAGAAATCCTCAATTTACACTTTCCCAGTTTTCTTTTTATAGAAATAGAAACATAGAAACCCATGCAACCCAAAAAATAGCACTTCCATCTTGTAAGGAGCACAAAGAATATTCACACGTACACAAGGGCTATGACACCTTACTTCCTTCTAACTTCTCATTTCTGCAAAATTTATGTGAAGCTGCAGCAAAAGGGTCACATTTTACATTCTGTGTGCCATGGCTAACACAATTTCACAAGTAAAAGGACCTGGGGAATCAGCAGTAGTGTGTCAATAGCTCCATTAATCCATTCAATTTCTCTGTGTTAGTAAAATGCGTTGGAAAACACCTTCAGCAACATTTTAATGAGTCCCTAACTGCCTGTGATGTGTAACCAACAAATTGCCGGGCTCAGTAGGACTTTGCATCCTTTTTTTGGCAATATTAAATTCTTCCTGCAATGCAGCTATGGGGTATTTGCAGCATTTTTTAAAGTACTATGCCTTAGTATTTAAATTTGTGAAAAAGAAACAAAGCACTTGTTCGCTCATTAAAGATAACCCATAGTAATTAAAGAGGACATAAGGCTCATTTTCTTTAAAATGTAATGTATGGAGAATTAACATATTGAGCACACAAACCATCCTATAAATTCTATATTACAAATATATGCAAAAGTTAAAAGCTCAATTAATAGTTATTCAAATATAGATATAAAAGTATCAGAATAACATATTACTTCAAGAATTGGTGCCAAAAGGAAATTTCTCAATAAAAAAATCCTGCCTGTTAATTTTTTAAAGTCACTATTTGTAACCAAACAGCAAACAGCTACTGTAAATACCTTTACAATTACGCTTTTTATGCAGATCAATACAAATAATACTGTTTAACCAAAATTCTCTGACACTCAACCTTCATATCGTGTGTTGACAAGATTCTCCAATGGTTTGTTACCATACAAAAGAGTGGGACAAATTACTTATTTATATATACAAAACATGCTTATAGAGGCCAGCTGCAGGTATTTTTTGGAAAGTGCATTTTAATAAGGTCCTATTCAGTGGGGGAACAAATGGGGAAAAAGTAGTTTGCACTACAGAGTTTAGTGCAAGAGCTTTCTCTTTTTCTAACAACGAAATCAATCATTTGTCCAGACTGTGGGGAGTCAGAGTTAGTTACTGAAAAGAGCTCCATATATAAACAAGTCAATAACTCATTGTGTGTTATTGTTGGACTGAAGAAGTCTGCTTTCAAAAAGCTGCCCCTGCTTCTCTGAGAATGAATGTCACTGTATTCAGAGAGGGAGAGAGGAGCCTTTTGTTTCTAGCTATTGCTAAATGCCATTTATGTATGGGAAAAGGGATGTGGCTGCTGGTTGTCCCAGGAAAGCCACACCATCACCTCCGTGCAGCCCTGCCCCGCACTTTACTTTTGTGGGTGGACTTCTGGCAGAGAATTCACACGTTTCCTCGAGCTCCTGAGATCTCTGGGAGTGCTTGTAAATATTGTTTGCATTTTACAAAGATAAAATGGTCCAAGGCTAGAGGAAATAACATACATGAGCGCTTTATTTTATCTGTGACAGTGTAAGGAATAGCACTTTAAATATGGTTATCCCTAAGGTTTTCTGAGTAAATGTCAATTTAGGAACTCAGTAAACATCTGTTTAGGAAATCAAGAGCACGTGAGTGAACTTTCACATGTCTCTGTACTATTTCATGCTTTTTCTTTAAAAGAGAATAAACCCACAGTTGCTGAATCATATCCGTTCAGAGTTGGGGGAAAAAAAAAGAATTTAAATGCTATTTTTGTTCACCTAGCTAAACTTAGTGTGAGAACCCTTATCCTCTTGCCCAATCAGTTAAAATAATTTCTGACCTTTGAGATTTAGCAATAAAAATTGGAGGTCCTGCAAACAATATTCCATAAGGGAACTCAGGGGAGTTACATTCATATCTCTTAGGCTATTCAGTGTTTTGAAGAACATTCATAGTCTAGGTTGGACTCTTATTAAAAACAACAAGCTTTCCTAATTTTAAAGTAATTCCATTTTTATTTAAAAACCAAGACTCAATGTATTCTTTACACTGACACAGAAATCAGAATTTCTGTTGAGCCTAATAAAGCTGGAGAAAAAAGCCATGATCTTTGCATCATCCTGTGGAATTAGCACAGGCTCATACTGGAAATAAGCTCCATCCTTGCTTCAAAATATTTACAACACTTCCTTAGACTACAGAGCATTTCTTAAGTAATAAAGAAATGTAGAAGAAACAGCAACATTTGCCCACCAAAACACTGTGACGAACATTCAATACATTTTAGAAGATTTACATTTAGATCAATAGGGAAAGCCCAACAGGAGCTCGCCAATGAAGTTTCAGAGTGTAAAATCATGATTGCACTCTGAAGTCCCAGCTATGACACAGATGTGCAGCTCACAGCTGATCAGCTCTGTGCAAACCAGCATGGCTCTGTTGAGACCCCTGCACTTATTCTGGATTTTGGGAATTTACTTCTCTCCAGTGATGTCTCTCTTGCCTTGCAGCCTCCGTGGGGCTACAGATTCAGGTGGAGTACACTGCAAAGGTCACTTGTGGTTTGAAAATTGTAAGTTTTAGTAGATTTTATCATCCCAATCAACTACATTTCTAGGTATTCTTTTTGTCTCTTAAAGAGTAATGAAATTCTGAATATAAGGGAAAGCAGGTGACCATGCAGGGTGAAATATAATCACTGGGGAAGGGTGAAAATAATCACTGAGGAACTCAGAGAAGGTACAGGAAGTGAATCTTATAAAAGCAACAGCTACTAAAATTGAGGCTGAATTTAAAAGCCTTGTCACAACCAAAACTCGTGACAGTTCTTCTGTGTAAAACCATGGAGAATGAACTTACAGCTCAGCAGTGTTCTGAGAAAAACCTGTCTGCCAAGGAGGGCTGACAATGGCACTTCAGCTCAGGGCTCAGGAACTCAGCCTGGGACTGAGCCTGGGCTCTGAACTGAGAGCTCTCCTTCAGAAGTGCTCCAGAGAGGCATGGAATAAAGGAACCTTCCAGGAGGTCTAGCTCTACCTTTTCCCCTTTAATTTTATTTATTTTGTGGATACTGAGTTCCTGTTGAGATC
>VYXD01015736.1:194069-227528 GCA_013397195.1 Hylia prasina
AAAGCAATCTGTTTATGACTTAGGTCGTCTTTCCATTGACATCGCATTTTGCCTCAGCCCGTCTCTCCTATTCCTAATGGTCTGTCCCAAGTGGTTCCTGCTCCCTCCATTCCTTCAGTTTTTAGTTTCCATGTTTTTCAGATTCTGTGCTGCCCAGGGGTGCAGCTCTGAGACTCACATTCAGTGTCAGTCAGCTCTGCACAGAGCAGGGACACAAAACAAATCCTTTTCCTGCTGCAGACCAAGGACAGCTGCTACAAGTTTTCAGGCCCAAAAACACAAACAAGGGTGGCTGAAGAGAGAAAACAAGGATGGGATTTCATAACCTGGAGCTGTAACTGGACAATTAAACCCCAATATGCAAATGGACCAGAACTTATAAAAGTGTGAGACCTCATGACTCATTGCCCATTTTGTGACCGTTTTGGGTCAACCTTGGGTGTACCCCTGGCCAGGCCCTTGTGCTGCCCAAGGTGTATCCTTTTAATAAATATCTACTTTATTCGCTAGCTCTGTCTGGTCTCTGTTGCAGGTCAGCCTTCCCAAGGCATCCTTAATCCCCAGACCCTTTGTGTTCCATCTGGATTCCGCCCTCCTCCTCATGTAGGACACAGCTCTCCCCTAAAGGGATTAGTGGGGGGTGGTTCTTTGGCTCTCACTCCCCATGTCTGGCAGCTCAGCAGCTGCTGCAGAGCAGGGCCAATCCAGGAAATTCTTACCTGGATATTGCCTGCAGCACATGCCCAGAGCCCTGTGCTGGACACTGCCTGAGGCTGAGCTACATGGTCGAGCCAGGAGTGTAAGAATTCAAAATGGCTGATAGCTGGGAACCCAAGCTTGTTGTGGCACACCCCAGAAACACTCTCCAAATATCCCAAACTCCTGGGATTATATGGGATAATAATGTAAACATGATGCTGACAAACTGAAATATAAAGAACACAGTTTCCTTTGTTTGCCATTCTTCTAAAAGAGGATGGAGACCATCTTTGCAATCTCCCATGATTTAACACCTAAAGGATTGCCAGGCTCTGGAAGAGGCTGCTCGGGGAAGCAGCTGAGTCACCATTCCTGGGAGTATTTAAAGATGTGGTGATTTGGTGGTGGACTTGCCAGTGATGGGTTAATGACTGAACTCAATGATTTAAATGATTCTTTGGTTAGAATCTCTTGGACAAGGTGCCATATAAAGCACATTTTGTGCAGAGTACAGCAGGAAAAACAGAAAAACCTGATAGAAATTATTGTCATTACATTGGTATGAAGTAAGTGCCTTAGACATGAAAGCTCAGGTGTATTGTCAATTGTCTGAACAGCATGCAGGCATAAAATATGAAATAAATGGATGATTGACTTGAAAGAGTGCAAAAGCATTAGAAGAAAGAGAGGGAAACTGAGACTGAAGGCCTGTGATGTTATGCATCTTTTCTGAAGAGACTAAAGAAAAATGTTTAATTAAATAAATGTGGTTTTAGATAGGTTGTGAAGGAGAGAGAAAATAAAAGGCTCCCAAACAGCAAAGGTGTGTTGTTCAAACAGGTATAGCCTTTGGCAGGGTTTTCCATTGTCAGGGCAACCATACTGGTGAAAGCAGAAATGAAAACAGCACAGCTGTAAATGCTGTACTGTGAGGGTAGAAAGAAGCCAGGTTTGGAAAGAAAGCCAAGACCTTTCATTAGGTGAAATGAAATAAGATGATATAGAAATAAATGAACAAGTATTAACTTAGAATCAGCCAGTATTTGCTTCTGTAATGTGGGACACTTTGTCTAACTCATGGCCAATAAAATCCTCTTCCTCCTGTGAGTTAATGTCACTTCTTCAGTCCTTCAGTCCTAGTTTAGCTTAAACTAATTTCTCTGTTGTCATCTTGAATGGCTTCATGAAAATGCAGCATTGCTTTCATGCCTGCTTCAAGTTTTGGGGTTAGTTTTTTTTTGTCTTTTGGGGGTTTGGGGGTTTTTGTTTGGTTTTTGGTTGAGGTTTGTTTTGGTTAGGGTTTGGGGGGGGTTGTTTGTTTTTGTTTGGTTTTTTGTTCTTGTTTAAATGGTTAAAAAAATGGTCATCCCAGAATATAAAGACCTTAAGTGTTATTGGGTAGGCATTCCACCACTGAAACAAATGGGAGAGGAAGGTAGTAAATGCTGGCAGTTAACACAATCACCAGGCATTCTGCAATTGTGAAGACATCTGTAATTCTCTCCAGTTTCAAAGGTCTCAGTATTCTTTCTTTTTTTCTCTCCTAGCACCACCTTGAAAAACAGATTAAAACATAATTCTGATTTTATATTTAGTGACACTGAAGCTATGGTTTTATCATAGACAAAGGTTTATCTTTGAATAGAATATGGAGCATCTGTTTTTCACAGGCAAAATACAGCATATTTTTAGATATACCTTTTCATTTCCAGCATTTATCTGACCCCTGACTCAAAAAATAAGATATTCAGGCTGGACTGAGGTGGGTAAAAATTTTTAAAAGAGAAATTCTGAACCCTGCAGAGAATTTTGCATAAATAAGTGGATTTCAGACAATTAGGTAAATAGCTCAGTTGAATGGAGCAGTCAAGATTCCAAATGCCTGCCCACAGCAGAAGTATTGCTGAATTCTCCATTCTGAGAACTAAGTTTAAGATTAGGCTGGTTTAGGTTATCTAACCTCTCACTAACCTGCCCTGGAACCCTTCCCCACAGCAATCTCATCTGAGTTTCTAAGTATGAATTTTGTTTTAAATTACTTATGATCACTATCCTCAGTGAAGATTTCCACTTATGGTGTCCAGCAAACTCTTAAACTGTCCCTGGTAATCAAACTGGACACGAGAGGCAAGGCTCTGCCTATCCAGCCCCTCATAGAGCACAATGATTTGTATTGTTATTTTTCTTTTTATTGTTTTCTAATCCTGGCTAAGTCCCCATGTAGTGGTTTCATGGCCACCAAGAGCAGGTGGACTTTAACACAGGTATGAGTAATGCCTTCTTCTGAAAGCCACTTTGGCTGTGTGTCACCCATTAACTAAATGATAAGTTACTCCTAAGCCCTCCCAGCAGCAGAAGAATGGCCTGCAGTTTGTGACCCAGGTACTGCAGCCAAAGTGTAATTCATATTTTATTACAGGGCAGTGGGTGTGAGCCTTCAGAAGTCTCCCTCTTGTGTCTCTTTTATCACATGACCTGCAAATAATTCACTTCCTCTGCAGGGAAAAACTGCAGCAGCACTATTCTGATGTTTGTACATAAATGAAGCTAAACACACCACGCCACAGCCAAATGGGCAGGTGGGGCCCGCTGTCTCAGACAGTGAACAACCTTTTCCCCTCCAGTGATCCTGTCAGTGTCACCTGGAAGCTTTTTGGATCTTCAGATAAAGACTATTCACGGCACAAGACGTCTCAGTTCTGAAAATTTTTGTTATTCCCTGCCTGACATGGTTATAGACATGGTATTTAACTTTAATGTATCATAATAAAAAAATAATAATGAATATGGGGAAAATGTTTACCAGCTTCTGAATACTAAGTTTTGGCATAAAGATTTGCTTAATTTTTGTAGCAAGAAAAGCCATGCAAGCTGTAGATATGATAATTTGCAATGATATAAAAAATTAAATCCTAGTTTTTACTTATAGTGCACATTCTTCTAGACTATCTGTTTATATCTAGGGCTTCTGAATGTTCCCTTGCTCAAATGTTATAAATTGATTTGCTGTACTTCCTAACAACCTGTATTTCTTTCTCATGAAAAGGATCCATATCATAACTCCAGGACTATGGTCTCTCAAATCACTCATTGCAAGCATTATTTATCCCAAAGTAACACTGGATGTGGGTGGGGGGTTTTTGCTTTACTGTTTTAATAAGAAAATCTTTCAAGATCTCTTTCACAACCTCATGAGCACAGCACAAAGACTCGGGACCATTCTCTACAGATTTAATTGACAACTTCAAAGCTAGAGAGTCACGAGCAGTGTAAGGTACGTGCCAGATTTATTGGCCAAACACATGGAATGCTCTACAAACAATGGAATGTTCCATGCACAAATTGTGAAATCTGGATAACAGCTGATGTAGGTAGGGAAGGAGTAAGAAAATAAAAGAAATTTGGTAGTAGAAAAAATGAGAAGAGGGTTAAAGGATTAAGGAACATAGAATAAGCAAAGGAAACTATGACAGACAGTATTAGAGGCAAAATTGGAATAGATAAAAACAAAAGAAAAAAGAGCAGAAGCTGAGTGGCTTAAACACTTAAAAAACAGGAGAGAGAAAGAAAAGTAAGGCTCAGATGATAACAGTGTCTCAACAAGGCCAGGGGTTGGATACTTAATCAAACACTGAGATGGAAGAAGCCAGTAAGTCACAGTCACCTCAGAAAATCCAGACTCTATCCAGAATATCTGAGATAGAGCTAATTAATATCATGTCATTCTCAACAGAAACCACACAGCTTCCCAGAAAAGTAGGGGAACCGAAGAGTTGTGGTTGGATAGGAATTAACAAGTAGGGCTAGAATAAATATTTGTCAGAGGTCAGTGACAGTGCAGTCAGTACCTGACGAATATCTCATTTCATCTTCATGATTCTGATAGCATTTAGCAGTACATTTAATTACTTTTAAAGACTTAATTATAAGTAAGGCTCCCAATGATCATCTCTTTCTTAGTTTTTGAATATGTCATTATTCTCTTTAGATTTGGCCACCTCTACAGTTTTAATGTAAAAAGTGGTTTTAACACTCACTTATGGCTAAAACTAAACTAACATGAAATGTTCTTAAGAATACAAGTCTGAAATTCTGTGTGCTCTTAGGGCTCATAAAAGTAAAACTCAGCTGTTTTCTTATGCATTATGTCTGAACCCTTCCACTTTTAGGGCAGTTTCAGAAGCTCTTGATCAGACAAATATTAGAGATCAATGTCAAAAAGTATAAATCAAACAAGTTTTTATGCCTTGGCTCTCCTCAGCACAGAATTTTCATCAGGACTGCCTTGAATATTTGCCTTAAATCCACAGCTCACTTTAATTACTTCAGGCTCTTTTGTGTCTTAACTACTTTTAGTGTCTTGTTTTTATATAGCTCAAAGGGGGCAAAAAGGACACTCTCAGAGAGAAAAAGCCTGAATTGGTCCTGGATGCTGTCCTGTACCATGTGAATTATGCTGAGGAAGGACTTTAATTAGTACATATGCACACACATACATACAAATATGTAAATACAAGTCAGAAAAGCTGCAGTAGGGAGCATCTTTAAAGAGGCATAAACCTCTTTAAACCACTTTAAGAAGACATGGATAGATCTCTTTAAATTTTTAAAAGTCAGTCAAGAATTTAAGTAAAGGACACTTTGTTCCTCATTTACCAACAAAATGGGTATCCAAACAGCATCCAAACTCTTTTGTGCTTCCTCATTAAATTCAAGGCATTTCTCCTTGTCCATGTTCAGAGCTTTGAGATAGTACAGAACTAACTACAATTAAGTTAATTAGGTCTGGGATTTTGAAGTTATTTTCAGAAGATATTTATTTTATGCGTTAAAATGAAAACAAAGCAAATCAGGTTTTCTCACTTTGTGGTTTTTCAGTTTTTCGAATTACATGAAACTGGACTGAAATAAAATGAAAAGAAACCTCTGTCTACACACCCATGCACAGTTTGAGGCCAATTCCTCTCTCAAATAAAAATATAAAATAAACAGGTTTTTATAGCAGTTGCTGTAGAATTTCTCTTACCTGGCAAAAGCAAAGAGTGATTGATCAAACCCTCTTCCTCAAGACACCAACTTCAGTGTAATGCACATAGGTTTTGGAGACCTGCTCTACCTGGTCAGTTATAACATTCATTTCCAGCTTCTTGCAGACTTTGTCTTCTCTCTCAGAAAGTGATTTTATTTTTCTAGTCAATTTTTCTAGTCAGCGCAGGAATATTACTTGTTTGCTGCCTCTATTTCAGTATTAAATGCTCTCAATGCTAAAATTGGGCATGTTTGTGTAAATACTCCTGAAAAGAGAGGAAACTGCAGATAACTGAAAGCAGCTAAATGATAACAGCGGGGATAAAAGAAGAAAAAGCCATTAGTGAATTCATTAATTTTTTACCTTTGGCATTTAGTGCTTCTGATTAATGGCTTTCCTGTAGGCTGCTATTTTCCTCCCAGACATTAACATGCAAAATATGTGGCATATTAGAATAAAGCCTTATTACTGCTTATGTGTGTCCAAAATCCATGAGATATGAGGGATTAAGCTGAAATGCAGACAAATAAAATAGTTGATTTTTTTTTTTGCATACATTGCCTGCTACGAAGAAGGCAGCTCCATAACACTCTTGCACCTCTAAAATTCAAATTCAGAGACAAGGAAAGGCTAGGAAACTGGAATTGGTCACCCCACAGAAGAGGAGGCTCAGGGGCAGCTTATTAATGTGCATAAACAGCAAAGGGGTTCAGAGGGCAGCCAGGCTCCTTTCAGGGATACCCAGGGACAAGAGCAGAGGCAATGGGCACAAAGGGAGAGCCAGGAGGTGACATCTGAACCTCACAGAGCACTTTTTTATTGTTGAGGTTGTGGAGGCTCCATCCTCGGAGAGATCCATCAGAACTCACGGGCGTTCCAATGGCAATTTGGATTAAATTTCTGGGACAAAGTGTAGTTCTTGTTTCTGTACTGATAAGGCATAAACCAGCCCTGCTACACACTTTCTCTTCCTTTTTGGAGCTTGACCAGGTTCTCAGCTCAAAGCTGCTGTTTTCCTTTATAGATAACTAAGAGGACACCAATCTCACTGCTTCTCTTCCTCCTTGTCAAAACTTTCCTCATATTTATCTCCTGTGCTTGTACTCTCTCTCTCTCCTTATTTTACTTTTTTCAGATCTGATTTTTATTGAAAAATGAAAGGTATATCTTCTTCTCCCATTATTTTGTTCTCCTATAGCCAGTCACCACCTTCTTCATTTCTGAGGCTGAAATTTCTGACCAGTTTTGGAATTAATCTCCCCAAACTGTAGTTACAGTTCTGTAATTTACAAGTCTGTCTATTTATATTTCAACTTTTTTTTCCCCAAAGATATTTTAATTCTCCCAATATAAAGAGCCTAATACTGGCATAATCCATTATCTCCTGGTATTCCTCACATTCATACTCTTTGCAATCATTATCTGAAATGCTAATTTCTTTTCATTTTAGACCCTGTCCTCTCCTTTCAAGAGATATGGGGCACTGGAAAATGTTACTTTATTTGACTAATTGTCAGTCTTACTATTTAATATTCATTCTGCTTGATTTCAGTCATTAAATTCTCCTTCAAAACCTTGTGTTCACACATTTTGAATTCCCCAGCCAAAAATACCAAGTCCTGTCAGACTGTCTGGAGGGTGAAATCTATTCTTACATTTCTAGATCAGATGTGAGGCTCCTTAAGCCATTCTGTTGTTCCCTCACAGTGCATTTTTCTCTATCTTTTCTCTAATGCAAAAGGAAATATTAAGAGTCTTGGGGTATCTTACTTAATCTAGTCATGTCCATTATGACCAACTTGTTATATTTAGTATATTTTACATATACTGAGTATATTTAATACATAACATTTTTAAATATATCTGTGTATGATGTTGTATATATTATATAAAATATTGCTATTAATTAACACTTCCAACCACTCCAAAGATCCTGTTTCCCCATTTTCACGATACTTTCCTTCTCTCTTTTCTTTCTTGCTCTTCTCCACTACACAAAATGAAAAGTGAAGTTGGCGTGCCTGACAGCTTCTGCTGTATCAATGTAATAATTAAAGGAAGGTTAAGGAAGAGGATAAAGAATTGAGACAAAAATAACTTGTGATGTGCCTCTAGCCAAGAAGAATTGAAGAACTGAAGAATTACAAATACAGGCCCACAAACCTGCATATGCCTGAAATGGTTGCTTCAATTCAGAATGCCAAAACCCTAAAGCAACAAAGCAGCAGAAAGGTGTCTGACCATTTCAGTGTCCTCTAGTCTCTAATGCACTAAAAGAGATAATTCTTTTTAAAAAAATCTGATATTACTATTCTGAAAGCAAAATATTCAGAGCTAAGATGGTTAAAACCAACAACAAACTTATAAGCCATGCAAAATGTTAACCATAAGAATACAAGTGGTTTTTTTCCTACCAGGCAAACAGTGTAGATAAATTTAGGTACCAGCAGCCTTCCCCTTGAAGATTAGTTAGTCATTAATCATATACATTAAAGGAATAACTTCACATAATAGAGTCAGAACAGAATTGCATATTTTTAGTGTAAAATTATTTCAGTCTAAAGGTAGGTTGATGAAATTCTATTTGGGTTTTTTTGGCTTTTTTACCATTTAGGGTAAACAACGACCGAAAAGTTTGCAGAAAGGGATATAAGACTAATAGCCTGTGTACTTTTGTCTCCAACTTCAGTAAATACTTTCTCTTTTTAGCATGCCTGAAAGTTAACAGCAATATAGGCAGGGTATAGAGAATGTCACATGGCAGATACTAATTGTTACGATTAAGGTCTAACAAGCAGGCTTCCCTGCTGTTCTGAGAATGTCTCTGACTTTTGATCCTGACATCTGTGTCTTACAAGAATTTCAGTCGGCTCTGACATTCCTTCTGATGTTGATCCAGGAATTAATGGATTGTGAAAAAGCTGGCAGGATATCATTTAAAAAGTAGAATTCTTGGTGTACAACTGATAAAAAGGTATCAGAATTCACATACTTTCTGTCTGATAGCAATTAATTGTGCCTGTGTGCATGAGTTTCATATCAAGCAGTATCTCACAACAGAGGGCAGAAAACAAGATTTAGAAGGAAGCAAGAGCTTCCTGTTATTCCCATTTATGGAATTGCTCTTGTACATCTTCGGCGTGTTACCAGATGAAAGTTATCAATGATTTGGGAAAATTGTTTGTCTTGGAGATTCCACTGTTTAAAACCTGTACCGGCAAAATTAATCGCGATATTATGACTAATTCCGATATCGTTTAAAACCTTAGTAAGATGCTTTTCAGTGGACAGCATTAAAGAAATCAGAGTGAATTTTGAAAGGAGTTTCAGCAGAGGCAGCCATAAGCATGTTTAGAGCATGACATGTATTATGTGGTCACCATCACACCGTTTCTCTTTGGACCTATATTTCAGCTGGTTTGTGCTACAATACTTTCTGCTTCAGAGGACCTATGAGAAAAAAACAAACCCAAACCAAACCCGAAACCTTAGAAGATGTAATACCAAAAGTTAAACTGACATTCTTTTCTAGGTGTGTTTAAGTCTGAAGAAATACATACAGAACTGAAATTTCACACATCAGAGAATCCTGCCTTGTGTTTCATGGTTCTGGATAATTACTAGATGCCAGTGGATAACTTAAACACAGCTTAGAGTCACTGACATTAATGTGTGACAGGCAGCTTTGCAGAGTGTATTTAGCAATCTTAAATGAAAAAGTTGAATAACATTTAAAAAAACAAATCATAAAAATAAAATTCGGGATTATCAAAACAGGAAAGAAGCCATGCCCTCCTTAAAGTAAATCAAAAAGTGTTTCTCAGTGTGCAATAAAGGAACATGAAAGGAACTACAAAAGAATTCAACAAGTTAAAAAGGAATTAAATTCACTTGTCAATTATTGTCAATTATAACTAGCTAAAATTAAGACTGTATGGTTTAACCATCTCTTCAAACAAGTCAACCAAATTTCAAATCAAGCACTGACATCATTGTTTAGTGAGTTAAATTTCTGGCATTTGCATCTATATTTCAGTGGTTTAGAGGTTTTAACAAAATTTATTGACACCCAAAGGCATAGGATATTTTGACACAAGTGCTATTAATAAACAAACCTAATTAATAAAATGAATAGTACAGAGTGCCTAGAGATATTTCACCCCTCATGCCCAGTATATAAACATTGGAAGCACTTGTTTTAAGGAGCATGAAATTATAAAAACCAAGTAAGATATATTCAATATTTGAGAAGCCAACTTATCTCAGATATTAGCAATCAATATGCAAAAAAATTAATGACTTGCAAGTTTCACACCCCTTATCAGTGCTCATTCCAACTCTGCTGTTGTTCAGCTGTACAGAATTTACAAAATTCTAAGAAGAACACCAGAATTCTAACAAGATGCAAATAAACATCTTAAACATCCATAAAATTAATTGTACATCTAGAGAATCCATTAAAGTTTCATTTAAATTATATGATTAAAGACACCATGTGAGTACTGGTTTTCTTTTAAGGGAAATATCAATGCCCTTAAGCACTAACGCTTTTATTATTTATATTTCATGTTATTTAAATTTACTGTTCTGTTTTTTCTTAAGAGTTCTATAATTCATTTAACAGGTAAGAGAGTAAACAGTACACGGATGAGGAAATTAAGAAACAAAAAGGCAAAAACCTGAAGTGAATTGTTAAAGAGGAAAGGCTAGATCACATTTAAGATGGGGAAAAACAGAAGGCGAAGCTTGTAAAATCTGAAAAAGTAAGGTAGGGGTGTGAAAGTGTGATGTGTGACAGGTGGGGTAAAATGAGACAGTTGGGAGGAAAGAAATAAATTTGAAGAGCACAAATTAGACAAGACATTCGTTTTAAGCCCTAAAAGACTGGATCTCATCGTTGTCATCAGACAGGAAATGTCAGAGCTGGCACATTTGGTTTTTTATGCTTTTTACTTGTTTAAAAAAAAAACACCAACAAAAAAACCTCTGTCTCTTATAATACATAAAAAGTCTATTTGCTTTAAAGAAAAACACATCTCAATTTGTTCCCATTTTTTCTCCTACTCAATCTTTAACCAACTTCAGCTCTATTATATTGGAAACTACAATAATTATAAGGTTTAATACTTCCATTATATTTTGAGTTATTTTACTTAATACCTGAATAGGAATCGAAGTCTTTAAAAATATCTAAACTTGGCACTTGTAACTACAGGTGGATTTCTGGAGGAGGTGAATTTTGCACTAAAGGCTATCTCACAAATGCAAACATATCCTCACTGTAAAGTTCAGAATTTTTGAAGGCATGGATATAGTCTTTCCAAAATACATGACCAAAATAATTATGTCAAAAAGAAGCATTTCAATTTACATTCCAGTTGATGGAAAGTTTTTTAATATAGGTTTTAATATATTTCTGCAAAGGATATTTGGGACCTGAAACTAATGAAACTCTATAGAATAAGTTACCTTCTCTTTATATGACCATTTAATTAGTGTGTGTTTTTCTGTCAAATAGAAAAAAAAATACCTGTGTCCTGGAATATAATCTCAAGTTTAAATTCAAATTAATTAGAATATTGCCAGCAGGAAAGTGTATAGAATAACTAATTCTTAATAATTCATTGTCTTTGGAATGCACTCCCTGTTTAATTTTTAACTGAAATTATTCTTTGAAGTTTTTAGTTTTAATAGTTTACCTCAGAATGATATATGACAACAAATCTCCAAACTTAGGGAATGAACCCTACCTCCTGTACAGTTTAGATCTTCATACTCTATATAAGGCAACTCTAAGCTCTTCTGTCACTTTTATTCATAAATTAACAAATAAACGATGGGGTGTAGTATATTTAGAAAATATAGCAAAACTTTCAGCTGGAAAAAAATTTTCATTTTCTAACAATTTATAATTCTCATACATGTATATGTTTCTAGTGAAAGGAAAATGGAAGGAAATGTGGAAGCAAATATTTGGGATTTTACACATGGAAGTAAGGGATGACAGAAGGGCAAGGCAGGGAAGGATCAGATAAGGAATTTAGGACAGACACAACGTGTCAACCTGACAGTCCACCCACACCTATTTCCAGCAGTGAAGGGATATTTAAGGGAAAAAATATCAAATCAGAGTTCAGGGGCAGAGTGATGCCATCCACTCTCTGATAGACATGGAATTCCAAATCCATGAATTCACACCACCAAGTTTCACTGCCATCAACAGACCTGACTTGCCCACCACAAAGATTTTTCATTTCTCATTTGCCCTACTTGCAATTTAAACAAATGCACTTTCTGTCACAGGTCTTTACTTTGGGCCATTTGCACATTCTATGAGAAAAAGTCTAGCAAATATAGGGTTCCTTTATCAAACTTTAGACTTCTTCCATAAAACAACTGATGTCATTGTTCTGCAAATCTTTTCTTGTGTACTTGTTTTAAACATCTCCAGGAAGTTTAGTCACTGAACTTGTCTTGGAAACACGTTAGGTTAATAACTTGTATTCGCAAAAAAGGTAACACAAATGAGTTATACAAGTCTATTGTACTTTGTACATAGAGGATGAATATGTATATATATGTATAACTCTCACATTATATCAAAAAAGTCAATAGAATTTAAAAAAAAAATATCTGAGCCCTATTCAGTACAATAATTCTGGACTGTGCAATTTCTATAGATACACATGTACTATCTCATCTTGCTTTTCTCTCAAAACTACTTAAAATAGCCACTGTGTTACACTAAATTTCATATTCTTAAGGTATCACGCACTCCATTCTGGTTTATCTCAACGTTTCCAATTTCATTTAGCTCCCTTCAGATCACATAATGTAGATACTTCACCTTATAATCTGGGAAATTTGAGTGGGATTAGTTGAATTCTTATGACAAAAACTTCCTTTTAGACCTTGGGCATGTGAAATGCCTTTACTTGACACATTACAAAATATTCCACAGTGAGATACTTTAACTTTGGAATATTCAGGTATTTGTGACTGATTTTTTTTTTTTAATGGTGGACTAACATGAATTCTCCTGGCATTTTTGAATTAAAAACAAATAAAATCCCACAAACAAACAAACAGAAGCCAAAAAAAAGGTTTGATTTATTAAGACCAAAACAATCTCCAAAAAAACCAAATCAAACAACAACCAAAAAAGCATATCTGGAGAACAGGGCCTCAGAACTGCTGCATACACATAAAAGCAATGGACTTTGAAGATTTTCAACACATCTACAAATCATTCTATTTAAAAAATGGAGACAGTTGACCTGAGAAAGTGCTTTCAAAGCATCTGTGAAAGCCATAGCCAATGATACTGAGAAGCTGTAGCTACAAGAGGCAATATCCTCTGATAGAGAGAACACTTGGGCCCATGAGCCTCACGTGATCTGAAAATGGGGAATTCTTCCAGCTGGGTCAGGCAGCAAAACTGTGGAAGAATCATCTCCAATCAGAGTTGTCAGATTAATATTTTTTGTTTCACATCCAGCTCTACAAAGCCTTTAGACTTTGGTACATTATCTGGAGCTGTTGCATGGGATCCTTTCAAAGGAAAAGGTCACAAATGGCCAGGATCTTGTCCAAGCCCCTTTGGTAAAACCACCTGATGAAGCATTGGTTTCCTTTATCTTCTTTGTAAGAGGCTACAGGAACTTGGCAACAACTCCAGCATCAGTGTGTTATCTATGTTATTCTCAGTAAATTCAAAACACTGTACCACCCACTAAGAAGAAATCCAGGAGAAAAGAGTGACAATCCAAAAAAGCACATGGAGGTTGTGCTCCCAAAAGGAGAGACCTCTGATCACTACTGGTGTTTGAGTTGTTCACTGAGCATGGTGATGCCTTCAGTTTTTAGCTTCCATGTTTTTCAGACCCTGTGCTGCCCAGGTGTGCAGTTCTGAGACTCACATTCAGTGTCACTCAGCTCTGCACAGAGCAGGGAGNGGAAAAATATAAACCTTTTCAAATATTTCTTCTTTCTGCTCTGGTATCTCCACTGTTCTACCCACACAACCCAAAGATGATTTTCTGTGTGCCCACCCTGTGAGAGGCCCTGCAGGTCAGTCATTCACTGCCCACCCTGTTTGCAGCCTTGTGTGCTTTAACTGGGGAAGGACAGAGTGCAGGGAGCTCTGAAGCCCACATTGCAATGGTCCCTAGGGAAGTACTGCCAGCTGGCAGAGGCTTCAGCAGTGCAGGGGCCCGGGGCTACGTGGAAAATCAGAGAGCTGTAACCATCTCCCTGACAGCCCCAGAGTGCAACCCAGGCAGACGGGAGAATCCAGGTCTTTGTGTGCAGAGGGAAGCAGCACCATTTTCTGAAAGGCTCTGTCTGTCCGTACACCGAACGAGCTATGGGCCATGCCAAAGGTGAAGATGGTACAGAGTTTAGATATTGACTGAGATCTCTGGGGTGATCTGATGGTTGGAAATAATCTCTTCTTCCTCAGCAGATTTGTATGATTCAGAATCTGGTGGATTGAAGGAGTTCTAGCCAGGCGCCCATTACTGATTTACTTTGCTTAGAGACAGAAGGGGGTAGAGCTTTTGAAACCTCAGCACCACTTACTGCATTCACAAAGAGTGCAAATGCACAGCACTTTAAAATTAATACAAATTGGTCTTGACTTAACAGGGCGAGGATTTGAACTTGCCACAGCATCTCATAAAGCCAAAGCATATCATAGATCTGAGAACTTGCAGAAGCTGTGAAGAGCCTTTCTCTGGGCACTCAGAGTGGAAGTCAAGATAATGATTGTAAAATTAAGGCAGGACAGCAAACACAGAGACCAGCATTCACTGGGTATGATCATTCAGGATCAGCTGCTACCATGCCAGGTTCCTGGATAACAGGGTGCTTCTACATTTCAGTGTCTCTTTTCAGATTTTCCAGTAAAATAACTCGTTCTCATCTCCTCACCTATAAGATTATTTGATTCCTCTGGCCTTTCCATCATCCTGAAGCTGTGGTGGGAGTGAGAAGTGGCGTGGTGGCCATTCTTTCCTCTTCCATCCCTGCACAGCTGGAGGGTCATCACAGCTGCCAAACAGGACAAGCTCTCCAGAGCCACCTTTGGTTACTCTGAATTTCACAAGTAGCACTTATGTACAACCAGAAGTTAACTTCTGGGAGCCAAATAGCTTGCATTTGGTTAAGAAACCAAATTAATATTTAGATTATTTTCAGAACAGAAGAAAAAGACTAAAAGATCTTTCCAAAAATTGCTGCCAATTGTAGTTAGAATGGACTAAGAACAGGTACATACATGAATAAGACCATACAAGCATTATAAAACTCCACTGACATTCTTACCAACATCAAAATATCACAATTTATAATTAAATTTAACATTGAAAATAGTTTAATGAATAGCACAATACATACTAACAAGATTAAGGGAATGACCATGTCATGGAAGGGTTAATGGCTCCAGTTATGGTAGAAATTTAAATATCATGGGGAGGCACCTCCTGACCCAGCCATCACTGAGAATTATGCAGATTCAAATGGGAGCCACACAGGCTTTGATTTCCCCCAAGGATTGATGAACAAGTACAAAATAATAGAAAGTGACAGGAAGCAGATGACTGAGGTCTAATTTAATGTCATTCTAAAAGACAATATACCTTGAATTGGCCTTAGGAAAATTATGGGTTACAAACAAGAGAAGAGAAACATGCACTTTTTTCATTTTAGTTCACTAATTTAAAAAGTAATCCTTGGAAGAAATGAACAGTGAAACAATAGTCATTTGGCAAGGCAGGGCTGCCAAACTTAAGTAGGCGTACTTTGTTTGCATAATTTGCAATTTAACAGAAAAGGCTGTAATCTTAAGAGGAAAACTCTATTAAACAAAATAATGAAATAACCTGAAGAGTTTTATGCAAATATTAATTTGAGACTGCTAATAAGACAAAAAATTAATAGTTCTTAAATAATAGGATAAAATGCTGTGAGATGTGCCTTGGAAAAGTTTGCCATTTTAGTAAAGAATTAGCTATACCTGCACTTATCTAGAAACACAAAATTTATTTTGTAATTGTTTTTCTAAGAAAAAAGCCAGAACTTTGCTATTGTTAATTAGTAAGGTTCAGAAATGGCCCTCTACAATCCAAAGCTAAGCTTTGCATAAGCTATACTTCAATCCAAATCTTCCAGATTTCAGTACATGCTGTATGTAATATGAACTTACATCATTTCACAGTACAGAAGTTATAAATATCAGCAGATGGATAATTTGAAATTATCTTTTTTTTTTACCATAGATATTTGAGATATTTGTATGGAAACATCACTTCATACTTTTTTTACATCAGAAATTATCTGCATAATTTTTTTTTAGTTCTTTAACATCTATGAGTGGAGATATCCCTAGTCAGGCACTTCTTCAGGAACAGCCTTAAAGTCCCCACTGGTATTTTCTCAGGGAAATTACTTTTGATAAACAAGCATTAAAACCAAATTTGTTTGGCACCAAATTAAAAACTAAGAGATCTAGGGGACA
Organism: Hylia prasina; assembly: GCA_013397195.1. Lineage (NCBI taxonomy): Eukaryota > Metazoa > Chordata > Aves > Passeriformes > Sylviidae > Hylia > Hylia prasina. The sequence goes on from VYXD01015736.1 coordinate 210,314, forward strand.
GAAAAGGCTCGTTGTAATACATTAACAAGTAACACACGTAATACACAAACATGTAATACGTGTTGTCAGAAAAGACACAAAAATTTTCACTAAAAATTGCAGGTTTCTTAATTAATTTTTAGTAGTGGGGGGCAATAGCTTTTTTGAGCACGTACAAGTCCCCTCTCCCACAAAGAAGCAGGACAGGCTCCCCATTATGAACAAAACAGGAAAGAGGATTTTGCATTGCTCCATCTGCAACTCCATCACATGGTGGGCCTGGAGGCATCGCAGCAGCGCTGGCAGAACCGCCTCAGGAATCCACAGGGCAGCCAGATGCCAGCCCTGGGAAAACATGGGATGTTGCAGGATATCTGCATCCCCTGACTGGCATCCAGAGAGGGGCCACAACACTGCTCCGATGTTCAGGGCTGAACAGAAGCCTGGCGCATGAATGTGGTTTTATTGTGTACAGTGGGATGTTTCATTTAAGGATAAATTAAGCAATACTGATAAAAAAGTGTGGACCCCCGAAAGTTCTCCCCCCCCAGGCAGAAAATACATACTGTAAAATTAAAAGATGTTACCATCAGACCAAGCTAACTGTGCATTTGATTGTTAAAATTGTATGCAAAAAGCAGTTTTTAAGCAAATTTCATCCCTTAGAAGAATATTGCAAATAGTTTTCAAACAAAACATAGCAATAATATATCTCTTTAAGCTCAACAGCAGTCATTGTTTCCTAAAAATCCATATTTTATAAAAGTTGTGAACATGCTTTTCAAAAGTAAATTAAGGCGGGAAACATCTTTATTTACACCTTTCCTTAAAAGATGGCAAGTTTCCAACAAATAGAAACTTACATCATTTGGGAAAAATGTAAATGCTATTGCCATTGGAAAACGGTCCCTTGATTGTTATGTTTCCTGACATCAGGTTGTTTTCCTGCATGTAATGTCCATTGTTCAGTGACATTTGCAGTAATCTTCAAAACTAAATTTTTGTTTATATGACATAAGAAAAAATGTAATCTTAATCTAAAGAAAACACAGAGGAAGAGGGGGAGGGGAGACAAAACATGATCCTAAATATAGTAATAAATGTTGGTCAAATGGTTTAGTCAATCTGAAAGAGTTAAAACTTCACCATTCAGATGTCCCAGACCTCCTTCACTGGATGTTTTCAGGGCATCTAATTTGCAGCAAACTGTCCAAGCCCTTCCCCTGGCTGAAGTGGTGACTTGCAGTCCAGAGGAATCAATCTGCCCAAGGGACTGCTGGGGACCAGAATTTCTCACACCAAAGTCAGCCAAGAAAAGGGAGTTGGAAACTTTTTTTCTAAGGGGCATCTTCCTAACCAGAGCGTGGGGCCTGAGACTGTCCCTCACCATTTGTAGTGGAACATCATAGCTGGGATCAATAATCAATATTTTTTGCAGTGTTAAAAAATCGGCACCTTATGAAGAGGGAAAACTGTTTAGTTCTTCCATCTCCATGTTAAAAAAAGGAGACAAAGCCTGGGAGAGCAGATATTTGTAACTACCACCATGGAGAGAGAAGCACTTTATGAAAACAACTCTGCCCCCCAATAAGCAGCGACAAGAATTGCTTTTCATTTTGCACTCTTCTGCTCAGCGTGACTGCTTGCACACTTAATTTCCTACCACTTGGAATTTCAGCAAAACAGGATACTGTCATTCCCTTCAGTATAACTGGAGGACCCTGATACATCCACATTTGTAGGTTAAATAGAATAAAATGTGCCACAAAGTAAAACAAAATTTCAAAACAGAAGAAGATAATTTTTGTAAGCAAATTCAGGAGACAATGAATGTGTTTGGCAAAGCTGACAAGGAATCAAGAAATAAGGAATGAAGAACATTTAAGTAAAATTTTATTTTGAGCTTTTGAAGTACCTAGACATGAAAACTTGACCCTTTTATCAAACAGATTTTTCTAAGTGTTTCCACACTCATTAATGTTGTTATGACATTTCATAAACATAACTTCATTGCTAATAGTTACTGTATTAAAAAATAGCTTATCCAGAGTGTCTAAGGAGAGTCTCATTGTCTTCAGTCTTCCAGAACTCATTCATTCAAAAAATTCATATTTTCTACTATCTGCTTGCATCTTAGCAGCTAAAAAGGCCACTAAGAATAGGACAATGAGAAAAGAGGTTTTCATTATTTTCACTTTTAATTTTAACAATCCAAGGAATAGATAAAATTGTAGAAGATATTAACTGGAAAGGTTTAGTAGTTATTGTAAGAAGTACTTGTTCAAACCTTGTGTGACTAGACAAAAGTGGGTGTGATCTGTAAAAATCCCAGAGGGGATGATAGCAGTGGAAAAAACCTAACAAAAATTCCCTGACGCCTTTACCAGAATGAAACCCTGTATCACTCTGGCAGCAACCACACTGGAAGATTAGGCCTGGAATACAAGTATTGAAAGGAAAGAATTTGTTTAAAAATACAGAGTAATTATGGTAAGGTAGCAGTGTAAGTTAATGGTGAGAAATAGCATGGCATGACCTAGAAAGTAAACCTCAAATACTTAATATACTGAGGGCAATAAAACATTCTTCATTTTACATTTTGATAATTTTTACAATAACAAATATTTTAACACACCTTTTAATGGCAGAGAGATCATTATATGAATAGAAAATAGTGAGTATAAATTCTGCTTAAAAAGGATTAAAAAATATCCATGGAACTAGAGAGCACCCTATCAAGCCATTAAATAGCTTGAAATAGCTTTTTTTCTTATGCTCTAGCAAGAACAAAACCAGCTGCACTAAGGAATACTACTGTGGTTAAACAATGAAGAGCATTTCACACAAGAGATTTGGTTTAGTCTACGAATAAACAAAAAAAGCTGAGAAGATATATGACTGCTCTTTAAAAATATATGGAGAGGAGGTAAATAGTAAAGAGGATGCAGAGCTTTTTCAGTTAAATTCTATTAAAAAAGGAAGGAATTGATATTAAAGAGACATGAAAATTTTTAAAATGAAAATTAGAAGAAAGCTTCTAATCTTTGGAGCAGTGAAGTTCTCAGACAGCCTTATTGTAGGAAAAAAGGGAGTAGACACCCAAAATATATTTTTAGGTGAAATTTGATCTAGTAAGTATAATTGTTGTATGATGTGGCTCCTGGTTGTTCCTCCTTTTTAAAGCCTTAATTCAGCCTGGACTTTTAATAAGGACCTCTGGCAGATAAGTACAATAGCTACCCCAGCTTTAACTTCCTTGCAGTTATTTGGAATACTTAAAGCATTTATCAAAAAAAAAAAAAAAACATTTTTGTCAGTTACCTCAGCCACCATCAACATGGACAACCTGTTTCCTTTTTTACAAACTTTGGAATTGAATTTTCTGGGCCTTGGGAGATAACATTAACCCTCCAGCATTCAACAGACACTTGGTTGTCTACACAAAATTTTTTTCCCTAAAAGTCTGTGCTATTTTCAATCTTGGCAGGGCAAAACAATGTTACTGCAGGGATTAATGTAGTTTTTTGTCAATTGTCCAAATTCTTTAAGACTTTAGTGAGATTATTGTCTCCTTTCACAGAATGTTACTAGTTCTTATTAGGAGTTAAATTAGTCCTTAGACCAAATTTTGTGCCTTTTAAAGAGTTAATGGTTCTATCTGGTCCTCAAGATTATTTTTCCTTCTCTGTGTTATTGAGGAATGGGTGCAGCAGCTCATGGAATACTTCTTTCTTTTTTTTCTAACTGAGGAGCATCTTTTTCCCTCTTCATGTACCATTTCTGCCTTCTATGTTTTTAAAGGTGTCAAGGTCAGTAGTGATCATGGATTGCAGGTGAGCTTCAATGCAAAACCATGCAGCTGTGTACATTTTAGGCCACAGATGCCCTCGTTAAACTGCTGCTACCAGCCCAGCCTGGGAGGCAGGGTAGAACATGCCATTTTGCATGGTTTTTATTCTACCCAATACATCTACATTTCTCCCAGAACGTCTTTATTTTGGGCTAGCCTGGACAAACAAAGGCTAACAGAATCCTGGCGACTGACAAAATTCCTCTTTCTTTCTGGCAGGCAACACCTGGACTTTGCTAAAATTGATCCTGGGGAGATGTCCCCTTGTCATAACAGAGAAAAGGTAAACACCTAACCATTCTGCTCTAGGAAGGGGTGAACATCTGGGTCTCCAAATGGGCAAAGCAAGCTGAAATTCAGTCCTCCTGAAGCTTTCAGGCTGTACTAACAACAGTTTGTTTCTACACCAGTGGATGATTTTGCAACAAAGTTTGCAACTTTGACTAAGAGTTCAACTCAGGCTTGCAGTTAATTTATAAAGTTATGGGTAGTTATGGGTATATGATGCCCATATATTCTGCTGGTTACCCCAAAGGAACTCTACTTCCACTTTGAACAACTGCTGTCTTTAGGATCACAGAATATAAACTGGGAAAGCATCCCACTTACCCATAAATCATGAGAAATAGTTTTTTGCATACAAGACGCTGGAGTATGACGACTTGATAGGGTGGAACTCAGGTGGCTCAGCTGGATGAAGCAGCTGAGATGGCTCAGGGAAAAAAAGGATCACAGTGAACAAATATTGACAACTGATTTCTTTGCAAAATGTTAGAAAAAAGAAATTAAGAAGTCAATGTGTGTGTGTGTCTGTAAAGAAGAGGATTTGCAGAGAAAATTAAGCAAGAAAAGAAATACAGGCTGGTGACTACACCCAAATAGTGACAGGATCCAGATGTTTATCACTAGCTCTGGACAAAAGACTGCAGCTCATAAATCAGGTTGGGATGGGGCAACAGAAATCTCTCATGTTTTGGATGCTCTGAAGAACATGCTTGTTTCAGTCAGCACAGTCTGGCACTGCAGCACTTCACTATTGGCAGTGGTACTAAGTAAGGTGGTTGCTCTACCCCTTAGCATAAGGGTTGTGAAAAAAATTATTCAGCAAGAAAAAGTGAAGGATGCATTTAGTTTTGCTTGCTAGAGAAGAAAGTTTAGAAGTGATTTATTTTAATGTCCTTGAATACTGCAAGACACCATGAATGGAGAAGACAGTTTTGATCCAAATTCTTAACGTATTCAAAATATAACCAAATTAGTTTAATTTTTAAATGGCAATATTTATGTGGTTAATACTGAATTTAAGTAATTAATCAAGGAATATAATAAACACAGCAGACTGTTAAAAAAGAAGAAGCGTACAAACAAGTTTAAAGGCTTTGGGAAAATGATCAAATTTTAAAGTATTTAATAGTAGGCTTTTATATTTCAATAAAATTACACTATAAGGTACAGGATACTACATTTGTGTGACATATAATAAATTCAGTGCATGCACAATAAACAGGCCTGGGGTTTTTTTGATCTTTTAGGCAACACTGGAATAAATATTTTTAAAAGTATATGGAAATAAAATCATAACATGAAAAAGCATCTTTGAGAAATGCTCAGCATCACAATGCTTGATTTTTACAGACTTAAGGTCCCCTTGTTAACCCCACTTAGGTAAAGTCTATGCAATTTGCAGAAAACATGCTGAGTATTTCAGGACTTAGTTAAGTCAAACCAGTCTTTGCAAGTCTGAAACGAGTCAAACTAAAAAGAGAAAAATAAAGCAAATAAAACTTTGATTTTCATCTTTTTTGGATATTTTTTCTTACATTCAGCTTTTAAGCCAGTAAATAATTACCTTTGAGAGGGTCTAACAATTAAAGAATAACATTGATTAATTAGGAAAGAATGTGAGGAATACTAATCAATCCTAAAGACAGTTTTTCTTCTCCCACCTCACTCCTTTTCGTCTCCCACAAACAATGGGTTTTCTTCACTGTTCGGATTCCTTTAAAAAACATTCATATTCTTGTCCATTCACACAAAACTCTCTTGGTGAGCATTGTTTTGGGAGGAGTGGGTGGCAGCCCGGGGGCACGGGATGTGGAGAGAACAGATAGGATGTCAGGTGAAGATGGAATGCTGTGCCCTCTCTAACCAGCTGAAGACTCTGCATGATTGTTTTCTTACAAATAATACCTGTGGGTGTTGAAACAGCTCAGGGAATCTATCAAACCCACCCTTTCACTCTGCTGTTGTAAGTCCATAAAATTTATTCTCATTTCAAAAGAATCTTGGCAATAATACCTGTAGGTGGTTGAGTAATTTAGAGGAAATCTGTCAAATCTACTTCCACTGACTTTAGCAATAGAATTCTGTCATTACTTCCAAAGCAGCTAAATGCAACAATTTATTTTCAGAATAGTCAGAAAGTTCTATACTGAGCTTCTACTTTTTATTTTAACAACTTTTTAATAGGCTTAGTGGAACTACTAAATCAAAGACTAGATCCAATAATTGCGCAGCATTTCATTTAACTCTCAAAAAGGAAAAAAAGAGTCTGTCTTACATGTTGGTGGCAGCCAGGACTCTACTACAAGTGTAATCCCTTCTTCACATTGGTGGACATTTTGCTGTTTTCTTACATAACTTGAAGAGGAGACTGAAATCAAGGTCTGAAACTGATCTCGATTCAGTTGCCGTCTGTGTAGTACTGTGTGGATTATTGACAGATTATTTATGAACAATATAACTGAAGACCTCTTTCCTCAGCCTAACAGATATATTTCATATTCCTTAGCTGAGAATAACAGCATAATATTGAAAGCTCTGAAATTTATTATAAACCTACTTATACCAGCAGAATCTCTTAGTGCCCCCAGACACAGGCACACACTCAATTTACTCTGTTTAACAACTTCGTCAACTGAAGTGATTGAGGGTACATTTATTCACTCTCAGTCCACGGCAAATGTGATGTAATTTGATTTTGCACAATCCCCAGAGAAGGATAGGTAGCCTGGGATTAACTGAAATAATCTCAGTGTGCCAATTATCTAGCTCAGACAGACAAAATATAGGAATATAATCCTCTGTTGGAACCTGGTTCCAGCTGATCAGAATTATTTTTTAGGCCATCAAAGACAGTTAGTCTGAACTAAGTGTTAAGGCATCCCAGTGTGTGAATTCTAAATGCTAAAAAAAATGGGAAATTCATACTTCAGTGCAGAGACGCATTACTCGCACAGGCGTTTTTGGCAATCCAATGACAAAACTGATAATAAAATGGAAAGTAACAAATTCCTTTTCCTTTTCCCTCCCTGTCATCACCAAAGAATCCATGTCCTATTTGGATTCACCTGATTATGCAGGAGGCACCTCAGCACAGAACATATTCAAAAGGTGAACAGGTTTGTGGCCAGTGAGGCTTAATCAAACGTGAGTGGTAAATACAGTGGACAAAGATGTTGGACCCTGCTATAATTAAAACTTCATTAGTCCCAAATGGTCGCTTAATTTCTAATTTGCAAAAGAATATCATCCCCCATCTGTGCTCTTTTGACTAATATGTAATTTTTTAGCATGAACCATATGTCTCTAGCAAACATTGACGTTCAAACAGGGAGAAAGAAAAAACAATGCAAGTTCATGATGACAAACAATCCAGAAATTACATTCTCAGAGTATTCATTTAACTCCTCAGCATAATTTCAGACAGATTCCCAGCATTTACGCTCCTGTATTTATTATCTGTGCAGAAGAAATGAACAATTAAATGCTGATGATAAAGCACAGGACAGTGTCAGCAGACCAGCTCATCAGGAAATGACACATGAGTAGCCACCATAGATACAATAAGGCTCTGATACTCAGAAGACAAATTGTTTATAAATTACATACCAAAGTAGGAGGAAAACCAGAGGCAGTATCACTCTTGCTGCTTATAAAAAGGAAAAGATTTACATAGTGACTCTCCTAATAAACATGCTATATCTGTGCTGCTACTCGCATTAGAATTGTCTATACAAAGATGTTTTTAATTACCCAGCCTTCAATAATCTCAACCACTCCTTCTTTTTACTGAAATAAAACATTTAGTTTACTGAACTAGGCAAGCTCATACTTCATGCTTCTAGGCAGAACTGTTGGTTTTACATCTTTTAAAAATACTTTTCAGAAGAATTTAGGATTTCCAACAATTTCCCTGGGAAGCAAAAGCCTCTCTAGATCTAAATTAAGTTTTGTTTATTCAAAATGCAATATGGGTCTCTACAGGTTCTATCAATCAGGTGCCATCCATATTAACAGGGTAAAAGCCCCTCTATTTAACATTTCAAAATAATTTTCTTACAAGATAAATAGCTCACAGACAATTCCCTTGCAATGTATGTTTATGAAAAGTCAGCGGGAGCCATTTGTGGTCTCATAATACATAAATCAACTGCAAGAACCCTTGGTCAGAATGTGGAACATCACAACATCAACTCCCTGTGACTACAAATGTTCCCTCATCCCCTCTAAGGGTGTCAATTAATTGTAATGATTTTTGTTAGTAGCTGGCAACAACTTCATCTATTTAAGTGGTAATTGTTTCTTAGATGCATTTAAATCTTAGGTTGGGATGGGCAGGGGGGAATCGTGTTCTTACACAGTATTTAATGAAAAAGCAAAAAAATAATTGAAATTGTCTTCCTTTTCCTGCCCTATACAATTTTTGGACGAGGCAAATGAACTATTCCACGCAGATAGACACACATGCCACTAAGTGATGTTTGTTTTTTCACTGGGGCTTTTTGCTCTCAGAATAATTACCTATGCACAAACTCTAGATGGCAACATTGCACTTACTGTATTACTAAAACAAAATGTCACACTGAGTCCCTACATAGCCTCTTTATCAACATTTTATGTGCCACAGATCTATAGCCTCTTATTATAAGTGTAATGAAGCAGAAGTTATTGAAGCATTTTATTGATTGCTCAGATCACAAGTTTACTGTCATACTGAATTGGCACCTTACTTGCTGAAGCAAACTGCTGACACCTTTTTAAAAAAGTGACAACTACATCTATTTCATGACCAGAAATCCATTTTCATCTCTATCAAGACAAGAATGCAATTTTCACTTCATTTAACTGATGTTAGGCCTGCTCAAGGCATGACACTTAGAAAAAGACACAGGTTTAAGGTTCTTAAAATACTTCTGGTAACTAGAATGCAGCTCAGCTGTGGGAAAAATTTCAAGCCTCACTCAAATCTATAAACAGTATAACATTCTAAGAATCACTTAGCTGAACTATCAAGAGGGCAGTTTTCTATTTCAATTTCGAAATTACCAAAACACTATTTTTATATTATTTTAATAAGAAGCCAGGGTGAAATATTACAGTTTTCATATGGAATCTTGCTCTATACAAAGTTCACTTTAACACAGGATTATTTCTTGAGTGGCCTCCACACAGGTCAAACAGACAAAAAAAAAAATCTATTTTTCCATGACTTATAAAGGAGGAAATAAAGATTCTTAACATCTCTTCAACAGCGTGAGTCAATGTCATATAAAATTAGAAAACCGGAAGCTTCAAGGTAGAGGAAACAAATAATTTAAGTCTACAAAAAAGGAGGAGGGATGTTACTGAACAGAGGCTGTGATACTCAAGTTATTTTAATATATACTTTCATAACCCATAAAAACACAAATACACAACTGTGTTGAACTGGAAATCAAGTTAAGCATTTTGATGAATTAATTTTGATGCTCTTGTTTCTTTCATATAACACAATTATTATGCTGAGTTTGCCACAATATAATCTAATTTTCTGAAAACAGCATTACAAATAGGGTTCATTTGGTATAAATTTCTGATAACTCTGTAAACAAGCACGTGTATAAAAAATATCGAAAAAACATATAGTTTAAAAATACTTTATAAAAGTGTATCATTTTATCAGTTTCTGCAAGGCAAACCCTCTGAAAAATTATTATACCTACAAGCTAGTTTGTATTTTATTCATATGAGGGAAAAAGAAAACAAGCCATTAAAATTCTTACTGAATAATGTAATTACTGAAATCTGTGAAAACCAACTGAAAAGTAATGATAAATGTTTTCTTATAAAGTAAAAAAGAAAAAGTTATGGAACAAAGCTCTTGTTTGTGTCTCATGGAGGTATTTAGCCTCCAGTACTTGAGTCACCAGTTTCAAAAGAACAACACAAGAAAATAGAAGAAATATGGACTTTCTTTTCTCCTTTGTTCTGCTGTTGGCACTATTTCAATTTTTTAAAATCAGTAATATTTTTGTGGATCTGCATAGCAAAATGAGGAAAGCCTCCTGAATTACATTGTTTGTTCATATGGCTTGGAAAAAGTGTTGGATATTCAGTTTGAAACAGTGCATTTCAGCTTGCTTTCCCATAGCCAAAATGGCGAATAATAGAATCAGTCAATAATTTTATTCCCTTTTGTTTTCTTGTGGGTATTTTGCATACTAGCTCCATTACTTTAATGTAATGTAATTTGCTGTGGTTCAAATGATTAATTACTATTACTGTAAGTTCTGCTAGATCAAGCTAATGAACATTCAGCACAGTTTCCTGTCACTTCTCATCCCAGCTCAGTGCCCTCTTCCCCACATAAAACACCCTTCAAAGTAAAAATGAAAGCACACAGTAAAACCTCGGGACCAGCTATGTTTGTTAACCCCCACATTCAAATTTTGCTAAACCCTTGTCAGCAACTCATGCTCAAAACCACCTAAATACTGAAGGAAACTTGAGATTCTCAAATACTTATGCACCTGCGTTTTCCATAATAAATTTTCATTGCGGGAGGGAGATATTCTTTTATTTACCTGTCCGCGTGACAATTTACATTATTTAGTACAGGCCAGACCGACAGCGTAATTCCAAATGAAGAAAACGTTTAAAAACCATTAATATCATTTTAAAAGGTATTTGAGCCCTCTCTTTTGGCCTCTGTTTGGCTGCGCTAGGCCTGTGAATGACAGCTTCCCTGCTTGAAGCACACAGAAAGCACAGCCTTCCTCATTCACTGTCAGGACTATGGCCTTTTCACACGTTCCCTCCGCAGCAGTGTTTGTCCCCAAACACTGGGACCCGGCACAATGGCATTCCTCCTCCAACACCCCCACCAACAGCACCACTACCGATGGAGAATGCTAATGAGCTGGACATCCCCCACCTCTGAAAGTGTTAACTGCATCCCCAGCCATCAGATATGCTGCTATTTCCATTGTTACGTGGCACAGCTCTCACGATTTATTTGAGCAAGGCTTGTTTCCTGAAATTATTTCAAGTAGAAATTATAGAGGCTTCACCAAAAAANGTGCTTTCCTCCAACCACGTACATTGTGTAGAAAATTGACTGATTTTAACCCCCAGATATTTTTGGGGATCCCAGAAATTCCAACAGACGCCTACACAGCGATGTTTAAAACAGCAAGGCAAAAGACTGCTCTCTGAAATATTAATAGTAGAATAATTCCAAGCAAACTGGTGTTTAATTTTATTTTTTAATTAGAAAACTGTATTTTACAGTCCCAGAATTCATGGCGTTAACATGCCAGCCTAAGCTTTGCTGAGATTTTAGGAAATCTTATAGCTCATTGTATACATATGCAGTTGAAATTAGAAAGTAGAAGATAGAGGATATTTGTGGCATAGTGTTTATACTTTTTTTTTTTTTTTGCTTTCTCATTGATTTAAAGAAAAAGTAAAACCAGTTCCCAAAGCTCAAGTATTCCCTCAGTTTTACCTGGTTTACTTTGCCTGTATTAATTTCAGGGAATACTTTGATGAACACTGCCTGTCCTCTCTGGAAGGCTACAAACACTCCAGCAAAGGGGCAGGAGCTGCTCACTGTGCCCTTCTCTGGGGCAAGAAGCAACAGTGATAGAAAGACAACAGTTTTTTTAATTCAATACATGCATTTTCGACTGAAGTCCAGATGGATTTAACAGAAGTACATATATTAGCATATTATTAGTTTTATGTGCTACTTGATTTCAGTGGACAGACTAAAGTGCCTTAGCAGAGCAATATTGAATCAAAGAATACAACTTTTTTAAATTTTGCTTTCCCCTTCGGTTTACATGAAAAGATGAAGCAAACACAAATAATTCAGGCATCACAATAGCACAGAGACAAATGGAAATCAAGCAAATCTATTTTAAGCTGTCAAGCAGTGGCTGGACGTTACACTGGTGTGAATCCTGCATGCAATCTCCACAGCAGTGCACTGCCAGGCCTCAGCACAACAGGACAAAGTGAGAGTATTCCCCCTGAATATCTTGGTTCCTTATTAATGTGCCCTAACCTTGTACCACATCACAACGTGCTCGTTGCAAAACAAACTTGGTTCAGGCATTCAGACAAGAAGGTCGACATAAACAAAGCAGAGTAAGAACACAGTGAGAGGAATGGTCATACCTACAGCTGAAATAAGCCTCAGTTACTATAATGACTTCATTTATGTTCAGTACTAACACAACGTCAGCTAGAAAATGGCTGGAAAAATTAACAGAGAGACACTTTACACTGAATTATGTGTTGTATCTTATCTTTAAAGTAATATAACTCAACACAAGATTTTGGCACATTAACTGCACAAAACATTTAATATCCTCGTGCTGTAAAATTTTCATTTAAGCACTTAATTCAGTTTGAAATGTTTATTAAATTATTTTAATCATAAGTTTTTTGTGGACTGTCATAGCTGTACTGACATTTATCCTCATATTCTGGACTCCTAAAAGTTACAAATGTCCAAGCTGCTTATGTGAGCATATATCTATATGCGAGGCTTTCATTTTAAAGAATCATTTTTCTTCAGAAGAGAGTTCAAATCTACTAAAATTATTATATTTTTCTTGTCACTTACAATATCCTACTGAACACTGACGGATAATCACCAGAGGAGTGATTAGCATGAGCTAATTTACTGAAATGTCTTTATATATTCTTTAAAGAAAAGAGTGAAAAGTACTCAATAAATGACTTTCATGTGAATTTCTATTTAGAGACCCTATTGTCCATTTTGTTCCACTAATTGCCATTATATTTGCTAAATACTTGTATGCATTATATATACTAGTGTTTATTTAAGAGTTTATATTATGTATTAAGGCACTGGAAAGTAATGGATTTCAGTTCTGTGGCTTCTGTGACAGGCAACATCATCTTAAAAGGGTAGAATTATCAACAAAACGTGTAAAGATATTTCCCACTTTTTAATATATCACTATACTGCCTCAGAAACACTCTGAAACAAGTTTTGCTTTTGTTTCTTTTCTGCTTGTTTCGCTTTCGCACGCTCCCTCAGTTTTGTTTTTGTTTCGTTTGATTTCTTCTCGCCGACCACTGCAGAGGGACAGTCTCTCCCGAGTCAATTCTCATTTCTCCGTATGGATCTGACAGCAGGAGGTGCTGTATAAACAGCGACACTCCGCCTGCTCCTCTCCTCCCCCTTCCTCCCCAGCCTGGGAGCTGCTCCCTCTGCTGCACTCATCCTTAACTCTGGGGCCAGCAGCACTTTTAAATCTCAGCTTCCTCGCTGCCTGGTTAATTCCTGGGTAACACTTTGCCTTCAAAAACTGCGTGTCTCTTATTTTCGTGAAGTACTCACCTAGTCCTTAAAAATATCTACATTCCTAAACATATAAATGAAATTTCGTTGCTATGCTCAGCAAAATCAGTGTTTTCTCACTTACTCTTCCTAAAATTAGAGTAATAAAAAATACCACCTCATTGCTCCCAAACTGTCAGACAGGATATTGAGTATCTGTTTTCCACTGCTTTTTCAAATTAAAAATGCACATTGTTTGACTGCACATGTATAGAAATTAAAATAATGATGTTTTAAAACATGATACCTTTATTTAATTTTCCATGACGCCATGCCAACTGTACTTAGAATTGGTTTATTTATTTATTCATTCATTTATTTATTTATTTATAAGATGTTTCAACAAAATCATTATTTAAGTCAGTTCTGTAGGAAGACCTATGAGACGATTAAAAGCTGCCTGTGCAGACCAGCGGTGAGAACTGACGTCCTTAGAGAATTTCCACACAAGGAACAATGCAACACGACACCCCACACCACCAGAGACTAACACACAATTAACTCCTCCACTGTGGGCTCTGCAATTACAGGACAAGCATTTCGTTCTCCTAACAGGCACTGCAGCTTCTCGAGTATGTGCACACTTCCTTGTGACACAGTGCCCACCGTTGGCTTTACACAATCAGTACATTTGAAAATAAAAACAGACAAGCAGACTTTTAAAGAGTGGGACAACTCACCTGTTTGCAAGACTTTGCAATCGTTGGTGCAGGGCCAATAGAACTCCTTGGATGTAAATCTTTGCTCCTGAGAGGCTGAAACCTTCTCCCTTAAAGACCCAAACAGGTCCATACAAAGGTGTGATGACATTTTGCAGGCATCTGTCAAGCAGAGGAGCTATGAAAAGAAGAAAAAGGGAAAAAAAACCCCACCAGACAACCAAAAGAAAATGCATTCTTTTGACCCAACTGAAATATACAGCCTCTAACACAGCCTCGGCATCAGAACTAACTCTTAATATCTATTATTTATATCTGACCTGGGTTAAGTCTTGGAAAAGCAACTCCTGCATTTCTAGTGGCCACCATGAAGGATGTATTTATGTGGAGACACCCCCCATGAAAGGCTCATAAGCGCCGTGAGCACACCTGAGTAGCTCTGAAGTGTGCCTAACTAGCTGCACGGCGTGTCGTGGTGTGCACTGATTGCCTTATCTTCTCATTTATCACAGATGAGTTGGAACCAACCTTGCTGAAACCCACTTGCATTGTCCTGATAAAATTGCAAGATCCATGGTTTTTTCTGTACACAGTTTCCCGTCGAGGGGCTGACATACACCCACAATATTATGAAGGGTAACGTTAATAAAATAGAATCAACGCTGTTTCAGTACAACCTTCTCATTGCCAACACCTAAAAACTAACTTCTAACAAAAAAAAAAACTGCTCGGTGTAGCTGGTCAATAACGAGAAAGGTCAAATGAAAAGAGAAATAAAATTGATTCATGGCAATGCTCACATTGAGATCTTTTCCTTGCTGTTCTTAGATTGCAAATCACTGCAAAAGTTGAAAGGATTCTCTCAAAGGGACCTAATGGCAACCTGTGAGATAAATAAGGAATTATTATTTTGGCTTCAAGCATTGCTAAGGTGCATGTGGTCTGCACACATTTCTGTGCAAAATACATGGACCTTTCTTTTACAACAAAACAAAATAATATTAAGTGACATGGCAGGGCAGGGCAGAAGGAAGGGAAGGGGAAGGGGAAGGGGAAGGGGAAGGGTTAAAATACTTTCCTGCAAAACCAGGGCTGGATTTCCCACAAGGTGGAACCTTCCCTCAGCAGCTGCTTGATGCCTCTGTCTAATGGNGGAAGGGGACCACCAAAATCTGGTTTTATGACCAATATGATATAAATGAAATGAAATAAATCTGTATAAAGCACACCTGTCAACAATGGAAACAAAACTATATACATAAGTTCCCCATCTGGTCAATCTGGTCAATATACATGGTGAATTTCCTAGGTACATAAGGACTGACAGAGAACTGCAGATTTTGTCAGAGAAAATACCAGAGGAGGTGAATTACACTTTCTGTATTTTATTAGAATAGGATATTTGTTCCTGTTCACTCAGCTGTGAGAAAAGAGTTTGAACCAAGGCCTCAGTTAAGAAACTTTCATATGCAAGTTCTTTAAGAACTGGAGACATTTGGACAGACAAAGGAGCATCTCATATGGTTAAATCTATCTTCAAGGATAATTAAATAGGTAATCATGAAACAGACTGTATTTTGCCTCTGCTGAAGTCAATGTATTTTAAGAATTATTTAAGGACATGGTTAAGTGAAACTGTGTTTGTTTTTATGAAAAGCATTACTTTTTTAAAAATCATGTTTAAGCCCAGGTCTTCTGACTTTCACAATTTCATGATAAAATATGATCCTCTAGTCAGTAATTGTATGTATTCTCGCATAAACACTCCTGAGAGCTTCCATACAGTACACTTCTCTTTTATCTAGAGGGAGACCAGACTTCAAAAAACAAGATTGAGGATTCACTGAACAAGTTAATATGCATATTAACCTACTCTTATGATTACCCTAAAGAGTAATACTGCAAGACCTTTTGAAAATATGTCATCAAAGCAAAGACCCCAAACCAGAACACATACAACTAACCGTTAAATATTTGCTTTTAAAACCTCATTTCTCAGGATATGGCCATGCAATTGAACATGGGCAAGAATTATCTCAAGTTGGCAATAAGTGAATTAATAGTTTTCCAGACTATTCTAATAATGCACTTCTTGTCATGGGAGTCAGCCATTAAATGGATTAGGTGAGATAATGAATGAGATCTGACCAGGAACACTGGTAGACATGAATTTAACTAAGTGAGCAGCATCAGAATTAAATCTGTGTTTCATGTTATGTGATATTATGTGATGAGGAGTGCTTACAGTCTTAGTTCAGACAAAATAAAAGGATGAAAATCTGATCCTGGTGATGTCTTGGAAGGTTTACAAATAACTGAAGTGAATATGGTCTTTATTCAGTACTTTTTAACATAGTTACCATAGGATAAACTTCACAGAAATGAAGATCAAGACAAGTAGTGCTGATTTTCTGAGTGGGTGAGTAGACTGAAACACAGCTGTGGAAAAATGTTTGTATACTGGCATTGAATGTTACCTTTGAAAGAGCAGTTATAATTTAGTTTTACCACAAATAATTTTAACATCAGTATAATGCAGCAGTATTCATCCACTTTCTCTGAAGGTGGTGACCTTCAGGAACAGAGAGGGAGAGTTCCAAGATCTTCTGGGGTAGCTTGGAATTTAAAGAGTCAAAGTGTCACCTCTTTCAGACATGCCTAGAGCCCAAATTACTCAGCAACACTGAATGTCAGCCCCAGCTAATTTTTTATAAGCAATAACCATTTCCATAAACATCAGCTGACTTTATCCATATAGGTGTTTACTTCATTCCACACTCAAACTTATTGTTTCCGGATTTATAGTCTCAAAGTGCTTGTATTCTTTGTTCTTTTTCTTCTTTTCATTCCTTTGTCTTCTTTATAATAATCAAAATGTCGATGGTATTAAGTTATTAAGCATTCTTTCATACTAAAGTATGAAAATGTGTGCCTAGAAAGTTGAAGGAATAAAGGTAGAACACCAGAGTGGTCACTTCAGAAGAGTATACTTCCAGTGAAATATTCCACTCCTTTATTCTGTGTGGTGATTCCAGAAGGTACTCAAGGTAAAAAGCCCTCAAGATCTAATAAATAAATAAATAAATAAAT
>VYXD01015736.1:227581-267126 GCA_013397195.1 Hylia prasina
TTCTCCCTAGTTTGGGAACATTTATGTTGTTCTTATTTGGAACTGATGTAGGTATGCAAGAATAGTTTCCAGTGAACAGCTATCTACTACCAAAGGGCTTAGTCTGAACTAACACCTTTTAAAACTGAGGGAGTATTGTAGGAGAAGGGAATACAGGTGACCTTGCCCCTGATAAGTAACAGCTGTGTTAATTACCCAATTAAGCACCACCCCCATGGGTCCCAGCTGTATCCAATAGGGAAAAGTGAGATAAAAGGGAGTGGGTTAGCTGGGGAAGATCATGGAGGAGGATGAACTTTGAGGAAGAGGGAAGGTGAGGACCACGAAGGAGAAGGATCCGAGGGAGCGAGAATCCCTGTTGTGAGGTCAGTCTGGGGCTGCAGTCACAGTCTAGCTGGGTAAAAGCCTGCAGTCAGAGTTCAGCAGGAAAGAACCAGCAGTCAGAGGCTGCAAGGGAAACCCACAGCAGGAGCTGCTGCAGCCAGTCAGGGAATGGTTGGAGTCAGGATGGCTGGGCTGTAAAGGGGAATGAACCAGGGCCCTTTTCATGCTGTGATAAACAAGAAGTCTGTGTCTTGACTCATTCCTACCCTCTAAGAAAAGGGCTGCTGCAACAGTATTAGCAATGACTTCACAAAGTATCTCCCAACTCCCCAGGAGTGCTTTGGTGTTGTGGTTTTATACAAAACATTCTGCAAAGCAAGGTGAAAAGAACATACAGAAAAAATTTCCAAAGTATTTGCAAATTTATTGTGGTGTGTTCCCCAGTCCATTACAGCTGATCAAACATTACAAATCCTGAGCTGTGAGGAAGGTCAACAACAGTGCTGACCACAGCAGAAGAAGGAGGTAAATCTAACCCTTGCAGGAAAGTGCATGGGCTGGCTTTCAGGAATAACTCATTGTGATGTGTCTTTCAGGAGGTTAGAGAGCAAAGGAAGGTAGTCTTAAGTTATGGAAAATTCTTTATAACTTTTATGCAGAATTTAAAATACTGCATTAGAACCAAACTGCTTTTTTTTCTTTTTTTGATGAGTAATTTTTCCCACTGCAGCAGTCACATCTGCTAGAGAGCCAGCAGTGGATAAAAGGAGAGTACCCAAGGAACTTTGCTCCTCAGCTAAGCTGAACAGTTTAAATACACCTTTATTGGTTTTATTTTCTGTCTTATTAATTTTTTTGACTCTAAATTACATGACAAACATTGAATTTCCTTGAAGAAAATAATTGTTTTACAGTGTAATTTTAAAGTCCTATGAAGAAAAGTGATGTGACATTTTCCCTAAAACAAAACCCAGGGATTCTAAATGGATGGAGAAAATAGCATGATTCCACTGTTGCAAATGGATGAGAAAAAAATTGAATTTTTTTAAAATTTTTTTTCTTTACTTTACCTTGTCTTTAAATTAGCTGAAAATTATAAGAGTGTAATGTTTCTCAAATTGAGTGACAGAAAGTATGAAATCCAGTGGGGTATCCACAAAAAGTAAGCAAAATGTTTGTAAAGGAATGGGCAAATCACTCTCTGGCAATTTGCAAGCATCACCAGTGAACTGCAAAACACTAAAACACTAAAAAGCAAATTAAGCAAAATTCAGTTTATTAAGTTTCTTCTTACTTAGACACATGACCTTATTGGAGCACAGACATATTTTTTTTAATGTTATTCTTTATAAGCATTATTTATTATATTATGCTGAGTACTTTTCTCCATCAATTTCTCTTAGCAAATAAGATATCAAATGGCAAAAAAAAAAAAAAAAATTAAGCAAATAACAGTATCAGAACAACCAGAAATAGATTTTTTTTTTCCCATTAAGGGAAACAAAGATTTTGTCAATATGACCAAAATATTAGAAATTCTTTTTGTGCTTTCTAGTGACAAGACTTTTTTCCTGAAGGTACTTTCAATATGCCTTGTCCACTATGTGTATATGTATGTGTATATATANGCTTTTTTCCTGAAGGTACTTTGGTACTTTCAATTTGCCTTGTCCACTATGTGTATATATATCACTGAGGGCATAATATTCAGTTAGTGCCCACAGTGCTCCATGTTTCTGATTTTTGGCAACCATGATGCAGTTCATTGTCCAGGGCAACTGGCATATGTTGTCCAAAACTTTAATTTGTATAGGGAAACAGAATGATGGAGAACATGCATTTTCTTCTGTTGCTTAAATTACATTGGAGTGTTTTTACTCAAACAAAAACTAATCTAACAGCTGCTGTGTACTTTTGTTTATATGCTATATGTCAAATCCTATTGTCCCCAAGGTACTTATGGGAGATGCTTTAGCAGTCATATTCTTAAATAGTGATGCCTATCCGGATTTGGATTTTTCCACCGTTGAACAGAATGACAAGTACACGATTGCTGTACTTAAAGCAATCTTTCACAGCTGCTTTGCTTTTCCAGTGATCCCATTAAACTGACGGCATATGCCTGTGGGGTCTGCAGTGTTACAATTCTGCTGAACAAGATGTTGATTGTACACTACAAATTCATACAACACAACTTGGCTTTTTCTGTGGGAACCACTCCTCTGGTCATCCTTCCGTTTGGTTTTTTACCTGGGTGAAATCTAATTTAAAACCTCATCCATCGCTGTGCCCTTCACTGAACACCTGGTTGTGTTAATTGTTTAGAAGTGCAAACTCTAGCCCTCGGTGGTTGGTAGGCATGAAAACCTATGAAGTCTCCTCAGTTCCTAAAATGAGCATGAGTCATGTCTCTCTTGAACTGAACGAAGTAGCTGTGCATTAAATATGCTGGCACATCTTCTGCTTGAGCAAGTGGACCGAAATGGTGTGAATTGTTAATGCCTTGCTGCTTTGGTTCACGGCTTGTGATTGATCATTTGTAACTATATCTACTCCTTGTTCCATGAAATCAAGTATGGAGTAATGGGTTCATCAGATTTTTGGGTTAAATTGAGAGTGAAGAGGTACTGTGTGTGGAAATAAGAGTTGCCATGTTCGGGGCTGGCCTTGTAACAGCATGGAATCTAAAGGCGATATTCAAAACCACTTCACTCATCATACGCTTACTGATTCTGAATAGGGTCCATTTGCAGGGGACATTTGGTAGTTTTCCAATACACTTTATGCCTCTTTCTTCACTTCCACCACCCTGCACATCTTTTTTTTTTTTTTTTTTTTTACTAGAATGGCTTATAACAGGTCAGAGTAGAAAATTAATAGATTTAAGTAACTTGCTGTGTAAAAGTTAAAATAGGCTTGGACTGAAATGACTGTCCTGCTAATTAATGATGCTACCTAAACACTGTCATTTGCAGGACTCAGGCTAAAAGAACTCAGTGAAGCCTTACTCGGTAGGAAGAATTACAATCTCATATTTTGTAGAAACATGTTTTTCCAGGCAGAAAAAGAGAGCTACACAGTCTTCATTTTTACTCCTCAATCCTTTCATGTGCAGGAATGACACACACTTCCAGACACTGCAACACAGCTTGTGACTTTGCAAACAGCAGTGTGTGGGACCACAGCAAATCCAAGCCAACAGCAACCAGAAGTGACAACCTGTGATGGCCTGCAGGAGAGGAATCACATACAGTATCTCCACAGAACAAGAAAGGTAATAAATGTCAAACTTGCTGTTTGTGATGATCACACTGCTCTATTTGTGCAACAGAAGCCTTCCTAGACTCACTGTGCTGCCTCAGCTCCTCTAGGTAAATCCCAGCAGCTCAGAATAAAACACAACGACGTGTTTCCCTGTTTTAAAACAATCTATAGAAGGGATTTAGTTCCATGTGAGTGTTCAGCTTGGAATGAATGGTCACTGTGGACATGTGAAACTAACATCTAGGCTTTCCATCTGCTCTTGCACTGAAGTTCAGAGACAATACTGAAATCTGGACAAATTTAAGACCAAAAGAGAAATATGGTGTAACATCAGGCTACTTTTGCTCCTCATTTAGGAGTAAAGAGAGAAATGGAAGGGAATTAAATGAAAGTGCAGCGGAGAGGAGTGCACTGCATGTACACATCAGTGTATATTTGTGATGATTATAACTTTATTAAGACAGAGAGATACAGCAACATAGTTTCATTTCATCCAGTCTGGGGCACACAGGATTCTCCATCTCTTTGCTTTGTTTAATATTCATCTTGATAAATGTAAGTACAGCACAAGCCTATAGCAATCTAGTCCATGCACAAGTTTTGTTGTTAAGAGTTTTGGAGAGATTCAACCCATGAAATGTTGGAAAAACAGAGGAAGCCATCACAAATGCAGAAGCTGCATTTTCAAACTCATTTGGAAAACATCCCCATCCTTTTCCTTCTTTTCTCCTCTGCCTTTGTGTGAGCAGCTTGCTGAGGTCAAGTTTCTATATCTAAGTATTAAATCAGGTTCTCTTTTTAACTGTTTGGATTTCTGATTACTTTTTTGGCTTGTAATTGATATTGGGAAGCTTCCCCATGCTTATGCAAGGAACTGTGCCACAACTGGTAGGTGTTTATCAAGTCTATAAAGTCTTTTATAAAAAAGTAATAATTTTCCTGGGTATTTCCTTTTTTAAATGCTGACCAACCTCCAGTTGTTCACTTCTGTTTTCAAAGCATCCAGGGATGAGCCATTTACAGAAATCTGTACAGATGCAATTGCAGCATCCAGGCAGTGAGAGGTGAGAAGGCTTTCTCAGCTGCAGTACATTTGGAATTCTTGAAAACAGGTCATTTTGATACCTTACTGCAGCTCACCTGGTGACTTCACAGGGTCACAGAATACCTGAGGTTGGGAGGGATTTCCAGAGGTTTTTCCAGTCCAGATCCCTGCTCCAAGAAGGGTCAGGCAAGTTGGTCATTGGCCAAGTTTTCCTGCAGTGTATATTGAATGTCTCTAAGCATCAGACCCCAAAACATCTTTGGACAAACTCTTCAGTGTTTGAGCAACTCAGAGGAAACTTCTTTTCCTTATGCTGAAGTAGAATTTTCCACGCTTCATTTTTTGTCCACTGTTTCTCATCTACTCATTGAATTCTACTGGGAAAAATCAGAATGCATGTTCTTTGCTCCCTGCCACCCCAGCCTGTACTTGTGGATTGGATTATGGCTACCCAGCTGCAGGCCTTGGCATTTCCCTTTGCTGAATTTTATGGGATTCTTCTCTATTTATGCATTCTTTCTGCAGCATTTATCCTAATATGAAGAAGTTCCTTAAGACTTACAAGAGCAATACATATTGCCTGGTTCAATACATATTTAACTTAAGTAGTACTGGAGAAAATTAATCTTCATGACTCTGAGCTCACCTATATGAATTTCATTCAGGCAAAAGAATCACTCCTAGTGAACTAAAAAACCCAAACTGCCTATGAAGGGATATATTCAGATTTCAAAACAAACAACTCCAGATCCTAGTCTAAAAAATTACTGAAAAGCTGAGGTGGTGGTTTCTCTTCAAGCAGATACAGGTACTGCCAGGCAGGAGAAAGAGGAAAGCTTGATGTCATTACATATTTTTCTATTTTAAAAGAAAGAAAGGTGCACTGTATAACTTAGTGCAGTTTCAGTGCTCAGCTGGTTACAGCCCATGGCATCAGCAGCTACATACTTGCCAGATTAATTCAAACATTTTTTTAATTTCATTTTTCCTGTTCAGAATGTGCTTTCTACACTAAGCAGTATAAGGTAGGTACATTCAGTCTGTCAAATAAATTCGATAGATTCTGTTGTGCTTTCCAATGGAGAATCTTACAGGTGAATAGAACTGAGTGTGGAGCATTTTGTTTTATTTAAGTATCAGATTTTAATGAAAAAATGTATAATCTTTCTATTATAAAATATAATATTTGTAATAAAGCAGCCTAACAGTAGACACTTACTATAATAATAGAAATATTCTGTGTATAATATATAAATTTAAAATGTTTTTGAAGAGAGAAATATTTTCATCACATGGAGCAGGAAGGCAATGAATACATCAATGGGTTCTTTTTACAACAATACTGACCGTCCAGTTTCTCCTCAGACAATTTGGGGGAATATTTAGCTGAGGATGTCATGCTTTTCTTATTATAAATATTTTAATGAGCATTCCCTACATTTCTTTTAATAACCAAGAACATATTAATTTAATATCTTCGCTCTGAAAGTAGCTGTAAACTTTGAAATAGCAAGGAAATGCTCATAATTAAGGCAGCCATTTCTCTTTCTAAAATTTGGCCAGGGATTGTTATCTGGCTTGTGAGGAAAGTCAAAAAGCCTTGGAAAACTCTACTCACAGCTGAACTGAAATCTGCTTTGCCTCTCTGAAAGTGGTAAGGACTAGAGGAGAAAAAAGCAGACTGCTTACAAAGAGGTGCAAAACCTAAAGAATATAAGACTCCTTTTATTGATTTACTAAAATGCTACATCTTCCATGTATATTTCTCCCAGACAGGAGGATTATTTACAGAAACACAGTTCTAAAGTCTGAAAATCTTCAATATATTTATCTAAAATCTTGTACTAAAAATCTTTGGTGTCAAAAAGAAAGATATTCATGAATTAGGGAAAAAACCAGTCATGGAGATATACTTTTACATACCTAATTAAGTTCATAGTACAAGGATATAGGTGTTTGCTAAAAATAACCATTAAGGAAAGCTCAGATAAATAATTTTTAGCCTGAAACAGAGTTGAAATGATGTCTTACTTACAGACCATATACAAGGGTTGAAGAAAGAAACTCTGTGTGTGTTATTCCATTGAAACTGTAAAAAAAAATTTTCATACTAAAGCAGTACCTACAAAAGACAATCAGTTCCTGAGAATGGATTAAAACAATGCAAATATTATAATGCTAGAATAATATAAAGCAATAACTTTAATCACAAGCTTTTTTACTGAGGATTTGTCATTTTTAGTTTAAATTAAGGGCACAAATTATTTAAAAAAAAAGACTCTGGATTCACTTTTCAGTCTAAGTCCTCAATGTAGTAAACAGAACACCTGTCCTACAAACATTGCTTTACCACTTATGATAATGCCAATTTTTTCTCCACATACCTTGTATTAGTATCTCACTGAAGCAGCTTCATCCTCAGTGTGCAGTCATCTGAAAACTTTAAAAAAAGAAAGGTGTTACTGCAAACAATTAAAACTCAGTTGTTTAACAACCTTAAGAAAATCAAAAAAGCCATAGAATAAGCCCTAAACACCTACAAAGAAAATACTTACCACTAAGAAATACAAATGCCTTGGCAAAGAAATCTATTCTCTACATAAAATGCAGAAATGCAGAATGTACAGCTATTGACCATTTGATTTCCTGCAATGACTCTATACATTTCCAAGTTCAGCATTCTATACATGTAAATTTATTAGAAATGCAAGAAGTTGCATATTCGAAGTCATCTTGGGAGAGGCGCCTGTGTGAAGGTAATTGCAGGTCTAGCAAAATGTTTTATGTCTTTTACCAAATGAAATAATATGAACTAAAAAGAAAAATTTAAATGCTTGTGAAAAATGAATCTAGATGTCAGATGCTGTACACGTACATGCAGCAGAAAAATCTTCTTCAAAGCCTTTATAAGCAAGACATGAAAATAAAACTGCTATCGAATCTAATTGCTTAGCCACACAGAAAGATGACTATGTTGTGCTAAATTTTTATGTGTGGTCATTGACCATAGATGATCATGGTAGAAAACCAATATCACATAGCAATGTCTTACAACTTATTCTGTGACTTCAGCAAGAAGTTCCCTTGCACTGGGAAGTGTGTGGCCTACATTTGAATTACACAGTTCTGCAGAGAGAGGGGGCTTGGTTTTCCCTACTGTTTTTATTCTGGTGGTATATTTTGACTAGAGAATGCCTGCCTTGAATAAAGTTACATGCTAAACTCTAGAAAGGTCACAATTGCTTAATTTAACTTCTGATTGCCATTAAACATCCAAATGCATTGATTCTTATTAGTTGGAACATTTAATCCTAATAGCTTTTGATAAAAAGTTATTTTTAACTTTTAACTCTGCCAAGAAAGACAGAAACTCACCTTCAGAAAACTTTAGAATAACACATAACCCAACGTAAGAATGTTTTGGCCCATTGTATACCACCACAACAGGGAACACCCCAAGCCACTTCTTGTGCCCACAGTAAAATCCTAAATCACGTTTACTGTCCATGCCCACATTGTTCTGATTTTTCCCAGTCATGCGTTACAGCTATTGTTTTAGAGACAATCCTCCCACCGCTGAGATTTTATGCTGAAGCAGGTGTTCAGGTTGAACAACATAAAGTCATATATAGCTCAGTCAATTTAAAACTTTCATTTCTTGATAGCATTCTTTTAAATACTGTTTTCTTGCTACACTTACTTTGAAATAATTGATTATTGAATATTTGGCTTACTTCCCTCCAGCTTATACAGAAATCATAATACTTGAGAATATATACAATAGCAGTTTTATATTGTGCAATACTATTCAGCCAATGCAAAATTATGAAGGAGATGAATCATCACTATAGGAGTTCTGTGATTAAAGCAGAAACTGTCACTGAAGTGATGCTGCTGAAATTACCTGTCATTCTTTGAAAGGAAGTCTAAGAAAGATAGTGCACAAGTTACTTTTTGATGACAGAAATGGCAATACTTTGACCAGGAGGAATTCATTGTTCACGGAGCTGTTGAAAAGAAGAGGCGAGAGGAAAATACTAATGATGTTATTCAGCCATCATTCCTGTTTCAGACCAGGCAGGGGAATATCCCAAGCTGTCTTTTTCAAGGTGCTCATAAACAACACAGAGAAGAAAAATTTTACAAATCTTGTAAATTTTAAAAGGAATGCATCCCGTTTCAGAAATCCCACATTCAACTGCAATAAAACATGCATAGTTGTGAAAAATGCATCTCCTGCCTCAGTAGAATACACATTCCACAACTGACACTGCACAGCAAACTTAGGAGAGAAGCTGCCTGTCCAAAGACATCCAATTTAGAAAAAGGCAAAGAGAATACACCATCAATAAAATTTTGTGGGGTTCTTTCCTTTTTTCCAGTTTTAACTGTAGTTACATTATCTTCAATGTTGTTTGAGCACTCAAAATCATGGAACACTTTCAAAGGTGCTGCATATCACCTAAGCTAAAATTCCATATATTCCCTTTGCCAATTTCTGCACGTTTGCCATATTTAGGCCCAAATGCCATGTTTCTGATGCAGCTTTAACTAAGAATCCCTTTCTTTGCAAGAGAGAATAGAAGATAGGAAAACATGCAAATACATTATAATTTCTGATCTGTCAAGATCCTCCAACAATTGCACTTTCCAATCCTTTACAACTAAAGGTTCCTTACTTTTCTAGGCAGTTGCCCAACTGAAAATGACTATCTAAAATAGGTTTGGAAGAATCAGGTTTAAGTTTAAACTGAACACTATTTTAGACATTTTCTGGACTTGGATGAGACGGAAAAACTGTTTCATACACTTATTTTCAAATATAAAACTAATAAGAAAAAAATCACTATGTATCTTGTCTCCCTTCAAATTTTGTAAACATACTCAACATTGAGTTTTAATTGCATAAGGATAGGCATTTTCAGCATGAAAATCCTTTCAGTTGATTCTGAATCCCCTTTGCTATAGAGCAATATACTGATTGCTGTGGATGAGGAGTTGACTAAGTAGAGATGGGAGGAAAACTGTGAAGGTTGTGCAGCCTGGTAAATCTGCTTTTTTTGAGAACTGAAACAGAGAGAGCAATTGTTCAGTGTGTTTTTTCCCCCATTCCTTCAGTGATACAAATCTAGCAGAAGTGAAGTGAGAAAGTCATCCCTTTTTTCAGGGTTTCAGAACACAGAGAATCAAACATCCTTCAGTCGTGCCTCAGGCTTCCCTGCCAAGCTACCACAGATGTGATGGATTCACACACCTCTGCATAGCTGGCCCACTTTTTCATGAGTAGGTAAAAGTCTGAAAAGAAATATTTACTGATGACAGAGGAAAAAAACCCACACTTTTCACACGGTAGCAACAATCTGCTGAGCATTTGCTTATTGTACATTGAAAACCCCCATGTTTTAATAGTTTCTTTTAAATCATGCTAGGTCAATGACACTGCCAAGGGAAGGAGTAATGTCTCAAATAACAAATAATATTTGTATTCAAGAGAAATAAAAATGCTCTGCTTTTGATATACTGGTGATTTGACTGCACTGTAACTGGTGTTGTTTCAGATTAGGGCAGAGTGCTAGGAAATTATCAACATATGCACCATATGCTGCCTTTATTCTCCCACTTTTCATTAGACATCCACTTCAAGACAGGATATTGGACTATGTGAAAGTCCAGTCTGATACAGTATCATGATTTTCATGGCAATTTGGCTTTGTTTTTAATTTACCGGCAAGAAACAGTATTTCTTTTTAAATTACTTGACTGGATGAAATGCCATTTTGAAAATATAAAAATATTTGTATTTTTTACTGTTGCATTAATATGTGTCACACCAATTTGCAGTTTATTTTAAATGTGCTGACTTTTCATTGTGGTTTAACCCCAGCCAGCAACCCAGCCCCGGGTGGCTGCTCACTGGAACCCCAGCAGTGGAACAGGGGAGAAAATGGAAAGGGTTGAAGCCAGAAGATTCATGGGGTGAGATAAGGACGGTTTGATAGGGAAAGTAAAAGCCGCACACACAGAGGGAAAGGAAAAAATGGAATTAATTCACTGCTTCCCAAGGGCAGGCTGGAGTTCAGCCTTCTCCAGGAGAGCAGGACCCCATCACAGGTAACAGTAGCTTGGGAAGATGAGCACCATCACCCCAAATGTCCCCCTTTTCCTCCTCCTTTCCTCCATTTCATACACTGAACATGATGTCCCATGGTCTGGACTCTCCCTTTGGTCATTTGGGGTCACCTGTCCTGGCTGTGTCCCCTCCCAGGCACCCCCAGCTCCCTCACCAGCGGTTCACAAGCAGCAGAGAAGGCGTTGGCTCTGTGCAAGCCCTGCCCAGCAATAACAAAAACATCTCTGTGTTATCAGCCCTGTGTTCAGCACAAATCCAAACACAGCCCCACACCAGCCCCTGCAAAGAAAATTAACTCTACCCCAGCTAAAACCAGCACACTTTGACTTGCATATAAACGCAGAACTGTCCCTTTGCCCCCAGTTCTCCTTCCTCTCACAAAGCAGTACATACAGGCTGGAACTTTCCCAGCAGTTTTTTTCTTGCAGACTCATTTGCTTCTTTCCACTCCCTTGAAAGCTCTCTTCTTGTGCTATGTGCAGTAGATCAGTCTCCAGAAACTATTCCAGATTACAATTGATGACTTCAGCTGGTTTGTTTTTGGCATAGATCATCTTCCCTATGTGGTTCACTGAATGATGGAGTAGAATCCTTGCACTGGCCAGGGAGCTGCAGAAGTCCTACAATGACAGGGCACAAGTGGTGGAGACTTCTTTTAGCAACAGCACTTGAATACACTGATTTGGAATACACTCAAAACTAGTCTCAGTCACTTTTGCCCTGTCACTGTTAGACATCCACAGCTCCCTGGCCAGCCAGCCTTTACAGGCAGCCCACATACCTATGAGGAATCATGGATATCAGTCTAATAAATAATTTTCTAGGTCAAGGCATCTCTGTCAAAAAAAGCCCCAAAGATTGATTAATAGGTATTTTTGTCTATGGTGTTCAGAAATTACTGCTGAACTTTTTTGTTCCAGTGTACAGACAAGCTTGGTCCATGTGTTTTGATTATCCTCATCATACTGAAGGAATTGTGAATGATCTAGTTAGACAAGAGGTTCTAAGAACATTTACTGCTGAAGTTATTATTTGCATTTGAATACAATACCTTGATATCTATTAGCACCAATATTGACAGCAATACAATTAATTATATATAATTATAATATATACAATTAATATATACAATATATATACAATTAATTATATATATTACAAAAATATGGGATGATCTCTATCAAAAGCAACATCAGAAAACTGACAGGCAAATTATTTTCCATTAACTGTGCCAGATGCAGTTACATAGTTCTTCTGGGTATTATTTTAGTGGGTGAAAATTATAGAATAAATAGAACAGTTCTGTTGGAGGGGACCTACAATGATTGTATTGTCCCATAATCTTTTAAAAAACCCTGAACCTGGAGTACATAATTCAGAGGGGGCTGAACACTAATATTCCAGGTAAATTCCTTATGTGTAGCGCAAATTGTTGCAAAGGATTCCATGTTCAACTCTAGGTTTGAAAAGCACTTAAAATTTATTTTTTAAAACTTGTTTCAAACATATCACAGACTAATAATAGACATGAGGTAGCATAAAGCATATATGCCACGCTTGTTTGGGGACAAATACACTGGCCCTTCTAGACTTGTCTGAAACCAAAGACAGCAGGTAAATTCTTCTAAAACCTACTGAAGCACCTAGAAAGTGTTAAAGTGCTTTATATAGGAAAAAAGATTCTTGTATATAGAAGAACTTCAGAATATGGTTATAGTGTCATATCTTTTAAAGACAAGTATTTTAACTACTGAATATTTATAATATCCAACCAAATCGAAATTGACTATATTTGCAAACTAAAATTAACTATATGTGCATATGACACATATAACCCTCGCCTCAGGAAATCTTAGAAATTATCTTCCTTGGCTATAAATCCTCAGATTACATGCTATTAATTAGCACACACAGAAGTAGGAGAAGAAATAGGCATCTTCAGAAGCAACATGGCTGCTAGG
Organism: Hylia prasina; assembly: GCA_013397195.1. Taxonomy (NCBI): domain Eukaryota; kingdom Metazoa; phylum Chordata; class Aves; order Passeriformes; family Sylviidae; genus Hylia; species Hylia prasina. The sequence continues at coordinate 240,306 of VYXD01015736.1, forward strand.
CAAAAAAAAGCAGGTTAAATAGCAAGGGGACTTCAGAAAAGAGGGAGCAGGGAAGTGAAATTTCCTGCCTTATTGAATTCCAAGGCTTTATAATTTAAGGGATTTTTTTTTCTTGCTTTTCTTAAATCATAGCCTATAACTGTACAAAATTAGAGCAACTGCAGTAACAGTGAATGTGCTTTTGAGATCATTGATTCAAACACGCTCATAAACAAAGGTTGCCTTTTCAATTTGATTTTGTGAAGCAGTATTGTCATAGTTATCATGCCCTGCACAGTTCTTAAACACTAAAATTCTAACAGAGGCGACAATGACACGTTTGGTTTTTCTTTTGCTTGACACCACTCTGAAGAACCAGGCCATTCACTGTCCGAGATACTTTCTTCACCCATGACAGATGGTCTGAAAGAAAAAAGGAAAAAAAAAAAAAGAAAAAAAAAGTGAATATTTGGCTTCAAAATTGAAAACAGACACATCATGCTCCCCTTTCTCCACTGCCTTAGAAATACACACTGGCCTGTCTCCACTTAGACGCTGGTATTTTCTGAAATACTACCACCAGCTTCCTACTAACCATGACATAAGCTGTAGCAAGCTGTCTGCAGTGATAGCCTGCATAAATCATTGTTCCTGAAGGGAACAGATGTTCAGGGTATGAAAGAGTAATACCACAATTTAGTCATAATTAAAATTCACCTTAGCATGCCTCTATCAGTGAGCAGAGAGGAACATTTCACTTCTCACCTACAAAAATGAAATGCCTCTCATTTCTTCTGCTTCAGAAAAATTAAGTCTGAACCTGTACATTGTTTGAGTTCCACAACTGACACCACACCATATAAATGACATTTTTATTTCACTTCAACTGTTGGTTTTCTTCTTTTTCCAAACACTAGAAAATGACCTCTAAATGGTGTACTGCCACTGCACAAAATGCACTACAATTAAACCTTCAAAGGAGATTGTTGCACATTGCATGCAGAAATATAATCAGTATCCAGCTACAGATCAAAACTGTGCCAATAAACACAATCATTGGACAGACAACAATTCAGTCTGAGCTGGATATATTTAAAAATTTAGGGGCTGAAGGCCTTTAAAAATTATTCAGTAATCTAAGATCACTAAAATCAGTGGGAGTTAGAGGATTAACTCAGAAAAATTTGATCCTTAGCCTTGTAACTGCCATTAATGTTAATGGAATGTGTCTATACACATAATTTTGAAAATGTAAGCCTCATACTGCTGTTATTACAGTTGGATTACATTAGATGAATGACAGCTTTTGAAAAAATGGTTTCAATTCACGTCTTTATATCATAAGGCTACATTATTATTAAATATAAAAGATGTGTTGATTATGTTAATAAGTGTCTCTAAATCCACTAAAGTAAAAATGGCTGAACCTTTCATAGCTTTCATTCACTTTAAAATTCTACAACAAAAAAATTAATCATCTAATCGGCATTGACATTGGCAATCAATTTGAAGGAAAACAAAAAAAAACCCAAACAAAAACAACCCTGTCATTAAACCATGGTTTAGTTTCCCAATTAAATATCTTTAGTGACTGTCCATGGATTAGATCCTCAGTGAATGTAAATTAGGTAACTTTATTGAATTCAGTACAGCTACTGTAACTTACAAGGACTGACAATGTGAATTGATAAATTATTAATCCAGTAAGGGTTTTGTAACCAAACTTACCTCTCAACAGGAAAGGGAATTTCAAATTGTACTTGAACAATTGTGGTTTATTTTCTTCCATGGGGATGTATCTACAGTAGTTCAAGCAAAAACTGCAATTTTTAGGTGAGGAACTCTACGCTTCCACTTAGTGTACTTTGATTCATTTCACAGAGCAGTTTCAAAGCATGCAAACTGATATCATTTGGATGAAAGTAAAGCAATGGATGTGATCCAAAGCCCTTCCATAAGGCCACACTACAGACTAGAGATAGCTCACAGTATTGTCCTTTAAAATGTATATTGTGTGGACATTAAGATCCTCTGTACTAACAACTGCTTCCTTCCACACATCTGTTTTCCTGGCACTGGACAGCTTGGTAACACAGATGTAGATGTAGTAACAAAGATGTTCCATTTTTCTGCTCTCTTCTGCAGAGTCCTTCCTGCTCCTTGTAGAATTTATGAATTTTGCCTTATTTCCACTTTTTAAACAGCAAGAACATGCCCGTGCTGTTGTCAGGAAGTTATTCTATGGTTGCTGTGAAAGTAGGCATGTGCACTTGGCATGGACTTGTTAAAATCTTCTGCTAAAAACCTAAACATTCCCATTGTCACAGATCAAATGACTTTTCTGACACTGGCTGTACTGAGGAGTCTCAGGCTCAGGACAGCCTTTCCCACAGTACAGGTAAAACTGCCAGGCAGGATACAGATGGGTGAAGATCATCCATTTACCTGCCACAGCTAAATGGAACAAGGCTAGATCAGGAAATGCAGAAGTGACATTAACAATTCCATGTATGTCACGGTCCTTAATATTAAGGAATTGGGGAAAGTTTGTTATTTTTGATTTATTATTCATTGAGAAAGCACAAAAGTTTTAGTAAATAAATTTTAGACGTGAGACTTCTGGAAATTTGTAGGGGATCTCACAGAGGAGCTTTAAATAATCTCCTCTTTACAAGGACATGGATAACAGCATGGATAAGAGCCACTTATTCATACATTAAAGTTCCTTTTACTAAACTTACAACTAGTTTATGAGAACATTTTTCTTGTAGACATTGCTTATGTTAATAACCCCCATTTGTGTTAACTTGTTTGTCTGTGTAGGGCTCCCTGTCCACTCAGGATGGCTTGGCTGGCTCCTGGTCCTGCCATCAATGCAGGTTTCAAGTCATGTGAGACTGCAGCAATGAGGGTGATGTATTTCAGAATTCACAAGAACAACACATCTTGAATCACACCTTCCTGTGACTTGTCCATGAATTCCACTTCTGACCACAGGAAAATAGTGATCTTGTAAGAACAATGAGGTTGCAAGAGCAGTTTAATTAATGGTTGAAAAATATGTCTACTAACATTGGAAAACAGATCTCCAAATCTCAACAGCAGTGAGTAAAAAGATGGAGTGACTGTCATTTGTAAGTTTTTGAAATAGTATGTTTTCAGAGAAGTATCAGAAAGTGCCTAAGCCTGAAAAGAGGCTGCTCTAATCTGAATTCCCAAATCTAGTCTAAGTCTGTACCATGATCTAGTTTGGTGGGGTATTCATTTATTCAGTTACTGGATAAATATGAAGTGTTATTTGCCATATAAGCAAGTATTACAAGTGGTTTGTCATACAGCAGCAAAAGGATGCTCTCAGTTTAGGTATGCCACATTAAGTAAGGCTGGTCTGGTTTCCTCCTGAGCAGCATGGTACTTGGAAAAGAAGTGGCAGCTGATTCAGATTATAATGAAAGATGACATAAGGTGAAACTCAGAGACCGTTTGGCATTGAATGATAAGAGCCAGTAGATGCCTAAAGGCAAATTTAGGGAGATTACAGCTGCCTACACCAAAGAATGTGATAAAGAAAAAATTTGTCCACGCTGTAAGGTCATGCTCACGTATCCCTCAAGGCTGGCTGGAGATCTGTTCCGAGGGTCAAACTTGTCTGAATTCTATAGGATAAGCCTGCCAGCAAGATTCAAGCACAACAGGAATAAGCCCTGGAATCTGCATGGCCAAAAATGTGAAGCACGACTTTTGTTCCTAGCCTTGAATGAGCAATGTCAATGAGGTTTATATGTGCATGGGAGGCACTACATGGTAATAAATAAACTTCTGCCACTTCAGACTGGCACAGACATAAAATCAGGTACCTGAATGTCTTTGTCTTCCCTTATTTTCAAAAACAAATTACTCTCGCCACCTGAAATTGTCTGTACATTGATGCTTCTGTGCAACATGATTCTGTCTGGTTTGATAATTCAGCAGCTGCCAGTCTTTTGGGGCTCACAAATCAGGAACCTCCAAAGCAAAATTCCTTCAATGATATACACTAAATGCAGATACACTAAATGCAGAGTCAAACAGCAATAGCACTGGGTTCATCACAAAGTAAAACAGACATCAACATTTAAATTAAAAAATGACCTGAAGAGCCATGGTAAAATCTCATGTATGGAGTGGCCAAGTGTGTCTATTTCCTGGGCAGAGAGGGGTCAGATTCTATAACCTTCTCCTTCTGACAGCCAGTTCCACATTTCACCATTCCCAGGATAGTGTCCACAGTCTCCAGTATGCAGGCTGCACTGATATTTCTCTCCTGCTGCTATTGGCCTGTACAGCAAGGAAAAATTTTCCAGGGAAGAAAGAAAGAACAGCCATGGGAAGCTGACTTTACAGATCATTGACAATAAAGAACTTATTTGGAACTAGGGTAAGGATTTTATAACCCTAGACTTACATAATGTCCAAACAAGGTGCTTAAACAGAGGCATCAAATGAGATTTGATGCCTTTTTGTGGCAAGGATAAGTAACAGAAATAGAGCAACAATAGACAACGAACAGCAGAAGATTGCCAGGGTTTGCAGGGAGAAAGAAAAACTAACAACAACAATTAAAAAAACAGGGAATCTATCTGGCATATAAGTCCTTGTTGCGTTGGTCACTCAGATCATCTACAGGGACCTACCACCACTACTTCAACACAAGTGGATTTTATTCACGTTCAGACTTGTCTCTGAAGTTATCCCCATCTGAGGAGATTTGATGAGAGATCTGAGGAGATTTGACCTTGCCTTTCCAAGGAAAATTACCCTGTGATTCTCAGTAATCTGCCACTGTGTAGCAGAGAGCAGAGAGCTACTACCAGCTCTAGTGTACCTTAATTTGATAACTGCTGTGTTAACACTTAGTGCTTGATACTGCAAATCTACAAATCTTAGCCTAATTTCTATACACGTATTTTTCATATTTTTATGCCAGAATTTACCACAATTTTCAAAAATGAAATTATATCATTGGTGTTATCCTCAGATGTTGAAATTATTCAAACAAGATCAGCAACACTAGCCAATAATTTGGTAGAGAAAGTGAAGATTAATTCAGCAAACTGACATTACACTTAGAACTGTAGATAAACAGAATATATTATCTAAATGGAAGCAGCCCCATCCCAAACACACAGTAAGTGTTACTGCTGGTTAAATCAGTTGTAAAGCTCTAATCAGCTCAAGATAGTAGAATTACAGTTCAAATTCACATGCCAAGAAATACCTTCCTCCAGCAAAAGAGCTCTTAATGACAGGATGACTTAGAGGTTCCCTGTTAGGAATGAAGAATGGCTCACAGAATAACAATATAAACTCTCAGAGCCCTAAAATCCTCATATGACATTCCATAAGTCCCTGTCTGAGGACTACACTGATCTGTGACCTGAGCCCAGGTTTGCATTTCCTGTTACATTGAACTGATTTCAAAATTCTCTTTTCTTATTCTCCTGACACCTCTACCCTTTCATTCACAACTCCTTTATGCTGTTGTTGCTTAAACAAGATTTACAGACTTGTAAGAAACTTTCTTCAGCAATAAAAAGCAATAAACTAATAGGTTTAAAGGGATTAGTATATGGTATTACAAATACATTGATATTGTGTACTATATATTACATCATGCCAGTGTGCTCAGACACATCTTGCTTTAACTTCTTTCTCTCTCCTCACCTTCACAGAAATAAATACCAAACACTGCCATGAACAAACTTCAAAACTTCATGAATTCAAAAGTAACTGTCTGGAAAAACACATTTTCATCTAGGAAGAAGAGGACATAATTTTCTCATTTCCCACTTTTTAGGATTTTGAAAAACTGAGCAACACATTTTAAAGGATACAGAACAGTAACAGAGACGTGAATCTGAAATATATCTTATGTAGCAATAAAAGTGTTATTATAATAAATATGAAACTCCCTGATATATATTTGTGAAATAGAAAAAAAGGCCCAAGTTTCCTAAAATTTAAACTCTAAAATTTAAATTAAATTTTAACTTTAAATTTAAAATTTATTATTTGTTAAATTTGTTATATTTATTAAATTTAAATTAAATTTAAACTTTAAGTCTAAATATTTAAAATTTTAACTAAGAACAGATAATGTTCCATTCAATTATGCTCTCTGTTCAAATTCCAGATGCCTCTCTATTTGGGAAGCATATTATGCCCAGGTCACATTCCTGTGTTTAACTAAGTTTACAGTCACTCCCTTTTCTTTAAATACTTGAGAGCTTTTTGTTTCTGCATGTTCTGAAGTGTCATCATTTATTGCCACAGGCACACTGGCTATATTTAATTAGTAATGACAGCAGTTGTCATTAGATTTTAAACTCACCAACACTAGGCTGACATATTATTTGAAGTATGTCTTAATACTAAATTTGATTAAAATTACAAACATCCCATCTTCTCTGCCAATCAACAAGCTTCATCCCCTCGCCCTGACCTTTTCTGTGAACTCTTAAGGAAAACAGGTCATGGCAGTAGAGTCCACTTAAAATAAAGAAGGCCCCCAGATTGTGAAAGTACTTCTATATCATGTTCAGAAAACACAAACAAAAGTTTAGGTTCATCAATGAATGACCAATGTTGTTCATTATTTTTTGTGTGACAGGAATCTGAAAGGTAGCATTTACAAAAACCATGCCAAAATTCCTTCCCAAAAAATGAAGTTACTTTGGGAAATAATTGAAAATATGCAAATGACTGTCAATTAAAGCTGCCAGTATGTCTAACTGAACAAAACTTCCTATGATTACACTTGAGCACTCCAGAAGCAAAGAAAATTGTTTGAAGAAATAAAAAAGTTGGTGTTGCAAGAGTTAAGAAGTAATTAACATTTGTTCATGCAATTTCACACAAATCCTTACCTTATTTGCACTCAAGTAAACATAAAATTATTTGGGGATTAAACAGGTGTAAATGCCAAACAGAATAAACAAGACAAGCCCTGAAGACGCTGCAGCAAAAATGCAGAATGATGGAAACTTATAGAAACTGGGTGAAATGTTAAACCTTCCAGGCATTTTGGCTGCCAACCCCAAGTTCAGCTGACGGGTTCATGGTTTATAATGCAAGCAATTTTCTTTCATTTGGCAGGGAGAAGAGGCATTTATCCTCTACATTATCTTCTCTACATTTATCCTCACCATTCCTCTCCATTTTCCCCTTGGACTTATGAGCACTGGATCTAGAATTATAATCACTGGAAGACTCTTGGTCTTGTTCAGGATTTGAATGAATTTCTCCATTTGTTATGGCTGGTAATCATTTTTTGTTGAGGGTGCTTTTATATCAGGCATCAGAGATGTAACCATAACTTATTTTAAAGAGATTCTTGCTGCAATCTACAGATTACTAGGGACTCAGGTCTCTGTGCGTGGCATTTATTGAATAAAGTTTCATTTAAACACTCTGGCTGAGTGCAAACAAAGGGATTAGACGAAGGCTCTACAGGCCAAGATCTTCATCTGCTCCCATGTGAAAGGCAGGGAAAACCATTCCTATAACTACTGGTTCTTTGTATTCATAAGGCTGTATCAAAATTTACCCTGGATTTGTCTTCTGGGATACTGCTGGGGATGTGTTAGCACAAGTCCAAGCCCGAGGTAAAGAGAGCTGTATTTTAAACATTTAATTGAAATTGGTTTGGCTGTACCTTATTGTTTCCGTGTTCTTTTATTCAACATACAATTTTAAGCCATATTTGGAAAGTGTATTTCCAGTCTAGAAAATAACATCATTCTTTCATTATTATTAATATAGAATTTTATTACAGACTTCTTTATCATGATTATATGCCTACAGATGTGGATATCATGAAAATGTACAGAAAGACACCCTGTGAAATTCAGACATCTTAGAGCCTGAGCCTAGTGTAGAAATTTGTGAAGGAATTTAAGTTCTCTCCCTTTAAATTCAGGTGGACTATGGAAAGGGCATCAGTCTCTGCATTCCCTCAAAACAAAGGACTGACCTAATGAATACATCTTACTCATTGCTGCTCTAAACCAAAGTAGAATATAAGGCAGTGCTTCAGTGCTTTTTAAGAGGGTAAAAGGGTAAGAAATAAGGCATTTTGTTTATATATATGTGTGTATATATGGACTGTAGTAGATACTGTCATTTTATACAATCAGTTGAAAAAGTGGAAGCTCCATATAGAGGGTTTAGTCATTTCTGTTTAGCAGCACATTGCAATGGGTGTTGGGTGGCTATCTAAACAATTCCATTTGTATAATTAATCTTACCTTTATGACATTTTTGAATTACAGCTTTTCAATCTCAAGTTCCCAAGGTATTGTTGAAAAAATATTCCCTCTGGAATATTTGATTGAAAATATACCCTTGCCCAACTTGCCTTATATGCTTATGTGTGTGCAAATCCATTATCACTTTTGACTACCAGTTTACATCTGGTTAAGTTTTCATGTTTCCTTCTTAAAGCCTATTGCTGGGAGCCTTGCTCCCAGAAATCAAACTGTCATGGTGGAAAATTACTTTACCCCAGTAACAGCACATGAGCTAAAGTACATCACAAAGGTCTCTCGTATTTCACTGACAAACTGCCAATGGCAGTGGACAGGACAGTAAAGCCAAAGGCCAGGAAAGGAAGTTAAAATCTGACAACACACATTTGCTGTGGTCATTGTGCCATCAACAAGGCTTCATATGTGTCACCTGAAGAAAATATTTATCGAAATCTGCAGTGGAAACTCTTGAGGGAGCATTACTGAGCCTGCCAGAGTTCAGGAAGGGTTTGGACAACGCTCCCAGGCACATGGTGTGACTCTTGGGGATGGTCCTGAGCAGGGCCAGGAGCTGGACTCAACAATCCTGATGGATCCCTTCCATCTCAGCATATTCTATGATTCTGTGATTCTGCAACTCACTGATACATGCACCTTTGATTCTTTTGCCAAAGGAAGTAGTAGAGTTTGCTAAGGGAACAATCCAAAGAAGAAAAGACAGGGCATATTAGAGTGGCTTCTTATCTATTACCACTAGATCCCTGTATATATAATAAACAAAAACTAAAGACATCAATGCCACTGGGTGGCTAGAAGGGAGACTTCAGTATTGTGAAGGATTCCAAAGAGGCTCATAAATTGGCATCTTTCAGATTTCAAAAGGTCCCTCACAACAGAAAAAAAGCTGTAAGAATCTGTAATAATAATTTGAATCTGAATTTTCCACAATAAAAGAGTAAAAAGAGTTTTCTGAGAGAAGCCCTTAAAATGTACTCTAGATGTTGCTGGCATCCTTCTCAAAGAGCAGGGTTGTGTTATTCTATCTTTCAGGATATGATCAAGCTATTGTGGAAATAATCATTTCTATTTTGCTATATGATGATGATGTGAGAGAAAACATCCATATCTTACAACACATCTCTGGTTTAGGTCTTGAGATCTCCAACTTAAAACAAGGATAAGCTCATAATATATGATAATTTACATATTGCTGCATATTTGCTGGGTATTTTTCATGCAAAATCCCAGTATAAATGAAATAATAACATATAATACAGTAATTACAGAAAAATTGTAATAAAATGTATTAATTTCAAGTTCAAAGAGAAGATTCTTTTTTTTCCTGAGAAATAAAATGTGACAACTTTAATTTTTATGCGCTGATGAGAAAAACCCCTAGAGTACTTAGTATGCTGCTTGGAATTTAAACCTTTCCAAACCGGTCATTGGTTAGAATCCATCTTTTCACTGACACTCCTTGCAGAAAAGATGTCCTGTTTTAAATGTAATCACACTCTGAAGCAAGGTCATGGTAAATGGCAAACACAAAAAACTGAAAAATTGCTGAATGTAACATGAAGTGTTCAAGAAACCATTTTTTCCACAACAGCACAATTGATATGCCCATTTTTTTATGAAGGAGTGATGCAAATTTATTGTTTTACTCAGCAAATTTGCTGAAGTCACTGGCAGTTAAATTCAATAGAAAAAATATAAAAAAGATAGTACCAGTTGAAGAAATTGGTAAATAATGAAGAAAGCATGAACCAGTACACTGGTAAAACCTGAAATTCAGTTGTAAAGAGGTGTAGAGGTACAACAAAAGCTGGCAAGAGAAAAACAAAATAATAAAAGACTAAATAAAATACCCACTACATTTTGAAATTCTGCAACTGCTAAATATATTTGTCTGCAAACAAACACTGAAGTATGTGTGCTCCCATAAATTTCCAAGGAATAGTTATTTAAATACAACCATTGCCCATCACCAAACGACATGCAGGAACTACACACTATAGAGAATCAGCTCTTTGGCACAGTTCTGCCCCACACTAGTTCCACAATAGTCCCCCCAAAATAGGTTTTCAATTGAAACTTGACTCATTTTTGTTTGCTAAACTCCTGTTGGAATGGCACCCTGTCACTGATATGAATTTATTATAAATACTAAATTAAATTAGAAGCAGCAATGGCTTTCAATTTTTATCCCAGATCATGCAATTTGTCACCTTATGTTTGAATCCTTCACTTAATCAAACCCTCAAGTTAAATTTTAGTATTTTAGAAAGATGAGAAGATTAATAAACCCCAATAAACCAAGGTATCAGCATCACTGGGAATTAGATTTCATCCAGGTATTGACACCACTTGAAGCAATGAAAGTATATGCACAATGATACAGTTCTGACAAACTTTGTAATTTCTACCTGAAATACAAATTTCTACAAAGGTGTTGACCTTGCAAATATTTATGTTTAACTACACCTGTAAGAAGTCAGTCTGATTTCCATGGCATCACTTGTACATATTTCCAGGGCTCTACGCTATATCACTGATTTTCCATTGCCATGTAAAAAAGATTTGCTGCTGACATTTGACCTGGTTACCTGTGTGTTCAGGACTGAAATGCAGCCATCAATGTGTTTATACTGTCACACCACTCTCTGCTCTCTGCCCCATCTTGGGCTAGAGAAAGAAAATACAAAATAGGTACTGCCTGTCCCTATACACCTCTAAAACCTATATTCAATACACTGCAGCTTTTTAAAAATCTGCACATTACCATTCATTATATCTATAAACAATTTTTTAAAGTAAAAAAAAAAGATATTGTGGAATGTTTTACAGAGAATTTGTGAATGTTTTTAACATCGGTTCTGATTTTTGAGCACGTGGAATTCTACACTATGAACTGTCATTTTCCAGTTCTATTAAACTTGTAAACAGGGATGTTAAAAGGCCTGTTTTCTGGTATTGGTGGCTTTTCTACTTATAGCTGTGACTTTTTGCTGTTATACTTACCCTTTTAATGGACACACAATATGCTACTCTGTGCCCAAGCTCACCTACTCTTTCTTTTCTCAAAAGACAAGGCACATCTGCCACCTGCTCTAGTCTGTGTCCCAGCAACAACTGTCGAGCAGCAAAAAGATTGATTATCAGTCAAAAACCATTCAACAACACCAGATTTTGGTAGGTTAAGCTTGCTGATCCAGCAAGAGATGGTGTGAAATTTTCAGTAATGTGTGCCAACATTTTGGTGCTAAAAGAACAGCAGTGCATGTCACAATGAAACGCAGCCAAAGATACGCAGACAAAGCACAGAAGTTTTTGTTTTGAACTTGGCTTGCAAGAGGAAAATGAGAGAAAGAAAAAAAGACTCACTTAATGACTTTGAAAATCTATCAAAACCCCCAAGTCATGCTCATGGAGAAACTAGAATACATGTACCAGTGAAGACTTTGTGACAAACAGCAGTACTAAAAAAATCCTGCAATAATAGGATTGTGTCAATGATTCATAGAGCACAAATAGCAGATTTATCACACATTTTTGCAAGGATAAAAACAGTGATCTGTGCCTTTCTCTGAATATACAGACCATAGATTACAGCCATTTTGGTGATTCCATCACCTGAATTGTACTCAGAATTATTTTTGTTATTAAAAGGATATTATATTATATTACATTGATTATGTAAGGCACAGGCTTACTAACATAAGTTTCCTTCGTAAATCCCTCCATGAATATGTAAACAAGCCTTTAATTACTGGACTCCATAATTAGTATTAGATGTTTCTGTTTAGAGAAAGAGCTATATAATAGTGATTTTTCTGTGAAATAGCCAGTAATGAGCATAATATAGACATTGTGTTAAAGCATATTTGTAGTATTATCAACCTCTAAAAGAATTAGTGAAAGATCACTTGTGTATTTTGAAATTTTGAATGAATGATTTAACACTAAAATATGACCCCCAATACTTGCCAAGACAAGAAAAGCTATTGAAAAACTATGTCAAAAAATAAAACCAGATTTCTTTCTAAAGAATGTACATAATAAAAAAAACTTTCCCCCAAATGCAAAGAAATCTGTGTATAAAATATATACCATATATATACAAAATATGCAACTATGTGAATGATTTGTTCTTTTTTTCTTTGCAATCCCTAACTTTGTGAAAAAACCCACCAAATAATTTGCTACAACAAGATTATAAAAAAAAAATCAAACATTTCATGTTATGTTAAAGAATTCATCTTATTTAAATTTCTCATTGGAATTGAGAACTTTAGATTCCTACCTACATATACACCATCTTCATAATCATTTTGCTTTTTAGAATATTTAAGGTTGTATTAATTAAAAGATCTTTATCACAAATGTTGACTGAATTAATAGTTTGATATATAATACTGGTATATTCAGTTTGGTGAATCTTACTTAAGCTACAGCTTTAAAATGCTGCCATGAATTTGCAACAGCAATCTCACAAGGCACTTCATGATCTTAAAATGACAGTGCAAACATTTACATGAATATCTGAACTGTAGAGGATTCAGAAATATTTTTCACCCCTCTTAAAAACTAAAACATAATTACCATTCAGTAAAAGAATAAGAAGGAACAAAAAAGAATTTTAATAATGGCCTCACCAAACAGTCGAAAATTTAGAAAGCATAAGAAAGAAGATATTACATATTGCTGTATTAAACTTCCAAAAAAATATTAAACGATGGCATTAATGAATCCAATTTAACATTCTGGACTATTTTTGCTAGTGGAATAAACCTAATTAATTATGTCTGTTTGATGTCACTGAAACCAAACAGTAAATTCAATAATCTCTTTATATTTTCACCATTTAACCTCCTGCAGGCTCCCTAATGTCTATTCAGATCTATATTAAATTAAGTACCAATGCTAATGAAGGGCAATAAATGCGGCTGTCAGTAGATTTTTCTTTCATTAAGCACATTATCCTCTTACTGAGCTGCAAATGAGTAAACATTAGTTTTGTTAAACCATGCAAAAAGGCAGGGTGAAAATAATTTTTAATCGCGCCCCTTAAGCCTTTTGCTGGGGGTTCTCAAGTTCTGGTTTTGGGGTTTTACCTTCTGGTTTTTTTTGAGTGGCCACAGAAACGTTTCCATGCTTGGTCCTGGTGCCTCGGTGCCGCCTGCCAAGAACTCTCCTTGTGCAGCCATGTTCAGAGTCAGCTCCTCAGAGCACCCCTCCAGCAGCTGAATGGATGCAAGGGGCAAGGAATGCCGGCTGCAAACACGGTTATTTTGTCACTAATCTTGGGCCAGGACAAATAAAACTGGAAATCAAAAAATCCGCTCTCAGTTAATCCATGGAATGTATGAACTGCGCTGCGATTAATTCAGAATTTTACTGATTATTGCCAGAAATCAAAGGATGAGAAATACACATGGCCTTAAAAGCTTGGTTTAAAAGTTTTCTGCTCTTTCCTTTTAATGTCAATAATATTGTACTTAATTCTGTAACTTACTTCACGTAGCATTTTTAACATAAGTATTTTTAACAAGTCAGAAATTTTAGAAATAGTGTACAAAGGATGAAAAGTTTCATATAAGCTTAATTTAAAGCAAAAAGGGATTTACATTAGGGTTTGAAGCAAAAACTACAGAGAAACTTCATGCATGCAAGAAAATCTGTATTAGAGGTTAGTGGCTTAATTAAGGACACAGAAACCAGCAAAGAAATCTTTCTTGGGCCATTTTTCTAAGCTGTGACTTTGATTACATTTGGCTGCTGTTTAATAACTTTGGATACTTCAAATGCCCTGTGGATATGACATGAGTTTTGAAACAGAGAGCACAGTCAATTCTGTTAGAAAAGAAAATCCAGTTTAGCATATGAAAGAAACAATCCAATATTATTTTCTTGACTTTTTTTAGAACTTCTATAATAGTTGTGTAAGAAGACAATCTGAGAATACAGTCATTAAAATTCCTCACACTGTAAGAGGTATTTCACAGCACCTAAATCATTAATAGAGAAAATACAGAGAAATCAAACCCTTCTAAACAAAATGCACTTAACCTGCCCCAAACTGGGTTTATTCGGAACTTCTGAACCACTGGAAAATACTTGCTGTGAAGACTCTTTATGAAATGCCTTAAGAACATCACAAGAAAATAAATCACCTAAATTATTTTTCAAAACATAGCAGCTCAAATAAATATAGGAAAAAATTAGATTCTGAGAAAACTCCTAATTAAAGAGAGCTTCTCAGTATTTCAATATGTAGGTTATTGTTTCTAGTTTAAAAAGTAAGAACTAGTGACAGTCTTTTCGCAGGCAAAATTTCAATCAGATTGACAGCAATTATGCCTGTACAGTGACTGCAGAGTGGGGCTTATTGTTAATTGTTTCTGTTTCCCAGATAGCAAAACATATTCAACACAGCTGCCAGAACAAAATTAAATAAACTAATAATCAGTTTAAAAACCTCATTATACTACTTTAAAATGCTTCTATCACGTCTTCTGAATAACAACACAATAAAATGGTGAATATATTATTGAATATAAACATATATTGATATATAGTGAACATAAGAATAGAAAGACTATTTTTAAAAAGAAAAAGGAGAGGAAAGCAGATTTATAACAAAATGTCATGCTTCAGCAAGAACATTTGTGACACATGGTCTCTCTACTAGTCTTCAACAAGTTCTCATGCACAGCTCAAAAGTTGTTTTGAGGACTAAGATATTAATTCCTCTCCCTTAAAAAATTTTGGAAATTTTCTAAACATTCAAGAAACATAATCAAGTTTCCATGTTTCTTGAATGGCAAAATGGCCACATAAGAATCCCAGATTTTTTTTGTCTTCTGTTTAGAATTTCCAAAGTAAGTAATGCTATTAAATCAATGTAGGTACTTCAGTGCTAAGTACTAAATCAGAAAATAAGAAAGGCAGAATGTGGCCCCTGGAAAAGGAACTAGAAATTACTTTCATGCACCAGGGGAACATTATATTAATATACACATCTTATTAACAAAATCAGCAATTACAAAGACTTTAAGGTTTTGGAAAAAGCCCTTTCAGAAAATAGCTACAAAATAAAAAATTAGAGCCCTTTGAATTCTATTTGAGGTCACAAATCAAGGGACACAGGGATACCATGATAACTCTAATCATCAAGCTTTGTCTCAGTTTACAACCATTTCGTCCCTCAAAAGAGAAGACACTATCAACAAAAAGCTTTTGATGAGGAACATCTAAGTTATGCACATTCTAGTACACTTTTGTCTTTTCTTTAATCACCATTATGGTACATTGCAAAATTCGGTCGCTCCCTTGGATTTCCCTGACAGACAGAATCAATTCATTTTGGATTAATTATAGAGAATCACATCCTTTTTTACAGAGAGGTCAGCTTGTTGGCTATCACCTATCTATTGTGAAGTCTTAAAAATTTGGAAAGCGGACTGGGATGCCTGATTCACTGTAATTTTGTCTTCCAGGAATGTTTGATTGGAATCAATAAGGTTTTAAAAGCTATATACTCTGAGAAATTTCTAGGTCAGGAAATCTTAATAAAAATTAGAATATCAACTGAATCGTCATTACGAGGTGACTGAACTGCAGCACCCTTGATTAAAAGCAACAGAGGAGAGCTTTGATTACCTTGGCTGACCTGTGGGAACACTTTCAGCTCTGTTTCTCTCGGATGGTGACATAAGAGAGAAATTGTCTGTACTGCTTGATTTGCAGCTGTCTGTACATCTGATGCTCCATCACAGCTCTGAACAGATTTTGTTTGATGTGGAGAACAATGCTGAAATCCTGACCTCCTCAATACCACTGCTGATGGCAGGCGAATGCTGTGGGCAAACAGAAGTTGCTTAGAGCTTTGCTTCCCTTCAATATTTTAACAGGTTTTTTCACAAAGGGAGGGGAACATTTCACCAAAAAAAAAAGAAAAAAAAGCGATTACTGTAGTTAAAATGTTGTCTTTTTGCTCTGGTCTTTCAGCTACTGTAAATGAATATCAATTGACTCTACAGAGTTCAGAAAAGCCCACAACATCTTAATTAAAGCTGCAAAATGCCTTATGAAACTGTGTTAATACTTTCATCCTGATTCTTCATTCTGCAAACAGAATTTCAGATTTCAGTTCAATCTTTGCACAAGCTGGGATCAGAAGGGCAATGCACAAAGTGCTGTAGGACAGGATTATGGTGAAGTACAGCAGGTATTTCAGCTATGCTGCACCAGCACAGACTCTATGCTAGTCTTCCTCATGAAAAATGAACACTGAATTATCTCTTCAGCTTGAAATGAAGGCTTTACTTGCATAAAAACATTAAAAACAATGAGAATAAAAGCCTCCAAATTTCAATTTGGGGCCACTATTAGTTACACAAAATTATTTGATACCATAGGCCAAAAGTCTAGATGTAATATTCACCCATATGAAGATCAAGCAATCCAATTTTAACCAGTCTTTGGAAGATCCAAATCAGCACAAGAGCACTGCCAAGAGCAGTATTAAAGATCAAGAGGAAGCGAGAAAGAAATTGGATGAGATCATTGTCTTTTCATATTCAAGTAACTCCTAAGTCAGAATATTAAAAGCAATAAAACTTTGATTTATTCATGGCCAAAACACAGGTATTTTTGTAATTATTACAGAAGGAATTTCTACTTTCAGTTAGTTCTACATTCTGAAATTCAAAATTTCTACTCCTCTCTTGTGCAATTTTCTCATTATTCATCGTTGTCTAACTAAAGCAGCTCTCCACATTTCTTTTTAAACAGAGTGCAGCGCTGCACCAAAAACAAATAAATACTCCATACAATTTTCTAAGGCATAAATCTGCAGCTGACTAATATTCTTCCTTGCTAAGTCAAAAATAGAGATGCTTTAACAGACGGTAGTTCCGTAACAGCGATACAGGTCAAAGTTATCCCACAGTCTGGGATGTGAATCCAACAGCAGGATAATGACAGTTGCCAAGGAATTGTGCTTGCTGTTGCTTACTACCAGTGCTGCCTGTCAAATTGTCTCTTTTTCTCATACAGAAGCCATGGAATTTTTTATGGATAGCAATTACTTAGGATCTGCAATGAAGTACATCAGATGTAACAATCACCCCTTAGCCCTTCATTATTTGGTCGTCTCTTTGTTATTTCTAGTCATCCATTTTCACCTAAATTATTTATTTATACTGCATATTTGACAATCATGTATTCTTTATTTTATTTCAGTACTTGTTCAAAAGATACAGTGATTTATTTCAATGTTCTCCTGTTTCAATCTACCTTTCTTTTAATTCTTGTAAGCACTGTCTGAACAGCAAAGGCATTTTATTTATCTATCAAAGATATTAAAAATGAAAATAATGGCAATATCATACCTTAACTATGATAGAACGATTAAGCAAATCTTATATTTATCCATAATTTGATTAAATTTTTATTTTTCTCCAGCAGTCAACTGCATTTGCATTTACAATATGGTTGCACTACGTGCATGTATGCTCCAGATAATCATATTAATATATCTTCTTATTGATAGATGAGCACAGGATGTTCCATATATTATGGTCCTGAAGTATTTTCTGCTACAGGCCTGCACTAGCATCTTCATAAGACTTGTGAAAATTCTAAATTTCATTTTATTATGCAAGAAACCTACTAAATACACTATTTACATGATTAAACTCCAAAGCCTAATAGTTTATCAAATTCAGTCTTTGGGAAACTGCTTTCATAATAACTCACCCAACAAAGGACTGCTTTACACACAATCTGCATCATTTTGAGAAGGACCTTCTTCAACAAACTGAATGGATCTCAACTCATTCAGCAGCAGGAATAAAGAGATGATTGTTTTCTTTTATTTGAAAAAAAAAACCCAAAACACCAGATCTTCCACTTTTCTCCTAATACTCTTCCAATTACAGGCTATCATGAAACTACAGTCCATTCTAAAGGAGTGCATGCTGAGTAATAACCTAATAAGTACAGGCTGTCTGTAAAACTCATGTCCCACTACATTTATTGGGAATTTTGCCAAAGGCTTGAATGAAAATTTTCCCCTGCATCTCTGAGTTGATGAATAGAAAGAAGCTGTTCCTCCTTTCTCTGTCACTTCTCCACTGAAGCCCTGGCATCCCACAGATCTCTGGCTATGAAAGTTTTTCTCCAGCATGTTTAAGAAAAGAAAAGAGACCAGACAGTTCAGGGAGGCAAATGGTGCTTAGCACAGAGGAAAAACGTTTGAACAGTTCTTGGTTACCACAATAATCTGAGATCATTTGCTATCTCTTCTTAATTAACCAAGAAACTCCACAGCACCCAATGAATCTCTTCTGCCTCCCCCCAAGCACCAGATGAATGGAGCTTCTTTCAGTGCCTGGAACAGGCAAAAACCTCTTTGCCCGAGGAACAAAGGTGCCACACTATGGAAAAGGGCAAAAAAATGAGAACACACCCGTCCTTGACCAAAATAATGCTCCCAAAAAATGACAAGTGAGGTACTATAGCTCAGCTTTACTGGCTGGGTAGGTAACATAGCCAAAAAAAAAGCTGCAGAAGTTTGAAGCACCACTTATACTTGCACAGTGAGAGTGCAAGGATGCCATCTGCTCCCAGGATCCTCGGTGAGGCAGGAAACAAGGGCAGCAGCCCCGGGGATGTGGGATGGCTGGAAAGGCCCGGGGTTCTCCTTCCCTGTGGTGCCCATGGAAGATGCCCCATCCCTGCTCTGCATCCTGGGATCTGCCCTGGCACAGCCCCATCCCTGCTCCTGCCCAGTTTGCTGTTTGACCAAAAAGGAAGAACTGCTATCTAGAGATGAAGAAACATGAGAAGACAAGATTCCAGGACCACTAAGTCAGCTGCAGATGGATCTGGAATGAAGGATTCACACTTTTCAGAGCTAAAATTTTAAATAAAGATGAAAATTGAAAATCAGCATATCTGCACTGTTTTGAGTTATTTTTCCTTTAACTTGAATGAAACTGAAGGTACATCAAACAGAGAAAGTACAAAATTATATTAAACGTTATACATCTCTTCATACTTATTCTGAGACTGACACTAACAAAATATTTACTTGATTATGTTTTTACAATTTATCACACAGCAGCAAACTAAACAACTTTGACAAATGACATGAGTGAAAAGTTCCCATGACTTTACACATACTTTTTTTGTTAATACAGGCTGTGCATCCATGTGGCACAAAGACATTTGCAAAGTTTAGAGCTCATTGCTTTCTTTGTGATGATGCACATGCCATATGGCATTTTTCCTGAGCACTTATTAGACTTCTGTTGTTTGCCATAAAATGAAAGCACAAGCTTTTTGTTAATTGTTAAGGTTGAGGTTCAAACTTTGATTAAAAAGAATTTACCTCAACTTGTTTCATTGTTTTCTCTACAGCTTTTGAGAACATGGTGAGATTCAGACAGTGTTGTTTGGAATCGCTCTATACTTTGCGTATTTCTCTTTTCTGGAGCAGCAAAAATAGAAACTGAATGGAAAAACTGGAAGCTATAAGCAGAGCAATTACACTTTTTGTGGATAGAGATTTATCTGATTATATGTACAATTATCTATACAATCAAGTCATACAAATTTTCAAGAAATCCATCTCTTCTCTTCTTGTCATCTCCCTGCTGCCCTCCACCTCCTCTACCCATATTGAAATTGAAACACAGCTGCTGAATTTCAAGAGTTGCTTCTACCAAGACATCACTAAGAAATCGGGAGATTTGTAAGTATTTTATTTCTTTTAATAGGAAGGGTCCTTTTTTCTTTTTGTAATTTAGGAGAAAATACATTTGCACTAGACCTTCAGATAAATTGCCTCAGTCCAGGTCAGAATTTATGTAAACCTATGACACTGGCTTTTGGAAATACATAGAATCTAATATTTTATCTATAACTGATTGATACAGATTGGTCACTTGATTGACTTGGGTTTTTTACTGGCAGGATTTTGTTAATGATATCTCTGTACAGTGTCTAACACAATTAGCTCTGAACTGCTCTGAAATATCAATGGAAAACATCCCCCCCACCAATCAACAGTAAGGTAACAATAAAGTAGTAAAGCAGAGCAGAGTAATTCTGAGCCAAAAGAAAAGCCAACTGTACTGCTGAAATATAACTTTAATATTAGATAATATCAGTACCCGCTGCAAAAATCAGAAAGAAATTCAAATTTTATTCAGTGACATTTATTTCCATTTGACTGGCTTGGTATCTTTGACATGACTGACTATTGCTCCTTTATATATCTTAACCTTTAAACATACATTGGTGATATTCATTATCTTAAACCAGCTTTGTTTATCCTGTGTTTACTTTTATAAGCTTTATACAGCCTAGCTCAGCACACAATTTGATGAAGAAGCAATGTGGTCTAATGGCTAAGTGACATCCAAAGGGGCAGGCTTGTTCCCCTTTGCCATCTCTTCCCCTTGTCATCCAGCCATCTTCTCTGTGCTGACACTGACACACGACAAATCTTAGTGGAGCTAAATTAACAGAAAATTATCAATTTTTTGGCAGAATTAGATTTTTGCCCCTCTGTCTTCATGAACCACTTCATTGTGTGGTCACACAAAAGGTGATGCTGATGCAAAGGCAGCAAGAGCTCATGCATGAAGTAAGTGAAGAAGGAATGGCAGAAGAATTTTGCCACTTCCAGTGGCAACTGGCCCTTGGACCAGCACAGGTGTACCTTCAAACTACACATTTCAGTTCAAACTGAAGAGACAAAAGTTTTCCTTGAGGTAAGACCAAAAAATATATGCAATATAGGAATATTTAATGAAATGGTTTTGAGGTACAGCACATTCTTCCCTGCAATACTAAAAGGCCTTTTCTATTTGTTGTCTCACTTGGAAAGTACTTTAGTCATTAAAAGAATTCACACAATAGAAATATGTTAATCAAAAGGATGATAAATTATAAACTGTATCTTTAAAGAAAATAAGCAAAAAGCCAATTAGCCCAGCGCTTTTCTTCAGCAAACATGTGGAAACATATCCAATTATTCCAGAAAGCATCAACTAAAATAAACTGAATAATCTAAATTTCAGAATTAAATATTTCATTGTATAATTACCTTTCTCAAGAAGCTGGCTTTAACATAAACTGTGAAATGCTGTCAGTCTGTTATGTTTGCAAGCGTTAAGCACTCCACAGTTGTTGCTCCCTTGCCTTTGTGTATATTGCACTTTGCATTAGCAAGTAACAAAAGTGACATTAAAGAGACCCACTTCTGATAAGGGTATTCAAACATCTGAATACTTGGTTTAAATACATTAGAATAAAGATCAAGGTGTATCAAAAAAGGAGTCTTATTCAGTCTTTTCATCACAGCAATTTTAAAAAAGGAGAAATATGACAGAACATGTGTCTCTATACACATGGTTAGCAGCACATGACTGTGCAGAATGGGAACATATGCACAAGAGGGAGAAGGAGAAAACAGGTCCTTTTGTTTGAAAAGCCCATGTGCAATACAGGCATAACTGTCATGCAATACTGAGAGAGTGGATGGATATTAAAACTGTTCTGTGTTTTGGGACAGACATGGAAAGGAAAATGGTACTCTTTGCTTTCAGAGGTGCAGAAGGATATTGAGAACAACGTGTATCGCAGAGTTTCTTACAGTCTCACAGGGCATGATGGAATACATTGTTAATGAATTCTACTGAGCCTACATGACAAAGCCAGGACTGAAATGACAAAATCTGAAAATAGTTACTGCAATGTGTACTGGCATAGAGCTGGGAAAAAATCAAGTTGATTTTTATGTATGTAAAATCTAAACTTGAAGAGTTGGACCTTGACTTCAGACAGAATAAACAAGATTGCTCATGGCTGATCGTGAGGCCTCAGCAGGAAGGGCATGGTGCTACCTTTTCCATCAACAAGCACTCAGGATGTGAATGAGGCCTTTTACAGCATGAGAATACCCCAAAGGAAATCCCATTCTGATGAAAATTGGAATTAGAATATACCATAAGGACAAAGTAATGGTAGCTTACTGATGAATGAGACTCTCATTTTCAAACAATAGTGTGCTGGTAACTATGGATTGTTCGACCGGGACAGAATTTATTCCATGTATGAGAAATACACATCTTGGAGGATTTAACACCTGGGGGTTTTCTCTACAGTAGTGCTGGTTTTGTCACCCTTTCATTCCATCACTGGTCACTACCAGAGATGGAGAGCTAAGTAAATATTTAACCCTGGCTTTGTGCTCATAGAAGAAACCACATTAATAAAGGAGACGGTTGTGAAGTTTTCCACCACGAGAAAACACTCCAACCCTATTCCTTCTTACTAACATTGGAAGATAAAATATGACAATAAAGTGAGTTTTCTAATGCAATTTGTTAAAAATATCCAGTTTGCAAAGTCAAGCGTTGAAAATCAGGATGAAAATACAGACTTGCACTTGCAGTTTTCATTTGACTTCAAATACATGAACTCTGATAGACTTAGCAACATAATAATTTCTTTTTTATGGTTCATCCATTTTGCTTACTTCTCTGAGCCAGAACATGCAGGGAAATGAGGAAAAAAAATTAATTTTCTCATGGGTAAGGTCTGCCATCCCAGATAAATGGTATATTATTCTTGTATTTGTCTTAGAAGACTAAAGTGATATTGAATAACTCATCTCAACAAAATTTCCTCAGGAAAAACACCAACACTGGCCACACTGCCTAGATACCTGATTTGGAGAATCTGTGATCTGTTTTTACAGTTTTTTCCATTAACTGTAAATTAAGGAAATGCATTATAAAATTAAGTGATGTAAATTATAGGAGTTGCATATTCCAAAGCCCAAACAATGTGTAAATACTTAGAGCAAAAAAGTTGGAGAGGAATAGGTAAAATCCAGGGTAAATTTGGCAGGCTAAAAAAGAGAGGTAAATAATTTGTCACAGGGCACAGAAGTAAAATGCTGCTCAGTGGTGGCAAAACAAGGAAAGGTAAGAGTATCTTTGTATTTCCCTCAGTTAATGCATGCCTGGTTTAGACTGATTGACACTGTACTTTAAAGACAAAAACTAAGTCATGAAATCTTTCAAATTATCATATTTGACTGAATTTTCATCTATTTTCATCCATTGATTTTACTCCACCTGCAGCACACTAGACAAGGTAATAATTTATGATAATTATATGAAAATATACAATTAATATTCATCACCTCTCATTTCTCATCGCTTTAGATGATCAGTAATGCAGAGTAAAAATGCTGTCAGATTTCTAATTGCTTTGTAATGGGCCTGAAATAGGGAAATCATTAAAGACAAACAATCTGTCACTTGTCTGTTACCTTAACTATCTATCACTTAAAAAAACCCTCATTAAATACATTGCTAATGAACGACAAAAGACTGTACTCAGTGTGCCCAGATGTACCTTTTTAAACAATATTGTAAATTGCTTAAATAATTCCCAAGACATTTTCAATCATTTCTGTGGAAATTTAATGGAAAACATATATTTTCCGTGCATGTTACATCTCATTTGTTCACATCATTATGACATTTAGTCTATCATATGCACATCTCCTGGGAGATAAAACTTTTTATTTTTACTGTTGACAAATCTGATCCAATTTAAATAAATTCTGGAAGAACTCAACATTCAGATCACTGACCCCTTTCTCTTAAAAAAAAAAAAAAGGAAAAAATCCATTAATAATTTTAAAATAATCCTATCTCTTCCAAGGATTTTTTTATATCAAGATTAGAAAACAAATCCAACATTGTTCAAAGTTGAACAAATTATTTCATCTCAGTTGTTCCCAAGAGACAAAACTCAGAATGTTCCCTTTTACCACTCCTCTGAGTCAGTTGTCTACTACAGCTTGACAGAAAAAATCACTTTAAAAAATTCTTCTCACTGTACTGACTGAAGAGCCAGGATGAAAACAGCACATCAGAAGTGAGACCCCACAGTGAAATCTTGTACTATTATTTGCAACATTAATTAATTGCTGATATTAACTGTCACATTAGAGTTGAAAAAATGAAAACAGAAGCTGCAAAAATTATTTGAGAAAATATTCATCTTTGCATGACTTAAACATGCTCAATCTCTGAAACTTATCAAAACCCAGTTGACATTCAGTGCTTATTTATGATGCTGAAAGAGGTTTAGGTTAGATATTAGGAAGGAATTGTTCCCTGTGAAGGTGCTGAGGCCCTGTCACAGGTTGCCCAGAGGAGCTCTGGGTGCCTTATCCCTGGAAGTGTTCATCCCAGGCTGGATGGGGCTCTGAGCAGCCTGGGATAGTGAAAGGTTCCCTGCTCATTGCAGGGCACTGGAACTGGACAGTCTTTAAAGTCCTTTCCAACCCAAACCATTCTAGGACTCTCTATGTAGAAATAGAAAACCAACATTAAAAGAAAAAAAAAAAAAGCCAAAAAAGTTTTACTAGTCTTACCAAGACTTTGCAAAATACCATCCAGAAGTAAAAAATATAGTTAATAGTGAGAAAGCCTGGATGTTTCAGCTGGTCCATCATTTGTACTCATCTTTTATTGCAGTAATAGAAGCACACACAGCATCCAGTTAAGTCTCTAAATAATTACCCTGTAACTCTGTGACAACACAGCCCAACGTTATGTGACAGTCTCGAGAACAGCATCTACTAAAAAGTCAAATAGTCTCACAGAAATGTCTGAAACCACCAACTTACATCTTAAACAAGAGCAGGAAACTTTTCACCATATTCAGGAGTGCAGCTCCAGTGAAATGCATAGCACCTACTCACACTTAGATAATTTAAGATAACTAAGCAACCCTGGTTTCTTACAAACGTCTCATTCTGGGATAGCAGTCCCAGCTCTTTTCCATGACTACCTGGTCTGTCTCCACTCCTCCTAGACTGCCATGGCAACTTCTCCACACTCTCCTGTCACTTATCTACTCTTTTTTTTTTCCCCTTCAGAAGGTGAAAAAGGCAGCAAAGCTCTGCGTGCTGACTCACCAGCCAGAGCATTTGTGTTCAGTCTGTTTTTTTCCTGCTCTCTCTCCTCTTCATGCTCATTCCCATTTAACAAATCTTGAACTAAGTTAATTTTTATACATCTAGAGATGAAAGATTAACAAATTGCCTTGAGACTGACCAAGAGCTTCACAAGCTCTTACAAGCAGTCAGGGCATGGTTAGCTGTGACTGACCCAAACTTCTGAAACTGGGTAGATTAAAAGAGAAACTGAGACACAAAGGCTGTGACACCAGACAAAGTCAGTGGTGCATGAACACCAAACTGTTATATTAAATAGCCCATTTTCTTTTACTTTGGCATGCTGAGCATGCACAGAAAAGAACAAGCGTTTCACTTCCAAAATTGTTCCACTGACTCCAGAGATAATTCCTCAACACGTACAGCTAATTTTCTACTTAACAACTCATTACAGATACACAATTGCTCACAATCTCTCAAACAACTCTGTGTTTAGAATACTGTATGAGCTGGTGCCAATCCTATCACGAGTTTAAACTGTTAAAAACTCAACATGCAACACCTAGGAATTTTGGCATAAAGGATAAACAATGGATATTGCATCCAGCCTTTAGGAGGATATTAACCATTTCTGGCGCAAGACAGATGCAGTGACCAATCTCCGGGACAACACCACATTTTAAAGAATCTTCTCTTCAGTTCCCCCGCCCCCGCACGACAACAGTCCTTGTTCACACACCAGCCCCAGGGAAGGAGGTGACACACGGAACATACTTCGCCTGAGAAGAAAACTCTCGTTTCAAAAGGGACGCTGACAACCAGCACAGACAAAAATCAGACTCATCGGGTGCTGAGTGGTTTTGCAGATCTGATGTTTTCCCACCCTTAAACTTTAAAGAAATTCCCCACGTTTATCACTCAACCCCAGCTGTCCCGCTCTTTTCCCCCAGTGGCGTTTAATGGGAACAATATGCCAGGAACACTCCCAGTTCTTCCTGACGGTGCCTGTACAGCCCAGCTGCTGCTCTCCTTAAACAGCTCAAAGGGTAAGGAAAGTGACAAGGAGTTGCTTTAACTCTAACACATCACATAAAATATTGTCACAGGGTGTACGCTATACATTTAGAAGCGCAGTGTGAACTGACTTTGCACGGAGTAATGT
This sequence comes from Hylia prasina, assembly GCA_013397195.1. NCBI lineage: Eukaryota > Metazoa > Chordata > Aves > Passeriformes > Sylviidae > Hylia > Hylia prasina. The sequence goes on from VYXD01015736.1 coordinate 266,728, forward strand.
TTAGGGATTTTGCTAAGTAGGTTTGCCTAAGATTCCAAAAGCTAGAGGCTACAGCATCCACCTAAGTTTTTTATGGGTTTTGNGGTGGGGGGTTTCTTTGGTTGGTTGGGGGTGGTTTTTTGTTTATTTGTTTTTTTGGTGTTGGGGGTTTGTTGCTGTTGTTATTGTTGTGGGTTGTTTTGGGGTTTTTTTGGGGTGGTGGTGGTTGTGGCGTTTTGTGTTGCTCTCGTATTTTGGGGAGCGGGGTGGGGGCGTAAAGGGTTTTGTGGTTTCTTGTTTGTTTCTAATGAGGAATCGTCTTCACATCATTAAAAACCCGCTGCCAGAGCTCAGTTTTTTGCAAGGGAATGTTCTTCCTTCCCCCTTAGCACAAGCATTCCTGGAAAACACCCACCCCCG
>VYXD01015736.1:267265-277803 GCA_013397195.1 Hylia prasina
AAGAAGGGCGGCGGGGGATCTCCGGCAGGGCCTGGCTGCGGGGAGCCCGCCGCGGAGGCCCGAGGTGCCGCCCGCCGTGGCTGTGCGGTGGCTCTGCTGCGGGAGCGGCGTGGCGGAGCGCGGGCCCGGGGGCTCTGCCCCAGGTGCGTGGTGCTTTCTCCTGTACTGTGTGTCCCGCCGCCTGCTCGTAGCTCTGCGGGGTTTGAAACACGTACTTTTCTTCCCCCGTGAAAGAAAGGTTGATTCTGAAGTACGACGGTAGTCACCAGGAAGCAGTTTTAGTGCGGAAATGGAAGGAAAAAACCCCTAAACCTATACTTTTGTTCGTTTCACAATTAATTTACAGTTATAGAGCTTGTGGATTTACAAAGCTCTTGCCTACTGACAGTGTTATTTCTTTTCTGGAATTTCATAGTAAATCAGCTACTGCCAGCTTGGGGTTCCAGCACACCTGAGAATCTGTTGAAGCTTAAGCATTGCCATTCTATTACTGGCACTTAGTTCTCCTGTTTATTTTTTTTCTTGCTGGGTCATTAACTTGATGAAAGATGGCCAGAATTGATCCCCACAGTACTAGTTAGGTTTTACTTAGTGACCTGTGCTAACGCTGTATGGTTTGGTTCATTTTTTGTTTATTTGTTTTTACATGCTCTCCTGCTTTAAGAAAGTTGACTTCTTACTCCGCAGGATGAAGGAGTTCCCATGCTCTGAAAATGTCATTTTATAAAAACCAACACCAAAACCCATACCTTTTCTCGTGTCTTGCACGGATCTTATTCCCATTTTGAAAAATGTCACACTTTTATGTACTTCATGTTTTCATGTGTTAAGTATGGTATTGCTTCAAAGTCAAAAGTTTTGTTTTAAAAAGTGTCTGTATAAGAGACGTATCTGTAACCTGGGGCATTTCTAAACAGTTCATTTTACACACAAAATTATTTTTAGCTTCTGAACAGGATATCCTGAGGCACTTGGACAGGAAAGACAAGACTTCACATTTGACAGTCTGTGGGATGGAATGGCCATGTGAATTTAACTTTCTTTGCACAGTACTTCTCACATAACAGTGCAGAGGTGCTTGATGGCAGCAGTCAATTCTGTGATCCTGTAGTTCACCTCATCCTCGCTTTTGCTTTTTCTGTTTCTCTTTCAAGTTGTGATTTCATTTATTTGCCTTCCTTACGCAGCGCTGAGGAAGTGATTCCCCAGGCAGCGAGGCCATGGCCTTTGGAAGGACAGACCAGAAGGACTGGTACAAGGTCCTGGGGGCCAAACCCTCGGACAGCCTGGCAGAGCTGAAACGGAAATACCAAAAACTCGCTTTGTTGGTAAGGCTGCATCTGATATTTGAGATACGCTAAAGTCGTTTTTATAAACCAGTAAGGTAATAGTTACAAGGTTTGTTTTTACAGTTGCTGTGTCCGTGTGATTGAGTAGATGCAGCCCTCGAGTACATGAAGACCAGATTCAAAAGCCAAAAAGGGTTTTTTTCCTAATAGTCAGTAGTATTGAAATAAAAAATGAGTTGGAGGAAAATCTGTTGATTTTACTGCAAAGTTTCTGGTGAGTTTTTGCGGAGTCATGCATCAAGGCTTCAGGTTCTGTGAATTCCCCTAATTTTTTCTGTACTGTTGCAGTATGTGCACAAGAATCTCAGAGCTTTACCAAATTATTCTCTGTGATTCTTGGTTATTCTGTTTTATTCCCTCCCTTGAAGTCAGGCATTTTGCTCAAAAAGTGCTTTGGCTTGGGTTTATGAGGAAAATGGAATGTCTTTTTTGATACTGTTGACACTTTCCAGCTGAACGTGATGGAATTCCCAAGGTAACTAAATTCCTGTTTCTTGAATGCTGGTGACTTGGTAGAGAAGGAGAAAGGTGAGCAGAACTTAGTTTTTGTAGGAAAAACTCCTTTTTCTGTAGGAAGCTGCTAACTAGGCTGCCATTAATGGCAGGGTATTGGAGCATGTGCATGGCAGATCTGAGGTGGTTTGAGGTGTCAAAATGAAGGTGATAAGAAGTGGGGATTTTTAAGTGAGGTAAAGAGAATGCCAGTGACCAGGAGACTGAGTTTTGTAGGAGTTGAAGTAAATTTGTGGTGTTGTGGGGGGAGGTTGTTAATTTTTATTTCTAACCACTATAGAAACAGTTTTAAAGGTTGGTTTCATTTCACCAGTATGTTCCAATTTTACACATCTTGGTATTCTTCAGCTGGATTTGCTAGGCAGCCTCTGCTGTACATGTACTCCTCCTCAGTGCCTCCTGTGAACTTACTTCTTTGCCTGAAACTGATTGGTGTACTTAGTCCTAAGTTCTACACCTGGCAAGATGTTTGTGTGCAGATTCTGGACATAAATCCTTTGGTTCTCACAAACTTTGGTTATTTTAAGGTAGGAGAGAGCTTTGGAAATCAAGTTTCTTAGTTCCATTTTGAACAGAAATGGTTGTTTTCTTGGATCTCCTAATGGTTTTGTTCTGTTGAATTGCTGGTAAAATGTGAGTAAAACATTAATAAAAGTCTGTTTGTTCTTAATGAAGGTGGTCAGCAGACCATGGTGTAAAATACCTCTTTTGTCCAGACAGGGGGCTAATTAAACGGAATACTGTAGTGGAATTAATATATTTCTTTTCCTATGACTTGATGTATAATAATGGAATTAAAAATATAGGTGTTGTTCAGAGCAGTTAACAGAAGTGAAGCTTACATAGTCCCTTTCTTGCATGAAGTTTTTAAAAATTGTGTTATAAAGCTGTAATTTCATGTCATTATTTTGGGGTGTATGAATCGAGAATTATCAAAGTTTACAGCTGTGTGTCTACACCTCTGACTGTATTCATGAAGATTAAAGTATTGTTTTAATGTTTGTGTACAAGCATTTCTTTAGCACCTGTATATTTCCAGCCTGACTGGTTAGTGCTCTTTATTTGGAAAGTCAGTGAGAGATGTTAGGGAAAATGAAGATACTTTTTGTTTGTTTTTCTTGTAGTGTCTGTGATGGATCCCTCTGACTAAAAAGAGATGTTTACTGATGTTTACTTGTTGGTGTTTTCCCAAGGCAGATCTGCTGCTTGTCTGTTGTTACCATATGTCCTGTCTCTGCTCATCTTTTTCTTTCAGCTGAACTGTTACACACTCTGCTTGATGCTCTCCTTCCTGATGCAGCATCTAGCACAGTCACTCTGGGGTCTCTAAAGCATGGTGCTCGTGAGACCACCATGGTTTTTATGGACCTTACAACCCCACTGGCTGTAGGAGAGACTGGAGGGCACAGCACGTGTCTTCTCTTAGTGATGGTGGGAAAGCACCACAGTTGTTGACTTGAGAGGTTCCGTGGTGGGAAAAACTCTAAGGGTTTCCTGAAAGAAAAGTCTGCCTTGGCATGTTAACACAGAAATATTCTGTCTGATTCAGGGATTCATGAGATGTGGACTTCTGAAGATTGGCTATGTTAGGGGAATGTTTGTCCTGATGCTGTTCCCTGGTCATCCACTGTTCCCTGTTAATAAGAAATCCAACAGTGGATGGGCCTTCTGTGTCCTTGCAGCCTGCCACACCCTCCTGCTCTCCAGGCTGCTCCTTGCAGAGCTGAGGTAATTCCTCAGCTCTAAGTGCCCAAGTGCTCCTTGGGCTCTCTGGTGCTGTTGCTGGAGATGGGGGTGGTACAAGTGGCACTGCCATGGCCAGGGGCAGGGGACAGGGCTGCTTGCAGGTACATGCAGGCTTTTACAAGCTGGAATAGTGAATGAACACAGCCATATATTGCTTCTTAAGAAATTGCATGTCAAATGTTATGCTCAGTGCAGAATGTTTTCCAGTTTTTGTATAGGTGCAGAAGTTAGTCTCGTGAAGAATTCTGCTGTGCTAATAAAGTCCAAAGATTTGCAAAGGAACTTGCATGTTGGATACCAGCTGCAGTTAATATGACATCGATTCTGCAATCATGAATATTCTGATCACACCTGTTGCTTAGCATCAAGCAGAATAGATGGTGGAATTTATTTTTAAACATAATTTTGTTGTTAAAATAAAAATGGCAAATCTCTGAGTCAGAGCCTTTTTCGAGTGATCCCCAATGCTTCATGTTGAGCATTTGCTTTCTGCCATCTGCTATTTTCTGTATTTGTCAACACGTGTATGCTTAGCATCTTGAAGGAACAGGCAGATGTAAAATTTCCAAAGCTAAAAAGAGTTGGAGATCTTGCCATATGTCATCCAAAAGATAACTATATTTGCAGTTAGATCTCAGGATTTAACTCCTTTTTGTTAATTCTAACAAACTGAGGATGGAAAAAGTTAATAACCCAGAACAAAACTGTACACAGACACCCTACTAGAGTGAATATATTTTTCTTTACTGCACTTAATATTTTCTTTTGGTCAAGTCACAACATGTATGCCAGTGAATTGTTTTACTGTAGATGATATGAGTTCAATCCTTAAGAATAGTATTAATTTGATACAGAAAATGAGTTTGGTCTAAAACTTGGGATTTTTTTTCCTGCCACACCTTCTAATTATTTAAGCATCATATTTTTAATAATTCTTGTGTACTTAGGTGACTGTGATACCAAGTATCATCTTGATACTCTTTTACTGTAAGAATCAGTAGCAGCTGAAGGTGACAGACTCCGGGGCATGAGATGCATGTGCCATTGTCAATTCTATAAAAAACTTATTTTTAAAAGAACGTAAAACTTCTGTGTGTGCAGGCTCATACTCTGGCACAAAGCTCCAGCCAGTAATTCTGAAAGGAGAAAAAGTCTGTGAGCAAGCGCTTTGAAACCAGCACAGCTCAATGCAGAGATTCCTTGGCTGGCTCTTACAAACTCATGCAAAATTGCTTTCTGAAGCACAGAAGACTTGTAGTTTCTGAAAGGAATCCAGCCATTTCTGAGAATTAATATCTTGTTGAGGTGGTAGGAGTTGATCTTTAATCTTCCATCTTTGGAACGTGCTGGTGGGTTTGAGATCTTTGGGCCTTTTATCCACAGTTACATACATGGTAGTTTCAACAAGGTGATTTCTTAAATAGATAAATTGCTCTATGCTTGGTTTTTTAAGGAATCCATTCAGCTTTTAGGAAGGACAGTTCTTATGTTCCTTTTTGAAATGTGTATAAAATGGACAAAAGGAATGAGAGCAACAGAAATAGGACATTCAGGGGGACACCCCACCACCCCCCCCATCCCCTGCTCCATCTTATTTTTGGCACAATTTTAGCATTTGCTCTTTTGGTCTAGCATTTTGTGGTCAAAGGATAAGTTGTAAGATTGTTTTTGATTTTTTATGTAGCTGCTTTATGTCTGAAAACTGCTTTTTACCAGGAATAAAGTCATCAAACACATAAGCTTTGTCTAGCTGAAAATCAGGTGTCTGTTCCTGTTGATGCTGATGATATTATAGGATACCTTTCAACTGGAAAAAAATTATTGTGCAGGAAAATTATATGCTGCTGTTACAATGTGTGCCCTAATCTTAAAGAAAATCCATGTAATTTGAGCAGGCAGTATGCAAGAAGCTCTTATTTTTAATATGGTAAGGAAATAAAATGTGCCACTTAACACAGAGTGCTACAAAGATTATCTTTTTTATCAAAAGGGGTGGTGTGTGTGTATATAAATAGTGTTAAGGTGCTCACTTGATCCATAAAGAGTAGAAATTTGCAAACAGAGCATCAGGCATAGGTGAGAATGAATGTCAGCAGCAGTAAATAAGGAAATTAATAGAAATTTAATGAGGCAAAATTACTTCAAGAAGAGATTATTCCATGGGGCATGTTTAAAGGAATTTAGGACATAGGATTTTGTGGAGAGCAGAGAATCTGTTACCACACTCATATACACATTTAAATTCTGCAGTCACAAGAAATATGGAAGGTGTTATATATGTAAAGTTAAAGACCTGCTTGTTCTTTTTTATGATTGTTGTTTTAAAGTTTGTTGCAAAGTAAATTCAGTATTACTTCTGAAAGGACCTCATTACTGCGGAACTTCGTGCTAAATTTGAGAATTTGAAACTTAAAAATGAGAGCACTTGGAGTTTTTGTGTTGGAAGTCTGATAATAATGCTTTTCATGAGAATCAGTGTGTGTATTCCTTTTTCAATAGCCTTGGCCGGGTTTGGGTTTTTTTAATTTGAATAGCAGCACACGTGTTAGAGGTTTAACAGGTAGTTGTGCTTAGCTAATTCTAACTTCACCTAAGTGGTAGAAAATGGATTTGTAATTTGACAATATAAACAGAACACGTTCAGTGCAGCCTGGAGCTTGACTGGAGTTAATCTAATAGCTGCACAAAGATTACCAACAAGTTTAATACAGAGGACTATTGTTTCAATGCTCAGGATAGAATTACTTGGAGCTGTTCCTTACCAGTGATTTACCAATTATCACTTTGATACAAAGAAGGGGGGCATATTTTCAAGCTGTGACTTGAGAGGTTGATTACTGGCCTAGGCAGTACCAAGTAAAGCTCAGTGTTAGAGAAGTCACTAATTCAAACATCTTCATTAGCCAGGTCATGATGGTGCTGCTGCTGTTTGAACTGTGAGTTGTGTGATTTATTCACCTGCCTTTGGTGTTGGCTTTTGTGTGGTTTACTTTGTAATGTGTAATGATTTTTTAATGAGTGGATGGGGTGTGAATATCCCTACAGAAGAAATTTTATCTTTAACTTACTTAGAATATGAGAACCTATAGCATCACAAAATAAGCCAGCAAGTAAGTAGTGCATTGCTTATCCAGGTAGTCCAGCCAGTTGTGAAAGTAATGTTTCAAAAATTTCTAAATTTAATCTGTTTACTTACAGGGTTATTGCCCATAGTTCATTTATTATAATGAGCAGCTTCGGGTACCTCATTGTCTGTAGATTTATGGTTCAAGCATGACAGAATGGGCACCAGGCAATTGAAATGGAAGATTTGGCCTTTCATGTCATTTGTGCTCTACAGAGGAGTCTGATGCCTCTCTTGAACACTTTGTGCCCTGGTTATGTCAGTTCTTCATTGTTACAATGTCTTTTGAAAAGGATATATACTGTTGTTTAGTAGACTTTTTGTGAAAGGTTTCAATATTCACAAATTCAATATTCACTGTGTCCTGAGTCAGTATAAAATTAAAATTCTGATTAAAAAAAAAATTTTTAGTGGCTTACTAAATGCCATAAAGACATTTCTGTATTATTTGCAACTGTTAAAGAAGCTGTAAGTCCAGAACAATGGTCTGGAGGGTAAGAAAAGTTCAGGGTAGAATCAATCACCTGGCACTGGCTGTGTTTGAGTACTCTTAACGCTGTTAAACGAAATTGACCATGTTTGTGTTGAATCTGAAATAGTTATTATTACATGTGTTCAAATATTGTCATGAGGTGTACTAACCTCTAAAATTCAGTGTTCTGGGGACTTGTTGGGTTTTTTATTATTTAAATAAATAGTGTGTGTCTTACTTTGTCTTCTGTTTGAAATACATAATATAATTATTACAGAAAGTTGTTAGAGCAACATTCTCATGTTCCTTCTTTTCTTCATCTTTTTACACTAGAGTCAGAAAATGCCCATCTGAATGACATAAGTGTCCCACCCTCCATCTTTTCCCTGCCTCACTGCTTCAGAAATGCTTCCTCATCTCCCATTGAGCTCAAATGCTCAGCAGACATGAGCTCATTTGAGCTGATTTAGTGCAGAAGTGAGTTCATGTACCTGAAGGCTTGGCTTGTAGGATACTTTGTAGATAGCTTATTACTATAGAAAAAAGTTCAACTTTTTGTCCTCTGCCAGTCAGTTGGATAAACTCTTTGTCACTTAATTTTCAGTTCATTAAAAGTGATGTTTCAAGGCTGAAAAGTCAGTAGTCAGCTATTGACTGACGGTTGTCAGACTTGACCCTTCATTGTTATTCCTACTAAATTATCAATAATGAAAAAATTCAGTCTATTTTGCTTGGATTTATGACCTAAGAATGTCCATAGTCAAAGAAGGTAAAGATGAATGAGTCTGCTGAGCAGCATCTTAGCTAAACATTTTTCTTTCCTTGACAGAACATTAGATTGTAACTAATGAGGTGTGTGAGGAGAGGTTGAACAAGAGCTGCTTTTTTAAGAGGTGCTTGCCTCCTGTCAGAGCATTCCAGGATTGGCTCTGACTGCTGCAGAGGAGCAGTGCCAGCATGGACTTGGGAGGATTCTCCCAGTGAAACTCTGGCTCCTGGAAAGGTTGCTGCTGAAACTCAAGGGATGAAAACCTTGGATTATTCCTCTACAGCTGTTGACCTGTGCTATGTTTTGACTTTATCTTTCCATCTCCTTCTCTTGTCTGTTCTTTCTAAAATGGAGCAGTTCTGTAAAGGCTGAAATTGCCTAGATGGAGTGTTATTAAATGTGTCCCAAAGGTCAGTAATGAATTCTGGTAAGTGAGCAGAATATTTTATGGATATGTGATTTCCTAGAGTCCCCCTCGAAGTGTGTTCCTTTAGTGTTGTGAGGATAGGCTGCCAAAGTTGATTCCTAGCTGCAAATGGAGAAGTTTGCCAGCCACATCAAATGTCAAATCAGAAGTTAAATTAACACCAAAGTAATGATCAGTCCATATAGGAACACATCCTTCAAGCCTATAAATAAATCCAATACAAACTAATTTCTAAGTCTGTGATTCCATAGATTGTTTGGTATTGTTTTGTCACTGTGGCTATGAATTCTTGAAATAATGCTGGCTTTTATTTGTCGTTGTTGTTGTTAGGGATTTTTTTTTTTCTGTTGAGTTTTGGGTTGTTTTGTGGGGGGTTGCCAGTTTGGTTTTTTTAATACTGGTTTTACTGAGTAAATTCTGTTAATAAGTAGCTTTTTTATGTCCATTTTAAAAGTTTTAATTCAACAAGGGCCAAACCTGTTATTTTCAGATCTCAAGTGGCTTCAAACACTGTAGTGATTCTCTGTTGGTCTCAGAGATGGGGAGAGCTGAAAGAAATAGTTTCAAGAAAACAAAAAATTAAAACCCCTTGTTATGCAAGTGTTGGAGTTACAGTTGCTAATAACTAGTTTTTTAAAAGTCCTGTATTCTTCAAGGCCTGCTTTTCATCTGCAGCTGAAGTGCCTTAGGGACTTTGATTATTTTGCATTATGCTTAAATCTGACTTCTCAAAGCTGTGAGGCTGTTTTCAGGTATTCCAAATTAATCAGAAAATGTGTGTTGTACTTGGGCTTGGAATACTGGGGCAGGGGGGCAGCACAGAAAATTGTGCTTTGTGCTCAGCAGCTCTTAGGAGGTTGTGGGTATCAAAGTACTTGACTTTGCCTCAGAAGGGTTTTCCTCTTGCAAGTCCCAGTGCCAGCTGAAGGCTCCTGCCCCAAACTGCCTGTCCCTGCCCTTCTGCCAGATGTTACTCAGCCAGGAAATAGCATCCTGTGGGTTTTCCTTCAAGCACTATTGTCCATGGCAGCTGGAAAGGTTCCTCCCTGTTTTTTCAGTAGTTTAAGCAAACCTGCTTGGTTTGATTTTTCTGGAGCGGTTTTGTTTGTTTGCTTGTTTGGGGTATTTTACCATCATAAAACAGAGGATTTGGGAGTTTGCTTTCACATGAAAATAGCACTTGCCTAAACTGTTTTCCCAACCATTTGTTTGCCTGGAATTATTGTATGACTAGGGCCACAATAATCTATGCCTAAACAACAGAACATTGTTCAATGTGATATTATTAGTGTAAATTGTGAGCATAGGAGCCAGAAATTTAGGAAAAAATTAAAATTCCCTTTCTAATGTTACCTGTATACTATTGTAAATTTAAGTGGATTTTTCCCCCTTCATTCCTTTGCTAGTTTTTGCTGGATTTTGGTTTTTTCTTCTCCTGCTGTCTAGTGTAGTTTTCAAAGGTCTTTTTGAAGTACCTCTTGAGGCTCTTGGGTCACTCTTCATAGGAAGATAAGGAGCCATGGAAAGGGAAGAAAATGAAAGAGAGTCTGTTTCTAAAAACATACTTTTTTGTAACCGTGGCTTCTGGTTTTTCTCCTCATTTTCATACCATTAGCCAAAGAATTGTTTTCTTCTATTTACACAACAGTTTATATTCTTTTCCACCAACAGAAACTGAAACTCTTACACTTGATTTTTCAGGGGGAGCTGGAGGGCTCTAAAGTAGCATATCCATGGAGTGTTGCCTTGGACAAAGAGGAGAGCCACTGTCACCAGTTAACACCAGTAAAGAGTGTGGATGTTCAAAGTAGCAGGGTGATGCTACAGTACCATGATAAAACCAATTGTATTTTAAATATCTTTTAGCAGGAAACCTTTAAAAATAGAAACCCAACATGGAAATTTATGAGTTTATGGCAGTGTAATTTAGTCTGTGGGTTTTTTTAATTGCACTTTGAGGACTCCAGTAATTTTCAAGGATTTGCTGCACTGGATTGATAGTCCCATCCTGTGTTTTTACTGTGCAGCTGTCAGTGAATGCCCATGTTGTGTTCTGCATACCTGTTGCACATTGCTGTGTACATTTAATCCTAACTTCTTTTTTTTTTTTTTTTTTTATTTCTGCCTGGTTTTAAAAA
>VYXD01015736.1:277812-368615 GCA_013397195.1 Hylia prasina
TCTGGCTGGTTTTAAAAGAAAACAATTTGGGCAGTCTGTGGGTGTTTTCTTTCAAAATTATCCACTGGGTAATGAATAACTAAAATGTTAGAGGAAAACTCCTTTTTCCTACAGAGTGCTGTCTTGAGAATGCTTTGCTCCAAGTATTTGAGTCACAACAAACTTCCATAGTTACAGCTAAGGCAACAATAGTGTTGTTTGAAATATTTCTTTTCTGGTGGATTTTATTTGTCTCAGGGAAAGGTGTAGGTGTGTTGTGCTGGATGTTGTGTAGAACAATGGTTATTTCTGGCCAGAAGGTTATGGAAAAGATTAAGAATGTGTGTAAAACAAGTAAGCAGTGGAATATTGTGTGGGAAGATTGATACTTGCACAATAGTTTTGATCACGGCAGATTATGAGGAAAAAGGGACAAGACTGGACACAATTTTCACCAGCTAACTAATCAATTAGCAATGTTAGAAAAGAAGTCATAGAATGGGTAAGTTCTAAGAGATGAGAAGGAAAAGGAAATGGTCATCTTTTATTTTTCCACAAATAAGGAATATTTCCCATGAGAAAGAATCATCTCGGAGATGGGCAGTGCAGGCTGTAATTAGTGTCAAGGCTGATGACAAGATCAGGTAGGGCAAGGCTAAAGTTTTTAAAAAGCTTAAAGGTTGTTTGTGTTTGGGCGAAGAAAGGAAGAAGAGATGGACTGAAGTAATGAATCAAGTAGATAAATTCCTTGCTCTTTTGTCCAGCTGTCTTTGGGCAGGCATCCTTTGGGGAAGTTTAAATCTCTGTATGAAAAGATTGAATGTCACAAGGAGCTCCTCGCTGTGTCTCCTCTGCGAGTGGAAGAAGCAGGCCCCTTGCATGTTCTCCACTAACTTCTGCCAATTGAGTGAGCATGTTGAAAAGACTGATTGTGGAAGGCAAGTTTAAGACCTGGCATCATCCTTTTCATGGAAGTGAAAAAGTTTCACATTTTGGAGAGTGTGCTTTGCAACATCAGTGAAATACAAAAAGCACCTTCAAAGTAATCTTGGTTTGTGCTGGTTTAAGATAAGAGCACTCCTCCTTTTTTTTTTTTTTCTTTTTTTTTTTTTTCCCCTTCCCAAAAAATAAGCTTTTCAGTACTGAATTGTTCTAGTGACTTCAGAGGGGACAGCTTACGAGACACAAACGAGTGTGGAGCCTGACCTAGTGAGGGCCCTCCGTTGTCCCTGTGAGTCTCCTGAAATGCCCGTGTTACATCCCTGGTGCTCCCTTGGCTGTCCCAGGCTTTGTGTACAAGAAAGGATGCCTGCCACCCCAGCAGCCCAGGGTAGGACTAAATTGTGCAGAGGGGAGCACTGCCGTGCTTTGCTGCATCCTGCTAAGCATTAGGTGGCAGTAGCGTGTTGTATTTGGCAGCTGCTTTGTCGTCGGGTTTTTATCTTGGGTATCTTCGGTGCAGTTTCATAAATGGAGGCAACATGTATTTTATTTCTCGCAGTTGTTATAAAATGCTGATTTAGGGTTGCTTTGGCTGTGGGACTGTAAGGGCAGCTGTTTGGAGGCCTGTGTGCAGAGGTGGGATTAGTGTGCTGTAGTGTGCACACAGTGTCCAGGACTTATTTTTTTGGTCTGTAGAACCTAATAGTGATAACATTAACCACACATATTTTGATGATAAATATGCTGTTAATGGCCAAGTGAGTTTATTTCTGCAGTCCTTACTTTTTCATATGCTGTTACCGTATCTAAAGATAATATAGCCTGTTGGATGAAGTAGGTTTGGGGCTTTTTTTTTTTTTTTTCTTTTAGTCTTTCTTCTTAGATAAAAAAACAATCTTAAGCTCAAGAGAAAGTTGGTAGGAACATAATTAACCTTTCAGCACAGTAGTGTTATTGTCACTCCAGGTCTTGGACAAGTGCAGTTGCTTTGTGACCCTTTTGGGAGGGTGTTTTTTCCCTTCATCCTTGTTTCTCCCAGGTAAAGGATCTCAAGGATTTCAGAACTGTGTTGCATTGTATTAATTGGGCAGGATGATCAATTAATGGAAGAAGAGCAAGAAAGTGTTGACAGAACATGCTACCTAATTAGTACCTGATGGACCATGTAGGCCACAGAGCCCAGACTGTGATGTCGCCTCAGGGCAGCAACTATACAAGACCTTTATATGCAAAATAGGCCTGTGGAAAAGCCAGGGAAGGAAGTTTTCATTGCTGAAATATTTCCCTTTCCACTGCAACCTTGGGGGAAGCTTTGTACTTCACAAAAGGAGCACATATCACATTATCAACGCTGTGTTTTGTATACGTCTTGCTCTGAAGTAATGTAGCCTTTTGTTTGCTCAGATATTTTTTAATGGAAGAGCTGATTTACAAATAGGTGTTCTTTTTTAAAAATAAAACTGTGTAGTAAGAGAGAAATACTAGGGCAGTAAGATTTCCTGATGGCTCCTGTGAAAAAATGGCAAGCAAAAGGATTCTAAATGAGGAGCAGCCAGCACCACAGGGTTTGAGGGTTCCAACCCCAACTGATTTTCAATTACACAGCAGTGCTGGAGAGTTTTTCAGGTGAAACTTAAGGCATTAAGGAAGATGGGATGCCAGAATTATTTAGTTACTGGTAATTAGCGAGGTTTTTTTCTATTCATTTGTATAAATACATTGGTAATTAATTGACATTCTTCATTCACAAGTTCCTCCTGCATTGACAGAAGTTTAATGTTTACATGTTTAAATTCAAGATTTTTTCAAAACTAACTCATTTTCTCCTGCAGTTTAAACTTCTTTGTTTTACTGAGATAAACATCTTGTTTCAGAATACTTCCATTGAGTAAATAACCTCTCTTCTTGTGTGTGTAAAATAGTGTATTTTTTTACCCCGCCCTAATTTTATAAGTTCAGCTGGTAAAGTTGGAAAATGGCTTCTTTCTGTGACCTTTCAGTGAGTGCTACAGGGTGGGGGCCAAGTGCATGTTTGTCACTTTTTTCCTTGATTTTCACAGGTGGCTAAAACGTGCTTTTCTTAAATTTCGTTAGCCAAAAGTTCGAATTCCAGTTTAATAAACGAGCCGATAATTTGCCTTGTGTTCTGATTTTAAACCCAGTGCAAGAAAAGCAGTTGGGCCCTAGAGCACAGCAGGCAGTCTGTGCTCTGTGTGTCCTGCCCACAGCCAGAGCAAATGCTCATTTGGAGGCGTTGTGCTTGGGTGCTCAGCTATGGCTGACACATGCATGGCCAAGGTAATACCAGACCTGGGCGTTAGTTCTTTTACAGGCTGATGGGGATTTGTGGCTGGAAGTGTTCAGGGTGGTGGTGGAGGTAAAATTAGCCAAAGTGTTAACTTTAAATGTAATTATAGGGCTCTCGGAGTTGTTGTAATTGCATTATATGGATCCTTTCCTGTGCTGTGTCCAGCAGGGAAACTGCTCAGCTTTACATTTTGGTGCTTTATCAGCTGATCAGGAACTTTCAAGACATGCTGCATAATTTGATTGGAAGTATTGCTAGAAGCCCCGTGATAACAGTTCAGAGCTGGAAATGTGCAGTTTTGCCCAGGTGTGGGGTGATGAGGGGAGCCCACTCTCCTACACTGTGTTAAGCTCAGCTGGTAGTGTTTCAGATGCAGAAGTTTAAAGCTATCCATCCAAGATATTAAACATAAAAGCAGAACTACTTGTTCATGAGGGCTGGGCCCTGGACCAGCCACACTTTAAACTCTGCGAGGACAGAGATTTCAGGGTGGGTACCCTGCATAAAAACCCCAAGTCAGTCTGAACTTCACAGTGGAGGCAGGGTTTTCCCACCAGCTCTCACACTGATCTCTTCTGCTCACAGTCTGCAGCAAGAGACCCTCTGATAAGTATTTCTGGATCAAAGCAACAAAACTTCTATCTCCAAATGTAATTTTAGAAAGAAGAGGAATGCTGCACTAAGCTTATTTGTCTAAACTTGATGCCAAAGCTATGGGAAAATGAAAACTGAACACAGTGTTTTTGTGGAGAGAGAGAAAAAAACTGAATACAAAGAGAATGTCAGCCTACCATAATATTTTGATTTTTGAAATTATTTTAAATAGTTGTTGATTTCTTAGATATTTATCGATGTGGCTTAAATATTGTGGTCATTTGGCCAGATTGAGAGATTTTTGTTTTAGGAATTGTAATTGCTCTCTTACAAAAATGTGTCCTCATGGTCTGTAAATAACTAGAGAAATGGATGCAATTATATGACCCAGTCCAGCCCTTGTTTAGCAGTTAATTTCTCCAGATTTCTATGAGCATTTGTTCCGACCTACACAGATTTGGTTGTTGGTTTAAACGTAGCCAAGGCTGGTGGTGTCTTAATTGCTACCACAGAGCAACCATTTGGCCTGTGCGAGATGAATGTTGTCAAGGTACCTTCTGCAAGGCGGACATTCATCCACTGGGAATGTATCAAGAAAGTTTTCATTAATTGGTCCCTTTGTTGGCATTTGTGGCAGAGCAGCCAAAAACTGAGTATGAACAGACACTGTGTCAGGGGGTGAGATTTATTGGCAAGTCTCAGTAAAAACTAGTATTTACTGCATATATTGTAAGCAGGGGCAAAGGAGTTTCTTCCTAAGAGCAGCCTGGCATTAAATTTACTGAGTTGTTTTTTGTTTTTTTTTAAGGCAGGGAAGTGTAACAGGAATTCAGACTCAAACAGAAGTTAAATAGGAAATAGCCAGTTAATATTTTTCCTCTTAATGTTGACTGTCTTGCAGCTTCATTTTAATGTGATGTGAAGTGTTATGATGGGCTCTGTAACGTACAGACAGATTTGCATGGACCTATAAATGTGTCAGATGAGAACACTTGACAGTTTTTGTCCTGACTTCATTTGCTTAACCTGTAGATAATGACAATTACAGTTGATAATGTATACATGTAGAATAAAGCATGACAAGTATTTTTAAACATAGCTCCCAGTTTCGATATTTTATGTTCACATTAATTTCTGCATTTTGGTCTTGTTGCTTTGCTAAAAGGATGCACTTCATTTTATTGTGAGGGACATAGTGGTAATGATTTGTGCATTTTGTCTAAGTGCAGCGCGATTGTTTAATTTTGTACAGAGCAAGGATGTTTGCATGAGGTTTTCTGTTCTGCTTGCTTGAGCCCATTTTAACGTTTTTTATGCCATGGTGTGATATAAATAAAATAACAGTTTGGACTTACTGCTCTGAGGGAGAGTTCTGATTCTGAAATTTGAATATATTGCCTGTTTGATATTGAGCTTTGATAAAAGAATAAATGAACCCCCTAATATGGATAATGTGATTCATAAAATTGCTTGGTATTAATCTGTGCAGTTCCCATAAGGAGTCAAAGTTTCATCCTCTTGGGTTCCCAGCCATGAGTCTGGCCATGTGGTTGGAAAATAATGGCTTGGGTTTCTCTCTTCATCCAGCTGCTTCCAATGTTTCCCCCATCCTCATTCTCTGTTTGGAGCAGCAGTGTCCAGCTCACTCCTGCCAGGGCAGGGCTGTCAGTGCTGTGTCCTGCTCTCATCCCACCCCATCCCCTGCTTCCCACTCCATCCCCACACCACTTCTGCCATGTTAGTCCATCCGGCCCTTTTCATACCAGTTTCGTGGCTTGGATCTCTTCTGTTTGCAATTTCAGTTCTTTCAATCATCAAAAATGTACCTGCACCAGACATGAAGAGTGTTCTCTTTGTCAAGTTTGGATTGAATTTCTCTTCCCTGACCATTGTTGAGTGTCTTTCATCACTGCTTGTTTTTTAATATAAATATTCAT
Organism: Hylia prasina; assembly: GCA_013397195.1. Lineage (NCBI taxonomy): Eukaryota > Metazoa > Chordata > Aves > Passeriformes > Sylviidae > Hylia > Hylia prasina. The sequence continues at coordinate 283,573 of VYXD01015736.1, forward strand.
CTTTTTACACATTCCAGAAGGTGGTGTTGTGTAGGTTGTGAAAATTGTTTATTTAAAAAAGGTAATTCATAGTTGGGTGGAAATCATGCTTCTCATTGCGTTCCATGGATAAAATTATGTCTAGCTATAAAAATACTATAGCTACTACTATGTTCCTAACATGGAGAAAGGGATAAGGATGCTGAGAGACTGAGTTAATTTGGGATTTTAGTATTCTATCATTTGCTCTTATGTAAAGGTCATGTTTACTCATTAGATGTAGTTCTTTCAAAGGCAGAAATACTCGGTGCATCTACGTAATCCTCTGGTAAAATCTACTACTTCATTTACTCAGGGCACATCTCCAGTTTTAAATATATCCCTTATTCAAATATAGGCACACATCCCCTATGGAAATAAAGCAGGAGTTCAAGACTTGTCTAAACTTGTCGGTTCAATTTAGCAAGGTGATTCCATGAGACTGTAGATGATTTCAGAGTTAAAAATCTGTAATAAATCAGGCAGTTTAGAAATTTACTGTGCTGTAAGTGTTGGTTTTACTCACTACTAAATGGTTACTTTATGACTCATGATAGTAAGTCCAGAATAATCTAACTTGAATTTTTGAGCTCTGATGGTTTCATCATTGTTCTATGCCTGTCATTAGTTTTGAATTTTAGAACCTTAACAATGATTTCCCTCATGGGGAAAAAAAATCCAAATGGCGTGTAATAAAAATTTAGAAATCTGAAAATGTTCCTCCAGAATAATAGTCTCAGACAATTGGATGATATTGCTTAGTAGATATTGTCTCAGATGATATTGGAAAGTAGGAAAGACAAAGCTGTAGAAGGTAAAGAGTAAAGGTAAAGAGTACTCCTTAGTTTTATCCTGGAAAAAAATTAGAACTGATTTCTCTTCAGTTTCCTCAGTCGGAAAAAGGCAAGGTTACATTTTAAGTGGATTACTTAAAAGCTGTGTAATTTTAGCAGGAAGGAGGTTTTTACAGTTACCTGTGAAGATACACAGTAGTAGATTAAAATCACTTTTTTGTAAGTGAAATAAAAATTTGGAAACAGTTTTCCTAGAAAATGAAGCCTCCTGGTTTGATGTGCAGAATTAGGGATGTGGTCCATCTTTTGTTTTTGGAATGAATGCCCTTTATGCACAAGGCAAAATAGCCACAGCAATGTATTTATTACTAAATGAGAGGAACAGTACTTTTTAAGCCTTTTCTAAATAACCAGCCTTGTCAATCTGGCGTGTGGAAAAGCAGCTGTGAGTAAAAGTTTGACCATATTAAGTGGTCTAGTGGCTGTGTATTCCACAGTTTAGGAGATTACAAATCCAGTGTAAAACTCAGGCCTGTAATGCTTCACCCCTGCATGATGTGTTTTGAAAAATTAATTCATGAGGCCCAGAAAGAAATGTACATTACACTGATTTAACTGGAGGGTCTCTGCTTGCTAATTTGAATTTGATTATAATCAGTCACCCTGTAATATTTATTGCCCTAAGTTCAGAAGCTGGTGGCAGGGTCGGGAGGACGGGGATCTCAGCGTGGCATCCGTGGCGCTGGAGTTGCTCAGCCAAAGCTCAGCCAGCTCTCATGGCTCCTCATCCTGTGGTGTGAGATTTCTTGAGGTCTGCTGATACGTTACCGAGATGTAATACCAGTTGTTAACTAAATGGTCACGTAACTACCAGGGATTAAAGTCCAGGGGTTGATTTCGCAGTTCTTCAAAGTGCAGAAGGGTCCAAACACAGAGTATAAAGTAGGCAGAAAATCAGAGAGTAGCAGCTGAATGTGCTGCAGCATGTTCCAGATTCTTATACAAACCTAATTGTGTGCTACACTGTACAAATAAGAATATCATAAATAAAATAGATGTTGAAACTCAAGGCATTTTCACAGTCTGCACTTGCAGCAACATTAACACCTTTTTTGTCTGAGACAGAAAAGATTTGTTTACTTGCTTGTTATTTATTCTGTAGCAGATAATGAAATACAAGTAATTTACCTAAAACAATTCTGTGAAAAAATTCTAGCTTTTTGAATACTTGAAAAAAGACTGAGAACTGTGAACTGAACCTATATCTGTGTTTCAGAGTATGTTTGCCAGGTGATAGATTGTTTCTCACAGTACCCAACCTGCTGAAAAGTATAGTCTGATGTATATAAATAATAATACAGTAGAATGCAGTTGTTTTATCAAGGTGTGATAATGATACAGTAATTGAAAAGGGTACAAAGTTAAGTTCATGTTAGCCAGCTTTTCCTGTTGCCCTGAGGTGCCAAACATTTCACCAAGTCTCCAACAGATACTGCTTAAAGTGTGTTTTTCATGTAAGCTTTGGACTTCAAGGTTTGTGCTTTGCCAAAATTTTTTTAACAGTTTCAAAAGCTAAAGGAAATGAAACCTTTAAGAAATTGTTTTTGAATTAAATCTTACACCCAGAACCACAGTCCTCAAGAAATACTAGGACAATGTGACATTTAAGATAAACATCAGGAGAGAGAGCAGTAGTATCACATGTATGTTATCAGATGAACTAACATGTTTCCATAATCAATTAGTTTATTTTTTAGCATTCAGACTAACTGAAAACCATCGTATGCTGTAAAGTGATACGCATCCCACACAGGGAGTCAGCAAGTTACATCTAGTACAGATATAAAAAAGGCAAATTAGTTTGGGTATGTATCACCAACCTTCTTCATTTTCCCTTCCCTCAGCTGGACTTGGGAAAGGATCACTTACTGCTTTTATAAAATCTTACAAAATAGTAACATGTTAGTAAAACTTGGTTTTGAACACAGTTATCAGGATGAGTGCTCGGCAAAAGGTTATTTTTATGAAGCATTGCTGCCTCAAACCATTGCACATCTGCAGCTGAAATATTTAAATGCATCCAGTAACAGGGCTGAGAACAGTGCTCAGGTGGGGTCCAAATGACATGAGTATCATCTGCACAGATCCTGAGGAGTGATATTGCAGGAGACAGGGGGGCTGCAGCATTCTGAGTCAAACCTTACAAGTGGGTGCGTGAGGGAGAGATGAGCAGCAGTTCAGCTGGAGCCGAAGGAGGGAGGTCGAGTAGAAAACAGGGCCTGTCTGTTTGCATTACGGGGCCTGGACAGGCTGCAGCTGAGATTAACCCAGAAATAAGGCTGAATGGGAAAGAGGAGGAGATCACAAACGTCCGTCATGTTTCACTCCTGCAAAACAAACCCAAACCCCTGGCCCTGCTTCTTCAGTCAGCTCCTCTGAAGGTTACGCTGGAGAAGGGAGCAGGATCAGACATAAGAATCTGGTAACTAGGAGTGAGGGAAAGTCCCAAAAAGGACTATGGTTGATTTCTGTCCGAAGGATTGGCAAGAGGACATTAGAGTGCTCTCTCTGAGCTTTGGTACTTTTGTAAAGTGTCCTCTGTGTCTGAGTGGCTGAAGAGTATCTAAAACAATGGGAGAGAGGACACCCCATTTGCTGTCTTGGAGAGAGAGGAGAAGGGCAGTTGAATCAAGAGTAGATTTTTGCTACAGATAAATGCCTGGATTTTGATTAGCAAGCTAGAGAGTAGGAAAACAAGTCAATAAGACCATAAAAGTAAGTACGTAAATCCAGAGGAAACGAGGTCACTGGAATAAAAAAAGAACAAGAGGAGTATTAGAGTAGAAGAGCTGATGCCATCTGATTTTTCTTAGTGTAGATGTAGTTTGCTAAAGGCATTAGGTGATAATAGAGGAGAAAGGCCAAGAGAGGAAAGAGCAAATAGTTTCAGAAGGCATGGAGACCAAAATGGAGATAAATAGATAGATATAAATATGGATGCATATTTTAATGAGTAGGTCTCCTACAATGGAGTTGATGAAACTGTAGTCCTTCTAACATAAAACTTGCCTATGCTGCAGATACTAAATATTCCAAATCTACAGGAAAGGAATTAAGATAAACCTGTGATAAACCTGAAGAATAATTGATTTTCTGCATTATTCAAGAAATGAACAGAGTAGTGTTTTCTGCATTGATTATTTTTTTTTCCCCAGTACTTTTGTGGTGTATGGCTTCCTCTATTTTGCTGTCTCCTTCCAGTATAGTTCAGAATCATTTTTCAGACAGACAAGGTTTTGATGCAGCAAAGGGAAAGTATGACCAGTTTTGTGGGAGTGTTCTCTCAACATTCTTGGCAGGAGAGAAGCCAGTATGCGTAGCTCTGCTTTGGGCAGTTGGTCAGTAATGTTTCCATGTATTTCTAAGAAACTGATCTGAGAAGGTGTGGTCTTTGTGGCCAAGGCAAATATCTAGCAGTTACCTATATAGAATACAATGACTTAATGCAATGACCAAAACTTTTTCGTTTTGTTTGTACCTTAGAATTTTGTCATCCTCAGTTGAGGAGATAGAAAAGGGATAAATCTTAGTGGATCACAACTGTTCTTCAGCCGTATTTTCAGCAAGTTGTAAGACAGTCCTCAGTCCTGAATGCAGAGGGGACTTCAAGTGGAACAAAACCGGGATTTTGTGTACAGACTTTGTGTGTGAGGTTGGAGGTACATCCACCTGTATATGGAAAAACACCTGTGAACAAACCTGAGGTCAAAGCATTTTGCTCACCCATCCCTGCTGTCATTGTGCACAGGATTTGTCTGGTGACACCCATCAGTGCCAATGACAGATACATCAGTGAGCAAATAGACTCCAGGAGAAGTGCTCCTTTCCATTTGGGATTTTATCAACTACACATGTTACTAGCATTCTTTTCTTTGCAAAATGGATTATAAACTAAGAGAGATTCATTTAATCAGAAATCTGCTAAAACACTTATAGAACAGGGGTTCTGCATCCTAAAATCTGCTTTGTGTTTCAGTGCCCCAGTTGATGTTGGTATAAAGGGCCATTAAAGCTCCAGAATAAGGGAAAACTTGGTCTATGACACAGATATCAGCTGGTAGGCCTGATTATATTGCAACTTTCTCAACTTTAATGCTGTTTCCTGTTACTCCATCACATCTACTGAGCAATTTAAAATATCAGAAGAAAGAGATTACCAGAGATGAACTAAAGCTACAGGAAGATGGAGCTTTGAGGGTTCCTTTTCAGTAGACACTGGAACTGCTCAAGTCAGAATGCTCTGCTCAGAACAAATGAGAAAGAAAACATGTTACCATTTTAATTATTATTGCCTGTTTAACATGGGATTCCTTGAATAACCATGTCCTTGCATAAACGTTTCTTAACTAAAGTGACACAATTTTGTAGCCAGTCATCCATGACTATAAGTATTTGGGAGGGCTATTGATTCACTGAACTGGAAGAAATTAAAGATGTTGAGGTATATTTTCAAAAGTAGAATTACATGTAATATAAATTATATTTGATCATGTATATTTTATGTACCATTTAAATCATAAAAAAGCTGGGCACGTGTAATACAGCATTCAATTTACCTGTAACAGCTTTAACTAAACATTGGTGGTTACGTTTAAATCAGCTCTGTGTAGTACCACGAGAGCTGCCAGCACCTCCAGCACCTCCTCTTGTTCCTGTGGCGTGGTCCCTGCATGTACCTATTTCTGTTTGTGGTAGTCACTCTCTAGGTAAATTGTCCATAAGGCTAGTGATTCCATCAGCAAATTATCCAGAAAATGCCGTCAGTGCACATGGTGACACTTGTGCCACTGGTGGTTCAGTTGCCATTCCAATGGGATAATTAAATTGGCAGGTTCCTCTTGTGCCCAGCGTCGTCATCTCCCTTCCTTTGGCTCCTCAGCTTAGACCTTCTCCTTTTCTCTGTCCTCCTGACTGAGTATCAAATGCATTATTGATTGCTCCTCTCCCACCCTCCTCACTTTCACTCCCCAGCCCTGTTTTTTATGTTGTTTTTGATTGGCAGTATCATCCCGACAAACAGGAGGCAGATGTGCCAGCAGGAGAAGTGGAGGAGCGCGTGCAGCGGTTCATCGAAATTGATCAAGCGTGGAAAATTCTAGGGAACGAGGAGACAAAAAAAGAGTATGACCTGCAGCAGCGTGGTAGGTTCCTGCCAAGGAGCACTGGAGTGGCAGCAGCTCTTTAAATAAGCAGGGGCTGGGAGTGGTAGTTAGATGGTATTTTAAAATGCTGTTTAGTGCTGAACCGAATGTTTCTTCTGCTCTTGTCCTACTTTCAAACGTGGATCCATTATTTATAGCTTGTGCTACACATACATTAGCTGCTGAAAACACAGAATTACTTCCAACAAAATGTTACGGGGTGTTATTCCTGGTAGTTTGAATTATTGTGAAATTTATACTAATTGCAGACCTTAGCCCCCTTGTATTTTATGAAGGTAGTTTCGTTAATTGTTCTTAATTTTAAGTTTTATGCTCCATTTTGTTGCAGTGTTTTAGATGTAAGTATTAATCCATCTACACCTAGTGTTCTCTGTGTATGGATTTATAACCGGAGTCATTGGGACGCATTCTTTTCCGTTGTGGGTGTTAGGTAGCGTTCATAATTCATCCGTAGTCTAAACTAGCCTTTCTAAAGCAGGTTTGTAAATAATATTTCAATGTAACATGTTAACTAGGCAGCTCTAGCACGCATTCCTTTTTATGGTTCTCAGAAAATAGCTTCTTAAAACAGTGACAGGCTGTTGTGAGAAAGAAAGGGGGGAAATGTAGGTCAGGTCTGTCACACATGGGCTACCATTACATGAAGTGATAGGCTGTCTTTCTGCTCTGGCCTCAGGATAGGAGTCCCTCAGCCTTCCATTAGAACCTTCAATAAATGTATATCCACCCTACATGTTAATGGGGGGAGTCAATAATAGTGGCTTGCCCGTGGGGAGAGCACTCGGTCGCACTCTGCAGTAACACACTCGGGCCCGGCATTGACGTGGAGCCACCACCGCTGCGGAATGTGCTGATAAAAGCCCGCTGTCTGTGCAGCTTGTTATTGAATTCCCTGCCATTGTGCATTGGCACACCATCAGACCTTGCTCCCTTGTGCTGATTTTTAACTCCCCTGCCACCGCCGGTGCCACAGCTTGGAGAGACAAAGGCGCAGCCACTGTGGCACACAGGCGTCACTGCAGGATAAAGAGGGTGATGGAGAACTGGAGACACACAGGGTGAATTCTCCAGTTAAATAACCTTGTATTTCAGACCTTGTGTGGCTTTGGGAAGAGGGGGAAGGGGTGAAAACAGAGGTGTTGAATAAATAGTTTAGAAGAATGGAAAAAATTGCATCTTGTTCTATTTGTAATGTAAACAGTATTAAGATCATGCTTAAATAATGTTTTTATCTCAAAGTTATGTTTTAAATGCCTGAAGGTGATGTCGGAACAGGAGTTTCTGCTGCCCAGTGCTCTCATGCTATTGTACTCCTACCATTGTAATATTGGTTGTGCCTTCTCTTTTCACAAATTGCACGTGCAGAGGAAAAAGGAAATACTAGAGATTAAGTTGGGCATCTTTTCAGTATTTGGTGAGTTTTACCTAAAGCTTAAACTCAGACTGTGAAGTTTCATTTTGCCTGTTAATCCACTGGAGTAGGGAGCTACATCAGGGTTTTGTTTTCCCTTGGGCTTTAAGGACAGTGCTATAAATTAGTTTCAACCATAATTTGAAGATTAGCTGTATTTCCTGAGATTCTTCCACATCCAGATGAGTTCTTTGAAAAACCATCCCAAGATTCTGTGTAAGACTTGGTAAATAAAGAAATCAGATTGTACCTCTGTTTGAGCAGGTGTTTGGTAATGGGATGGTGATGGGACATTCTGTTTTAGCAGAGGGAGTGCCATTCCCAGGGCCCCTGTGTTTCAGACTGAGCCACACCTAACACACATGTGCAGTGCTCCTGCATTCTTTCCAGCATGTTCCCTGGCAGCAAAATGATGGGGAAATAAATTCTAGTTCTTTGAATGCCTGTCAAGCTGCTTCTGAAGTCATGATTCTAGACAAATTCGTAGACACTGCCATAAAAGCTCACAGGAACAAAGAAATTGAGACAGCAGCTAAGGGGAATAGTGATGAGAGAGATAATACAGCAAGTTAGTAGGATGCAAAGGAAAGCCAGGAAGCAGGATCTGAAGGATGCCTCTCTGTCTGTGTGTGTGGCTGCCCATCAGCAGGAAGCCCTTTGCACTGCAGTCTTTTCCCCCTTCCGTAGATTGTTTATTTGTATGTACCTTCTTGTGTTACACTAACTAAATCTTAATTGCTTGGCTCAGAAATTCAGTAGCCAGAGAAGTTGCAAGGAGATGAAATGCTGTGAGGCTCTATGGTTTTAATTTTCTTTTTGTTTGAATTGTTGAGAATAATAAGTGAATGTGCTTTTATATCCTAATACTGCTTTTCTCTGAAGGTTTCCCAATAATCTCCTAAATTTTTTGTGCCTTCAGGTCATAGTATTAAAGGGAAAGGGACAAACCACAAACTGTTTAGAGGTTGGGCTCAAATACTTACCCAACTTCTTCTGATCTGGAAATCTTATAAGAACTGCCTTTTTGTATGTTTTCTGAATTTTTTTCCAATTCATTGTTTTATCATATAAGAATACCTTTTTATTATGGTGAATCTTTTGCTAACAGTCCCTGTGAAAAATTTTGGGGATGGAAAAAAAAACCCTGCATAACAATTTACCTATGAAGAATGGACTTGGGTTTTTTTGTCAATAGATTTTCTCCTTAGCTTTTTTCATTCTTTGTTTGCTATCCCATTTAAAAAAAGATGAATATGCAGTTAAAATCAAGCTTGACTCTAATTATTACCAAAAGTTTTTAGTGTGGGTAAAACCTGTTTCAAAGGAGGTATGTGCCAAGATGTGAAAACTACTTGGCACATACCTCCATTTTTCACATTCGAAATCATCTGAACCCTGAAGTTCATGCTTGTGTGACACAGCTGGAAAGGAGAAGAACTTCTCAGAGAATCACATGGGCTAGAAGAGAGCTTCACAGGCCATCCAGATCAATCTCCTACCTAGAGCCAGTCCTCATAGTCACTTGCTCAGCCCTTTTCCAGCGTAGCTTTAGTGCCTCCAAGGATGGAGATTCTCAAGCTGCTCTGGGCAGCAGTTCCAGTGGTTGAACACCCTCATGGTAGAAAAACCCAACCAAACGAACAAAAACCAAACCCCAGATCAACCAAAACATGTTTTGCTTCTCTCAAGTTGTATATAAGGACTTCATACCTTGTGCCTTTCACTTGTCTTCCTTCCTGTGTGCACCTCTGAGAAGTCTCTCTGCACCCTCCTTGCCCCTGACCATGCTGGCAATCCAGTGGACTCTCTCCTGTGAGTCAGGGCTTTGTGCTGGGGACACCAAAACGGGACACAGGAATTTGGGTGCAATTTCCTTAGTGCTGAGAGGAGAAACAATCCCTGTGTTGCCCTGCTGGCAGTGGTGGGGCTGGCCTTGGCCACAGGAGTGCCCTGTGCTGGCTGGTGTGGAGCCCTTTGTCCATCAGGTCCCTCTGGTCCTTGTGTGGGGAGCTGCTTTCCAGCCAGAGGGCTCCCAGCCTGTAATGGTGCACTGGGTTATTCCATCCCAAAAGCAGCACTTCTTGTTGAGCTCTGTGATGTCCCTGCCAGCCCATCTCTGTATCCTATCCAGGTCCCTTGGAATAGCAGCCCTGCAACGTTTCTATATACAAGGGAACTGTATCTAAACCATCACATTACCAAGGTAATAATATGAATTCATTTTATGTCTTAATTGTTGATTGATTTTATGTTCTAATTATTAGTGGTTGATTAGCAGAAAGGTCACAAAATTAAATCAATAAATTGGTGCCTCAGAATAATTTCTAGTGATAAATGTAGCAGATAATTCAAAGCTAGTAATGGAATCGACACGAAAACCAGTTGCTTTGTGTATGATTTTGGGTGGCACATTTAAGAATCTAGGGGTCCTTTTCCATGTATGGCTCTAGTGAGGTTCAATCAAGGAGGGTCCGTTTCCACTTGAGGATGGACACAGATGTCCATAACTCATGGACTCACTTGAATGGTTTGGGTTGGAAAATACCTTAAAGACCAACCTGTTTCAGCCCCTGCCCCATGGGCAGGGACACCATCTACAGGACCAGGCTGCTCAGAGCCCCATCCAGCCCAGCCTTGGGCACTTCAGGGTTGGGGCACCCACAGGTTCTCTGGGCAGCCCGTGCCAGGCCCTCACCACCCTCTCAGCCAGATATTTTTTCCCACTATCTAATGAAAACCTGCTGTCTTTCAGTCTGAATCCATTCTTTTTTGTCCTGTCACTATGTGCCGTGGTAAAAGCTCCCTGTCCATCTATCTTGTAGCCTCCAAGGCTTTATAGGGTGGGGGGAGGAGTTTTTCACATCTTGGCACATACCTCCTTTGAATTTTCAATTTTTAAATTACACTTTTAGAAAAATATTGTAGGTGTAATTTTCATACAGGAGTAACACTCCAGCATAATTTCTGTTTTGTTCTTGTGTCACTTCTTCGGCATGAGGGATTCCAGGCTCTAACTGGAATTGCCAGTGTTCCAGCCTGTGCCTCTGAGAACAGCTCTGGTTCCATACTCTTTGTTCCTCTCTATCAGGCAGTGAGGCACAACAAAAAATCATACTTAGCCTAAACCAGCTCATTTTGTACTATCTGGTCACTAAGGCAGGCTGTGCTGACAAGGGAGTGGTTTTGCAGTGTGCCAGGTTGTGCTCTGTGCATGACAGAAACGTACATTCCTCCTCCAGCCATGGATTTGTGGCTGTAGCCCCTCAGCTGGAGCACAAGTCTTTGAACTCTCTGGAGTTAAATCTCATCTGCAACAAGTGGAGCGGGATTGTTTTGGTATTTTTATAACAAATGTATCCCTTTGTTAGGAAAATTCTTAACACATGACTTTGTTAAAATTTCAAATTAAAGTGGGATTGTTTTAAATGGACTGAAAAGACTCAAACTTGAGTAATTGTTTTAAAACTGAAAAGCCTATTAGAAAAAATTAACTTGTGAAAACATCCAGTGAGTACTGTGGTGATTTTTATGCAGAGTAGGAACTGTGAACAGTATTTGGCTGACAGTACATATCTTAAAGTTTAATGTGTTTGGTTTGAAAAAAAAAATCAATCCTAAGTATGTATGCCTGATAAAGAGCTAGAAAAATCTTTCAAGTATTATGACTATTTTTACAATAACCATAAACTGTTAAAAGGGTTGAATTTCCATTTACTGCTTGCAACCCTTTCCCTAAAACTCAGCCTTAAATAGCCCAAGAAATATTTATTGTATCTCCAAGTGAAACTTAAATACCTTTCCTCTTTTACAATTTCTGAATGACCCAGCAAGGGCTCTAGTAAAGCTTTGCTGAAGCAAGCTGCTAATAGTTATTTAATGTTGTTCTGTAGCCTGAAAGAATCTCAGTAGATTTTTCCTTTTAATCTCTTTGAATTGCAGGCTCATAAACCTCTCTGATGAGCCTGCCAGTGTTTTCTTAGATCCTGCATTTGAGACAATGGAGCTGCAGAATCCTTTCACCTCTTGTTGTCAGACAAATCCAATAGATGGCAAAGGCAGGCAGGCTGTGCTGCGGGGGAATTAAAATTTGTTTCACGAGTTCTGGTGGACAATCAGGTCCTCACATTTCCTTGTGTATGTTCAGGGTGTGTTTCAGAAATGACAGCTCTGTACACAGAGTTTTACAGCCCGAGCAGACATCACGTGCAAGGCCATCACATAACTCAGCACTGGTAAATTCCCACTCTCCTTCAGCCAGGGAGTGAAAATGGGACACCATTTTACTTCAGACAAGCACCAGCAAGGAGCCATGGTTGTAATAACAGTGATGCAAGTGAGATAAGGAAGGGCACAAGAAATATGAATCACTGTGAGAGCCATTAGGTTGGATGTTTTGCTTGCAAGCTCAGACTGGGCCATGCCTCTGTTTTTAAGTAAGTGGCTATCTCTGTTTCTGTTCTATTAGCCTGGGTAAGGTGTTTAGTAGAAGACCTAGAAAATAAAAAAAACTTTGTTCATCTCTGGAAAATGTTCTTCCTGCTTGAACCAGACGGGCAAATGAATGCATTGTGGAAAACTGCCTGACAAGAGCTGTTACTGGATTATGTGTGAAGTCAAGAGTACCAAGAGAAAATATTTATTTTTTGAGATAACCAGATTTCAAACTTCCTAGAATCACAGTCATAGGATATGCTGAGCTGGAAGAGACTTAGAAGGATCACTGACGGCCCTGCACAGAACACCCCAAGAATCTCACCGTGTACCTGAGAGCATTGTGCAAACACTCCTTGAGCTCTGTCAGGCTGGAGCTGGGACCACTTCCCTGGGGAGCCTGTTCCAGTGCCCAGCCACCCTCTGGCTGAAGAATCTTTTCCTGATATCCAACCTAAACCTCCCCTGACTCAGTTTCAGACCGTTCCCTCGGCTCCTGTCACTGTCCCCAGAGAGCAGAGATCAGTGCCTGCCCCTCCTCTTCCCCTCACCAGGAATTTGTAACTGCAGTGAGGTCTGACCTCAGTCTCCTCCAGGCTGAACAAACCAAGTGCCCTCAGCCACTCCTCACACGGCTTCCCCTCAAGGCCCTTCACCTTCCTCGTGGCCTCCTTTGGATGTTCTCTAATGGCCTAATGTCTTTTTTATATTGTGGCACCCAAACTGCCTCAGGACCCGAAGTGAGGCCCCCCCAGCTCAGAGCAGAGCAGGACAGTCCCCTCCCTTGCCCAGCTGGTGATGCTGTGCCTGATNTATACCAGTTCTCTTCAGGCGGCTCATGGCCCATCTGCCCTTTTTGTACTTTCTAGCAGCGAGGCATGACCAAGACCTCCACCACCAATCCTATAAAAGTTCTGAGAGAAATCCTGCTTCAGTAATTCCAAACAGGAAACTCTGGAAGTTTTCCAGCTCAATTTTTTTGTTACCTGTAGATACAAATCTTTTCGTTCTACAGCCTGAGACCCTTTCCCATTGTGTCTTTTTGAAAATTGTGATTTTTTTCTTCCCTGTATTAGAAATAAATGTGAAATAGGAAGCATTTCCCATTTTCATACTGTTCTCACAGTTATGGTACTGTCTTATTTGATCACAGTGGTGAGGCAGATAGGTAGACAACTTGATTTTGAGCTCTTCTTCTTCCTCAGAGAAAAGGAGGATTCTGCTTCAAGCAATGCCTCTGCTGGTTTTGTGGGTGTTTTCAGGACATTCACCATTGTCCTCACAGTTTGTAGCTTGTACCTTGCAAACTCCCAGTGACATTGGTGTTATTTGGGATGAAAGGAGGCCATCTGATCCTTTATTCTATTTTGACACCTCACACAATTAACTGATGTTCTGATCAGGTGCAAGGAAGATGCTGTTACTCCATGTAACTGGTGTATTTTCCTGTTTTCTTTCTTCATTACACTCCTGCTGATTTGTCCCCTTTCTTTTGAGAGTAATAAAGCACCGGGTCTGAGTGGGTTAATTTTCTTTTGGCTCTGACCTTTTCATTACCAAATAGGTGTTCAGCAAAGGTAACATCAAAGAGGCTGTACTGATCCTGTCATTATTTCCTATGTGTCCCACTTAATTGCTTTCATTAGAACTAATTTAGATGAGGCTCATTCCCAGGCATATATAATGTACATTTCAGTTGAAAATAGAACAGCGAGATACAAAAGACTGGGATTTAAAACTTGGTGGTTGGGTTGTGGTGATAAAGGGAATTCTCCATGACCTGAACAGATGAAGGTTGAAGAGGGGCAGTTTTTCTGGGCTGCTGCTGGAGGGGGGCTGCAAAGTCTCTCAGTTCTACTTTTCAGGCCAGAGGAAAGAAGTTACACAGAAGAAGCTGGGAACCACTTAGAATGTAGTTATTAAGTAGGGCCATCTCTTGGGAATTAAAACAACATCATCTGGGCCTCTGACTTTCCCAGCATGTACTCAATAAGCACATGCTGGAAAAGTCAGAGGAGTAAGTTCTGGAATAACATTTTTCACTATCAGCTTTTCAAAGAAAGCTGTAGAAAACCCTCCATGCTCTCAAAAGCTACTAAACTAGAAACAGGCTTAAAAATTCACCACTCCAGGAGGGGGAACACTTCCCTCCTCAAGAACAACCTCATTTAAACTGTGCATAGGCACTGAGCTCCTGAGTCTTGCCAAAGGCAAGGCATTTCTGTGCATGCTCTGTAGTTCAGCTTTTGGGCATTTCTTGTTCTTCAAAATACAGCATTTGGGGAGTTGGAGCTTTGAGGGGACAGGCAGCAGCTGGGAGGTTTTGTGTCATTAAGTTATAAGGGGTTTATGTCTTTTTTTCACTTTTTAGATATTTTTATGGCTTTGATGATAAACTCTCACATTATTAAGGTAAAGAAGTTGATGTGAACTTTGTACATCAACTATGAGTTATTGATAAATGGAAAAAAGACTCATTTGTAGTGAACACTTTGCATTTGATGCTGTCAGCTGTGTTGTACACTTATCATTTCATGCTGTACTCCATGTTGGAAGAGTCTGGGGGGCTCAAATGGCAGATCTCTCAAGTACAGGCCAGAACTTGACTTTCTTTCTGTGCTCAGCACTTGGACTGATCACTCCCTACAAGTGTTTCGCATTTATTTCTTTGCAGGAATCTCAGTGGCGCTCTCACACACAGCATTCCCTTGGTGCTGATTGGAAGGTTTTTCTTTGGCTTCTCCTTTCTAAGGAGGAATGGGTTGCCTGAGAGATATTGAGGAGAGATACTGAGAAGTCTCCATTTGTGGAGATATTTCAAATCTGCCCGGACATGGCCCGTCCTGGTCAGCTTGCTCAGCGGGTGCAGGAGGCTTTGGTAGGTGATCTTGAGAGTCCCTTTGGACCTCAGCTGTCCCACAAATCTGGGAGAAGTACAGGTTAGCAGACCTTCACCATTTCAGCTCTTGGAGTTGGAGTTACAGCCAGGTTTTAAAAGGCATCCACATCAAAACAGAAGTTTGCCCCTAGTTTCACTGAAGTGGGATGTGCAAAGTGCTGGTTTCAGGTGTTAATTCAGTAATACATTGTCACCATGTATTTCTCCTGGCTACAAGAGGACATCTTCCAGCTTATACAGATACATGGAAACTAAAATTTTAGAGAACTACATTTTGAACTGATACAGTGGTCTAGGTAGGACTCTCTAGTAGGGACTGGATTGACTGCTGGGTATATAAAACTACTAATATATCAGAAAAGACTGAACATCTGGCATGTTTGCTTTCTAGAAGATAACCTGACAAAAGAATGGCCACTTCATGCACAGATTTATCTGGAGGACATGTCCTGGAATGAAGGTATGAGTGCCTTGCTGCTGGTTCTTCATGCTTTCCATTGTCCCTGTTAATTTTTTTCTGCATCTTGCACCACTGTTGTCTTACTTTAAGTGCTGTTTTTTCTGTATTTCCTGAGACAAAGCTGTTTTGCTCTCTGAGATTACCCAGATTAGAATTTAACTTTCTGTTACAATTTGTTTTCCCTTCCATCTACATCACCTCTCCCCATCCTCACCTGCAGTAGCACTTTTCACCCAGCTCTCCTCTTCTTGTGTAATTGAGAGTACATAGATTTTTCCCATCTCTCTTGTGCGTCTTCTTGCTCTTCCCATGATGGTAGAATGCCTGTGTTTCTTCCCTCCTGTCTACTGCTCTGGCTTTTCTTGTCTAATTGCTTTTGGAATGAATGGTTGATTTTTATTTTTTTTTGCTTTTTTTTAAGTTGTGAGGGATAAAATCCTACTTTCCTTTCTTCTGTTTGGGTTCCTGGGTTAGCAGCCTGTTTTGGAAGCATCCTTGATCTGTCACATGTATGACTAACACCACTTAGCTTTTTTCTTTTAGTATCATCTGTTGCACAGATGTGCACCGTATTATTACTGGGGTTTTTTTAAGAGACTCCACTGGCCCTGGTTGTTCAGTGTAAGAATTCTTCAATCACCAAAACAAATTGAGATTATTTTTTGAGCTACAAATGGTAGCACAGATACTGATATTTACAACCCATCAGTGGGAGGTTATTTGTTGTTAAGAGCAGCTTTGTGAAGAACATTCCAAATAAATTCTTGATTCTTCTCCAGCACTGAAGACATTTTTGTTTTCTTTTTTGGCAGATGAACAACTCTACACTCTGTCCTGTAGATGTGGTGGGAATTACAGTGTCTCCAAGAGTGAAACCAAAGATGTATCTTTGGTTTGTTGTGACACATGTTCACTTGTTATCCAGATCCTGCAATGATTGTTTCAATGAAGCACATTGAGTGTTACAAACTTTTCAAAAGACTGGACAAACAAGGGACAGCATCTTCTAAAGAAATGTATGTTAAAGAAAAGGGGGGCACTACAAGAAAAAGTTCATTCAGGCTTAAAAATGACAAGTGCCCCTTTGCTCACACAGCTCTGCAGACATGAGGCTCGGATATTCCTCTGCAGCTGAAGAGCTCATTATTAAAACACCCACCTCCAACCCAGAACAGAGTTCTGTACAACTGGAACGTGTCTCCTGATCTAAAGGTTTCTTCCCCAGCAAACAGAGTAGCTTCTTTCAATTCCAGTCTGAAGCAGCTCTACCTTGGGCCCTTCCTCTTAGGTTAAATCCTTTCAACAGCTCAGATGACAAAACTCAATCAGGAGGCACAGATGTGGGAATGCTTTGAAGATAATGAAGAGCAAGGTTCAGCAGTGGGAAACAGGAACGTTTTCTGTTTATAAGCTAAATATTTAAGTTCATTAAATCCTCTCAAAGCCTGGAGCCTAGAAGGAGGAGGCAGAGGCTGGCAGCTGGAGTGCTGAGGAGCAGGGCTGGTGGCTGTGCCCTGCCCTGTGACAGTGATATCACCTGGGCAGCCCGGGGCAGCAGCACTTGCTGAGCTGGGCTCTCCATCGTCGGAGCCAATGGAGGCATCATTCCTGAGAGGAAAGCTAAGGAGGGAGCTGTGCTCTGACCCCGCTGGGCACTCAGAGGGAAACCCCACAGCACTCCTGGGAGTGACCAGCAGATCTGGAACCCCGCTGGTTCTGTGTTCCACTTGCTGATGTGGGGAGAGCCAGGGCATGGCTCTGCCCCTGACAACACAGGAAGTGCACTGGGCCTTCTCCATCCTTCTGAACACTCCGTGCTAACCTTGGCTTGGAACAAAACCCCACAACTTGCCCATAAATCCAGGCACTCATTGTGGCTCGCCAGGGGAAGCAGAGCAAGAGGCACATCATTTTCGTTGTATCATTCCCACTCTGAAGTTAGGTGTAATCTCAGAAAGAGGCATCTTTGTCAAGTAATATCTGTGTTTATTCTAAACAAAAATAGTTCCACATACATTTTAGTAGAAAATACTATGAAAACTGTCAATAGTAACTTAAGTCTTTTAATCATCAAGAAATCTGTGGCCATTGGGGCTTGCACGTAGAAATCCAAAGTCATTCAGAGGCCATATCTGTAAAATAAAGCACAGTTACAAGAGATTTTAATCACAATTCAAAGTTCAGTATTTTCATTTGTTATTGTAATTGTTTCATAAACAGCATCATTTTTTCTCTCTTTGGTAAAGAACTTTGCTCACTGATGTGCTTCTATTACTAGAAGTAATAAATACTGTATATTACAGGTAACTGTTCCATAGTGTGAACTTCACAATTTATACAGGGAATGCTTTGCTGTGGAGAGCCTCACGAATTCCATTGCTTTTTTCACCCTTGGAAATAAACATGTTCCTAAACAGTGCCTTTCCAATTCTGTGTTTTCTAACTTGTAAAGCTCTTCATGACTTTAAAGTCATATTTTTGGTCCATCTAGGAGAAACAAAGTACCACACACACGGACCTCCCAGTGGTGAGGTGTACATTTGTATTTTCAAGATGGGCCTTTGAACTGCAAAGTGTTCCAACTTTGGAAAAAAAGATCTCCTGGCTACAGTAAACTTAGACAAACAGGAATGAAGGGGTGGAGTGCCTGCCACCATCCGGGGCTCTGGACTGAGAGGCTCCTCTGAGAAGGGGACAGTTATTTACAAAAGAGCACAACTCATCACCCAGTACAGAGGTCACAGAATGATGCTGACCAATAAACAAATCTCTCCAGAAATTAACTGTATAGCTGTTCAGGTACTGAATGTTCCCAGGAATGCTTTGCTCTGCACAGTCATTAATTACATGTATGATGGTCTTGGATGCCAAAAAAAGTAATAGGAAATCAAGGACATTAATTTATTCATCGTTCTTTTTCTCCCTTGACTGTCTGTGTCCTTTGGCAAGATGTTCTTTCAAAGATGGCACAAGGAGCCCAGCAGGAAGAAGGGAATGATGCTGAAGAATCAATGCCCACTGTGGCTCTAATCCCATAATAACTTCACAGCCCCTGCCCAGGATGAAGCGGCCTAGAGAGAGAAGGGTGGGGCACTACCTTGTTCCCAAAGCATCTGTCAGTATTTTGTTTATCTCGCTTATTTTCCCTTAGAATTTGGTCTTAAGGTGTAAGAACAGCAACTCTGAGTTCATGGAGCAGCCACAGCACAGAGGGAGCCTTTGCTGCTTTCTGTGTGGAGTGAAAGAGTAATTGTCTCATTTAGAAGAGGGAGCACAGGCAAAGGTTCAGTTATTTCTGCCCCTGTGATTTGTCCCCAGCACTGAAGGCTGTGACAGAAGAGGCTGAGGCAGCTGAGGACAGGCAGGGCAGGAGCAGCAGCAGCTCACTCCTGGCTGGGGCTGTGCCCTGCCCCATGTCCCCTGTGCCCCAACACCTGCATGGGGCCCTCAGCAAGGCAGAAGGATCAGTCATCCTCAGGACCTCAAGTTCTGTGCATCAGAAGAAGGCTCTTGTGCAAGATCCTAGAAAATCCTTGTGGTTCTGGCATGTGCAGATAGGGAGGAGCACGAGGAACAGCTGCTGACACACAGAACCACAGAGGTGACGTCTCTGTGCTGATCAGCCAGTGAGCTATTTTAAGTTCCACACAAAAATACAGATACAAGCCAACAACAGAAGGGTATTTGTGATCTTGGTTAGCAGCAAAGCTGCAGAATTCAAGGCTGTCCAGAGGGCCTGTGCTGGCTGCAGGCTGGGTGTCAAGTCTTTGTTTGGCCTTCAAGGCAAGCAGAAGTAAAAGGAAAGAAAAATATCCCATATCACAAATCTAAGCTGATCTCAGTAAAGGCCTGGAGAAGAGAGTTCTTTAGTCTGTTCACTGCAGCACAAATCTCATTTCAGGCAACTCAAATCACACCTATTGCAACTTGACAGTCTTTCGGTGAAAGTAATCAAATTAGCTTTAAATGTTGCTTTGACAGTGTAGTTTGAAATTTGTCACAGTAATCTTAGTGGTAGAATTAGAATGAAAATGATGTTTTATCTAGTCTGCATGCAGGGAGAACCAGAGAAACAATACTAGTGGTTGGAAAGAGATGGAAACCCCTCCTCTGTGAAACAAAGACATGCCACTCTCGTAATTCCTGAGTGCTTTAAAGTTCTGACAGAAGTTGACTGTGTCTTGCTCATTCAGACTGGCTCTTCCAATTAGCAGCTCCTTGCCCTCTTTGCTTTTGCCTACATAGATAGATTTGATCTGATGGACAGGGCATAAATGGGGCTAACTAGCTCTTTTGAAGATATAGCACAGGTCTAGTTCTGACATGGAGCCTAAATCCAGGGAATGCACAGGGTATCCTACCCAGGACAGGATGAAGCATGAGTTCTGTCAAAATGGGATTCCCAATGCTTTTACTGAATTTGCAGCTGCTTTGATTTCAGCAGCCCTTTATGGAATGACCTTGTGTTTGGAGCAGCGGGAATATGGTGGCAGAGAGGAAAGGGAGCAGACAGAATCACATGTTGGTATTTCTGTAAGGGTTAAAAACTGCTGCACCAAGACTGACTGAAAACCTTTGGTCTAAACTTCAGCTAAACCTTCATGTTTTGCCAAGAACAGGCTGGCAAACAAATTCAGCCAGCCAGGCTGGCTAAGCTCACTCTCTTCTGTTGAAATACCTGACTTCCAAATTGTATTTGGATTTTTTTGTATCTGTTCTTCCTAAAAATGTGACTTAGTGCTGAAAGGCACCGTTAAATCTGCTTCTCCAAAATCCAGTGTAAGATAAAGCCACAATAGCTTCCATTCTGAAGGCAGTAAAAACTGTTGGATGAAAGAGAAGCTGAAGCTGCAGCAGGCTGCACTAAAAGCACACAGAGGTCTCCTGGCCCGTGGTAGAGTGCTCAGCCACCTCTGTGCAGTCTGGATCTGCTGCCTTCCAATGCAGCAACACAGGAGAGCAACATCACTGTATGCTCATGTGACTTGTCATAACCCAACTATAAACCCATTTTTCCTTTTGTTAGGCACCACATACTTAAATCTCATGAAAACTTGAATAATCACTACTCTATGCCACTGTCATTAAATAACTGCTGTAAAATCTGGTTATTTTGATTAAGTATCAAGTGATCACATAATATCTTTTTTAACAGACAGTGCTCTGGAGTCCTAAAGTAGTGCTTCAGTTATGAACTATCTGTGAGTTTCACTCATTTTGCAGAGTTTACTTATGGTTCAGCCCTGTCAGTCACTTCATTAAGGTCTTTAAAACACCTTCCTTGTTGAGGCACAAGCTGGACACAAAATCTATTGCTGTGCAGAGATACTGTGACTAATTCTGGCTGTCCATACACACAGGTTCTTGATGTATCCAGTATTTGCTCACAGTCCCCTTAAAGGAGAAAACAGCAGCTTTTCTATGGCCGCCTATCAGTTGGAGAAATGCTTTTGTCAGTCACATTATTACTGCCACATTTTCATTTAGAGGAGTGTCAGCAGATTAGCATCCTTTGTCTCTTAGTCAATAATCCAAGCTAAAACTTGGGCTATAAAAACAGCCCTGTTGGGAACCAGCATTTCCCCTCTGGTGTCCAGGGTAAGGCAGACAGCAGGAGAAGGGGCAGAGCCCCGAGTACACAAGGGGGAAGAACTCAGAGCAAATGCAAGCCAGGAGGAACAGAGGTCACCCAAAATCTGCCAGGAGGGCTGAGGGGGCCGTGTTGTCTGAGGTTTAGAAAGCAATTACTGATTGTCCTCAATAGCTGCAAGAGTTTGAGTGTTTATTTGAAAAGTCCCAAACCGTGTTCATAAATACTGTAAATTAAGGATATAAGGCTTTGTTAAACTGGAAAGATCTAATCTTCCCTGTGTAATACAGGTGTGCTAAATTATGGGTTTGTGGATGTGTTGAAGTATATGGAGAAAACCTTTTATTGTTCTGAATGCACAAGTTTAAATCCAGCTTTCTAAAAGCAGGTGCATAAGTGTAATACACACTCCCCTGTTTCTTGGAGAGGAAATTGTGTTACATTTCTTCTTTTCAGTAAAAGAGTCCATTAGTAATGCAGATAATATGAAAAAATAATTTAGTGTGAAATAGAGTTGTAGAATTGTAGAAGCAGAAGAAGGAACCGTGATGGTTTATACAGTACAATATTCATTCAAAGCATGTTTTAGTTTAAAAAGCAGCAAGGCCAGGCTACATGTCCAAAATACGTGTGCAAGTCCTGGAAAGAGAATATTTTCCTCCTTTTTGTTTTTTTGGACCACAGAGCTACAACAGTGAAAAACCATTTTTGCAGAGAGGCAGGAATCAAAGTAAGGATGGAATGTACATCTGTGCAGTAAGGGTGTATGTGTGCACATTTGTGGTTTTATCATGTTTGGATTTGCTTGCAAAATAATTCATTCAATTTTCATAGCAATGACTGCTCAGTGCCACTCCAAAGTCCTCCCTCCAAAAACCCTGTCATTGTTGATTTATCCCTTTACAGCAGGTGGTGGAGTGTTCATGCTTTCCTTTACATTTGCTTTGGCCAGACAGCTGGGGAGGCAAGTTTCAATGCCTAACACCCACGCATTAAAAATGTATTAATGCAACTATTTTTAGATAGTATAAATTGACATACCTTAAGCCAAATGCGTCCTCTTATCAGCCCATAAGGAACAGGTCCGTAGCACCTGGAATCTGTAGAATTCCTGAGATTATCACCTTCTAACCAAACGTGTCCTTTAGGCACCTATGATTAAGCAAGATTGAAATGTAAAAAGAAACCAGAACAGAATGGTGTTAAGCACAGTTTGCCTTACAGTGTTTTTCCTGATTTCTCTGCTCTGTGTTTCATGACTGTGTAATGAACTAAATTTTATTGAGTCTTACTAGACTAGATTTAGAGGGATGAGAAGGAGGGCTCCAAAGTATCTGTTCTATCATGTGCTCAAAAACCAATGGTTTGCAACAAAAAATCCAAAATGAAGATGTAAGAGGTTAGACCAATGTGACAGGGTCATTAATTTAATAGACTTCAAAAGAGGTCATTAGGATGTTGACTGAAAATCTGCCCTCCTGTCGCAGTAACAGCATGAACAGGGCAGCCACACACTCATCAACATCCTGGGGCCAGCACCAAGGCTAGACCTGTTAGTAGATTCATGATGAACTAACTGGTAATTGATTGTGACATCAATTACGAATAATCTCATCATTTTATCGGAGTAGGCTTGTCAAAGTTCTAATTAAGATCACAGTTCATTCTATGTGCAGGCAGAATCCACAACACATTATATTGCAATAATGATGATCACAAAACAGCAAATCCCTTTTTATAATTTGAAAATTAATGATGGTGACCTTATACTATATGACAAAGACCTTTCATTGCCCATATATATTATGCATTAACTATATTACATACCACAGATTCATGGCATTCACTGGCTGACTCAATGACAAAATGAGAAATAGCAACATAGCTGTAATTGTTACCTAAACGAGAGTATTAAGCTTTCATATGTTAAAAAGTTGCTCCTACAAGTCTTAAACTCAGATATCTGCTTGGAACATGCAGTATTATTTTGTAATGTTTTCTTAAAAACGTTTCGTATAATAACTCTTGTTATTGAAATAACCTCTTTCAAGTCACCAAATAAATATCTAATAATTACATTTCTAATTGGGTTTTGTTTCTAAAATTTTAAACCAGGCTGAAAACTTAAATGAAGGAACATATTCTCAAGCTAGAGAATATTTAAGGTGGACTTTAAACTAACGTACATTTTTCCAAAACCAAGTATGTACCTGTAACGTTTCTACGACTACAATTCACAGGAAAAACACACTGAAACTAACTAACTAAATAAACCAACGACTTCAAATGAAACTCAAAGTACGAGTAGCATGAATGCTTTAGAACTGAGCCACGCAGACTCTAAACACAATAGTCTACATAAGAGATTGAACAAAGTGAAATACCACTCTAGAGTAAAGGCTCGTTGTAAACCAGTAAGAACACATCCAGGTCCTCATTGGAGGAAATTGCAATTGGTACTTGTGGGCATCTGGCTGGGATCCCTGGGAACCTGATCTTTAATCTGAGGCCCTTGCTCAGCCATGCTCACAGGTGCCCGTGCCCAGAGCAGCATGCCAGGCCAGAGCCCCTTTGCCGGGCCGTGGCACACGCGTCAGCCGGGCATCGGGACACCACAGCTCACCTCTGGCAGGGGCACAAGGAAACACTCACTGCAGGAAGTGTCTGGGAGCCTGGCTGTCCCTCCCAGCCAGCCCCTGCCCTTCTGGGGCACCCAGGAAAGGTGCTGTACGTGTGTCAGAGGGCACAAAGCCTGCCCTCAGCATTTCACAATCCACACGTGACCAGCAATGCCTAAGCCCTTTTGAAACCCCCTGGTGCCATCTCCTTCCACAGGCTCTGGTATAAAGGAATGCCACCTCCTTTGTTTTTAACTGAGCCACTGCTTCAGCCAAGCTCCTCTACTGCTGGTTCTCCCACTCCTTCCAGACAGGAATTTCCTTTTCAGCTCTCTGTCACCTTTGTTGTTTGGTAGGCCGTTAGACTCCTGGCACGTGCATGGAAGGGCTTCCTCTGGGAAGGCCAGCTGGTTCCAGCTAGATGACATTGGCCCTCCTCCTACCCAAGCAGCTTTGCAAACAAAAAAACCAACCAGAAGTCAATATATACGTTTTAAAAAGCTCCTATCCAGAGTCAAACAACCTGTGTAGAATATGCATCTCATGTTTTTGATAGGTCTCTGTTTGAGCATGTGCTGTCACTGCTGTTTTCTCAAAGATTCCACAGAACACAGCCTGTTTAGGATGTTAGTTGGATATTCGTGCTCACTTAGTTCAGTGGACCCACCCACAGCACTCCCTGTGTCCACAGCTCACACGTGTGAGTTTTTTTCTCACGTGCAAAATAACAGCACGAGGCAGCACCCTGACCTTTCTGGTGCAAATTCCCCTGTCCAGCATCTACTGGAGTAACAAGTCAGACATGTGACAGACTCCCTCAGCAAATACACAAACAGGACAAGCTGGAATTACCACGAAAGGAATTTTTTTTTCCTTAAATGTAGAAAACAAACCACACTAACATTTCATGTTGCTGCAGAAGCATCACTTCTTGCAACATGCTCCTGTTTCCCTGCCAGCTCCCCTTGTGCTGTTCTAGTTCCTCACTTCTCCCAATTCACAGGCAGAATGTGATGCTCATCTTTTACTGTGTAAAATAAAGAACCACTCATAACTCAAGTATATCCAAAAACTTTCTAGAACACTTCCCGTATTTCTACCAAGCTCCAAAATCACAAAAAATAAAATAAATTGTTTTTGCCTGCAATGGCATAAAGCTACTTCCACTACTAGGAACAGTTATTTGTCTAGACAAGATGTTCACAGTTTGCATTCCAGGTAGAACATTTGCAGTAAAGTGTCTTCCCATATCTTGAAATCCACCACGTAAGGCAGTTTTTGCAGTTCTCCCTGGAAGGTATGACTGGGCCCTATACCTTGAATTTGGCATTAACAGTACTGTCACAGTGTGTGATTCATCTAGGGATAATGCACTGTAATACCTCTGAAAGGTGCCTGTCCATCATCTAGGCACTTCACTACAACCTGAAATTAAGACAAGCAATAAATATCACAAGAATTACAGGAAAATGTAAAACCAAATACCAGTGACAGGCCATATTCATTAATTTAAAAAAAAAAAAATAACAAAAGCAATTTAAACCCCTTTGAAATACAGACCAGTGCCAGAATCCCTCTAGGCTCTATGCACCAAGCCATGCCTACACCACATCACTGATCTCAATGGAATTACTCACAGGGAATAGTTCACTTGGAGTAGCAGCCTTTCCACAGCCAGGACTCAATCTGAAACACTGCAAAGCTCTGCAAGCACAATAGCTGGGAATACTATTCACCAAAGAAAAAAAAATTAACTGTTGAAAACCTGTATTTTTAGTAAGAATGTATTGAGTGCACAGCAATCTGCTGCTGCTGCCAAAAAACCCAAGGCAAAGGGGAAGTTGTGTGGTATCTACAGGCGATGGACCTCTTAGACAAAGTGAACTGTACCCAAGAAGTCCCACTGCAATCACAGTTCCCACTGCACAGAGAGACAGTGACTACAAACCCACACTGATGAGGGGTGAAAGCCCTACACATAGGCCAGAACTGAAGATGGCAAATCTTCACACGCCCAGCAGCAGTGGGATTGTCACAGAAGTGGGACTCCTGCAGAACCAGCAATTTCTCAGCAGTGCAGGCTGCTGAGAAACGCTGCCTCTGACTGTCTGCAGGCAAATCCCTCTGCCTCAGCAACCCCTGTCCCTCAGTTCTGTGCAGATTAGCTGAGGATTTACTTCCAAGGGACGGCAGTTCTCAGGCAGAACCGGTTATCTGCAGTGCAGCTGAAATGTGTGAGAATGAAAGACACCCGTCAGACTCAACTCTGCTCCCTCCCCAGGCTCTAGACCAGAAGAACAAGACTATTCTTGGGAACTGAGCTTGAAGCAGTAGTTCATTCTCTTATCACCCCCACTGCCACAAATCGGAAAAATTTGCAGAGCTGTTGGAATTAACTCAGTGGTGCAGTTAAAGTGGAAAAACTGAAATTCAGGGCAGGTATTTGATGCATACTCACCAGCATAAGACATTAATTTACCTAAAGGGGAGGAACCATCAAATAATTATATTCTTTTAGTCTCTTTACATGATGCCATACTTTTTTCTTTGATTACTCAATTATCTTCGAAGCCAAGAGATAAGAACCCTGGGCTGCATTAACCGACATACTAGGAAACAAATGTATTGCAAATAAAGCTAACAGACTAAATTATCTGCCTCAGAAATACCTCCAAACCCAACTAAATGAAAACAGGTTTCTGTGGTTTGGGTTTTCTGCTTTGAGAGAGCTTTTGCGAGTGAATTTAGGGGACTTATAAACATGAATGTCTTGCAATCTCAAAAAACATCAGCCCGTACAATCAGCTGGGAATAGATGTTTGAACTTTTGTAAGGTCACAGGTATTCACATCACCTCCAGCAATATCAAAGTTTCAAACTTAAGAAGAACTTTAAATCATTCCCATCTTTTCTTTTCAGTTCAGAGGCTTCCTTCTTGAGCTATGATAAGAACTAATCTCAGTGCTGGACAAAAGAATAAAGTCTGCAAGTTCTCATCTCTCCCTACTAAAGTCTATTTAAGTGCCTCCTACTTTGGTACAAGCAACAAATGTAATTGCTTCATGGCCTGCGGGTGTTCATTTAACAAAAGAAGCTTTTGTGAATAAACCACAGGTGTTACCTTTCTTGATTAAAGTGAAATATGATGAAAGATTCTACAATATCAAATGACAAATTTACTAAATACTGATTAAATTGCCTTATTTAAGTAAATTGCATCTAGTTAGGATAAAATATACACCATAGAAATGCGGGAGTTTGTTTTATCACTCTATACTTAAAGTCTCACATAACTACTCCTTAATCCTTTATTTATTAATTCAGAACCAAGATTGAACAATGCTTAACAAATACTTTTTTAAATGATCCAGCTGCTCCAGGCACTGTTTCTGTAGGTTTATCATAAATGTTGTTCATATTAAGGCTGCCATCTCTATAAAACCCAACCACATTAATTAGCTCAAGAGTTTCAGAATCAGGGTAAGCATTTATATTTACTTTTTTGTGCTGAAAAAGCTATGAAATGGTAGCAAACCAGGCTGGAACTTAAACAGTATAGCAGATGTTAAATCAACATCTTCTGTGTATCCTTAAAGGCTGAATTACCTGGAATTTAGTATTTCTTAGTATAACAGAATGAATTTACCTTAAATTTATAGGCACTTCCAAAGAATTTAGCATTTTCCCTCTACTTGCTGAACAGTTTAAGCTGCTTATGAATAAGACATAATGTACTTGACCTAGTTTGTTTAAATGCACATATTAAAAAGAAGACATTATGATGTTGGTCCAGGTTGTTATTAGAGAGGATGACAGTGAAACACTAATGTGTTTTTATACAGAAATCAAATTCATAGTGATTATATATTTATATTAGGAATTCATTCTCTGTACTAAGACATTTGTAATTTTAATAGAAGATTTATAAAAAGGTAAGATATGAAGATTTGTCTAAGTTTTGAAATTAAATATTAACCAATATTAAAATCACATACTTAAATTAAATGAAAATCACACTTCAGTGTTAACTCACACACCACAGAGGAACTAAGGAATATTAACTTAGGCTTGAATTTCTAAGATGTTTTCCTCCACCATGCAAGCACACCAGTTGGGTATTGTTCTGCAATAAAAATGTGAGTAAACTGTTCCAGTGACTTGTCAGAGCACTCATTGGTTATTTCAATGTTTGGGGTTTAACCATTGCTGCTCCTTCTACACTTTGTGTAATGTAGAAGTAACTACTGCTGTTTTGAGCTTGACTTCCTGGAACTTAAACAGTTTGATCACGGCTTAATAGGAGAGGTTTTCACATCAGAGATGTCAATGCCAGTCAAATGAGAAAAATATCTGATTTGTCTCATTATCACTTTTTACCTGTTCCAAGGTTTTCAACTGTGTTAAGTAATTCAAACACTTGCATGCATTGTTTACCGCTGTAAATATTTAATGCTGGGATTTAGATCATATTGTTAAGTACACAGATCTCAATCAGCTGGAAAAGCTATATATCTGATTTCTAAAGCTTCTACCTGCAACCCTAAATTTAAATTATTAGTCATCTTTCCTTTTCTAAAACTATTATCAGTTAAAATTAAAACTAACTGGTTCATATTCGTAGGCCAGAACTTTCAGCCTCAAATCTCCTAGCTACATTTAGGAACTCCTGAACAAAAATTCGGAATACATCTGTGATTCATCAGTCCAGACTCTTATTAGCCTTAGATTTACAGAAGAGGAGTATTTTAAAAGAAAATATTGATTACAAATCCATCAAAGATAACTTAACAATTTGCAGAGACTTTCTGACAGCAATAATTAAGAAGGGTTTGATTTTCTTCTCCAGATTACAGATGATGTAACAGGGTCACCCAAAAGTGTAAGTCTGAGAACAAAAAACCCTGTGGGTGCAGACCCCATCTGGAACGCACTGGTTCTAGCACAGAACCCATCACCATCACTGGCGTGCCCTGTGCTCACTGATCTGCAGTTCAGCCTGGGAGAGCAGTGGCTGATAAATAATATCATCAGGGTTAAGGAATCTTGTCTGCCAGCTCCATCAGGAGTGACCAGAATCTCTCCTGCACAGATGGTGCAGTCAGACTAAAACTTAGGCTCAAAAGCTTTAGTTGAGTCCAAGTAGGTGGTTTCACCATCCTGAGCAGCTTCCTAAGAGTCAGTACTGAACTTTGAGCAGAGGAATAACAGAATCATAAAATGTAGCTACTTCTTGAAGTATCACCAAATCAAAACTGCAAAGGTACATTTACCAAGCGACTTGAGCAGAAGAAACCCTGGAAATACTGGGAATTGGACTGATAAAATCCTTTGTATTGCTTTTCCCTTGAACAATTTAGTTTTGACAAATCCGAATTTTGATTTAAAACGACTTTCAGAAAATGAGTCTTGAACACTTTATACTGAGATACAGAGCTATCTGCAAACCAACAAATATGCCAAATTAGCTCTCCTCTCCCACCAGACATTCAGCACAGCTGATGGTTAGAATTATGGCATGACTTTCTCTCAAGCCTCTACTACACTTAGAGCGAAGGAGGAGCAAGAAAATACCGTACCCATTTTCCATATCAGCAACTCCTGAAACTTACTCAGTGAAGTACTCAATCGTGAGCATAAACATGAAGATACTTAGAGCAAAGGGAAAAGAAGTGGTGTTTTAATTAGGTTTATTTTTAATTGCTATTTAGGATATTTTAAAGAGACTATCCAACAGTACAGAGAGCTGTGAAATATCAGTCCACTTTTCAGTGTCTTGCATGGCGTATCCAAAACCTGTAGAACTGGGCAGCATTGTTTGCCTTGACATTATGTTATTCTTAGTGCTCACATCATATTCTCAGTGCATTTGCCAAGAAGTGGGTAAGAGTTAACAGCCCTGTGCAAACACAGTGAGGTGCATTATCTGAATTCTGTTAGCTCTGGAGCTCCCACAGGATGAGACGCCACCTCCGCAGCGAGGCTCACTTTAGCACAGGGCAAACACACTCCCCCATCAGCCCGGCCGGCAGCATTAGTGGGAGCAGTGATTGATCACCAGCACGCTGTTGCTGAGATATGGGTTTCTATCTCAGCTTTTTATCGCCGGGACTTGCAAAAGGCAGTTCCTTATTTACAGACTCTGCCTCTATGAAGTGACATTATTAGGGACTACTTTTGTTTAAGTGCCACCAAGGCTCAGCATATTGGTGGTTTATGACATACAAGCTGTTTGATTCTGATGGTTTACACCTCACTTTTTCACACTGTAAATAGGACCTGCAGCACAAGAACATATGGTACGTAAAGAAATTAAAGCTAAAGTAAATGGCATTAAAACAAATTCAAATAGAGCAACAGGATACTCAATCTGAATTATAAACCTGTATTAAGACTTTTTCAAACAGGAAATAAAAGCCTAAGTATGAAAAATAACCTTTCAGCTTTTTTTAAGGACCATTTCAGGGGTTTACTGTGATTAATTTCCTCATTATTTACATCCATATAGTTAAATGAATAAAATAGGATATCTTTTAATAAGTGAAACTTTTAATAAGTGAAACTAGTTCTGAATACATTAGTTGTTTACCTTATTAACTTCTGGGTCCATACCACATTGCCTCTGATACAGAAAAAATACATTATGCATTCTTAAATGCTTATTACAGCAAATATTTGTTTCTATTTACAAATGTACATTTAGCACAAAACCAAAAAAGAGCCCTGCAAAACTGCCAGCCTAATGCTCACATTCTATACCAGATATCAACAAAAAGGAAAATTACCTTTTCCTAACTTTGTAATACTATAGCAGCTAATTCAAAAAAGGAATTTCATTATACTTTCATGTAAACAGGTAGATTTCCCTAATTATTGTTCTACAGATAAACTCCAATCCTATGTACTTAAACTGTAATTTCAGCACATGCCTAATTTATACCACTAGTTTTATATGTGGCATTAGTTCCATCAGCCTATAATCCAACAACTCCATCAAAGACAGTTTTTTGATACAGCTTTACACTTAGTGCACTCCAACAAAAACAATTTTCTCTTACGATGTATTCCTTCAGTTAAATACAGCAGCAAGAGTATTTTAACTGCCACTGCTGTGCTGCATTTCTACTCGACTGAAATACCTCTTTTCAGAACAACTTATTCATCTTATGTATGATTTTTTTATTTCCTTTCCTTTTAGCTTGGAAGGTTGGTTTGTTGTGTTTGGATTTTTTTTTTTAAATCTACAGGTATCTCCTTGGTTGTCTGCAGCAATAATGCATCTCATCTGTGTAATTTTACAGAGAGCAAATTGTAAAGAGTTCTCCATTCTCCTATCTGCACATAACAGCATCCTGAGAAGTATATTCATGAATGAACCATCCCCTGAAGTAGGGTCTGGTTTTAGCATTCTCTTAGGCTTCAGGGTAAGAATTATGTGTGACAATGCTTCTAAGCACAAAAATCCCTAACTTAAATCCTGTAAATGCCAACACTACCACTGCCACAGTCAATACAGACTAAGAACAATTCCTACTAACATGATTCTAAGGATTCTTCCTTTAGGGCAAATCTAAATTAGGTGCTTACAGGTAATCTCACCCTCAGCTGCATGAAGTACATTGTATTGCCATTACTCTGCCATCTCCAGGATCTGGCTAACTCAGAAAACCTATCCACCAGTTGGCAACCATCTGCACAGACTGAAGCAGGGGTCTGAGCTGCCTAATTTGGCAATATTGCTGGCATCCAATATTCCTATTTACTGTGTAAGTCTGCAAACATGACAGGAATGCCCCAAAACAGGAGACAAGCCCTCAAGGAAAGCTGAGCAGTTTGCTATAATAAAAACTGCTGCTCTCTGACCTTACACACTTTGGAGTCCCAGCAGTCACACACACACCACTCAGATTTCCTGCTTGAAAACAGGCAGTTAATAGCCACATATAAAGTGCAAAACTCAGGACACTTCCCAGGCTTTGCTCACTTAAGGAGTGGTGCCTTCCCCTGGCACAGACCCCCAGAAGCACTCCTGGCCATTTGCAGTCACAGCCTAGGCTTTTCCTCAGTTTGGACAATCATTTGTTCAAAAACCCACCTCAGGCAAGTATCAATAAAACAGCCAGATCGCTGTACATCTGCTGCCATTATTTCCTGTGAGGAGTTCTGTGTTTGAGTTAAAAGTGCATAGCACAGTGATCCACTAAAATAAGAAATTTGATAGGCAACTGCCTAAACATAAACACGCAGCACGTTTTCCCTCCCCAACAATCTACTTAGTGAATGATCCAGCCTCAGTTACAAACATAAAGTACAGATATCCATGTTGAGAATTTACTCTTCTGCAAAGGAAGTGTCTCCTGAACAGATGGAAAGATCTACCTCTTTACCAAGCACTAAAAGTAGAAGGAAAACAGGTATCAGGTACAACAGCATTTCCAGTTAGATAGTTTCTCCTCCTAGATACAATTTATGATGTCAGAATTATAAAAGCTTGTCACTTTGCTGTATTTTCACACACTAGCCTTTATGAAAACAGGAAATGGACGCTGCATTTCTCATCTGCTCTTTCTCCCTGTATTTTTCATTAAAACTACAGACAAGAAATCCCACATTAGGCTAGAAATGGTTCTGCTGAATATTCACTTGGTCACTTCAGTGCTTCCAGAAAAGCTGACATCCTGTTTTGAGTACACATCTTTCCTGAACGTTCTTTACAAGACTAAGAATAGTGAGGAACAAGATGCTCAGAGAAATTCAGTTTGTGACTTCTGTCAGTGTACACAGAATTCAGGTTTCCCTGTCAGGTGGGTCTCCTCTGGGAAATGTGTATTCCATCACAATTACGAGCTCCACCAGAGCTAGAGGATTCCTTCAACTTGGTAAGAAAGGTGAATTTGTGTTCTTTGGGGTTTTTGGTAGGTTTTTCCTTGGTTAAATGGCTAACACAATTTAATTTGTGGAAAAACTAAATGTTCTGTCCTCCCCTTCAAAACACAACACAGAAAGAGTTCCTTCTTTATGCCCACAAGTCGAAGTCTAAGAACAGCAGCTCCAGTGGCAATGGCATTACACCAAAAGTGCAGGTAAGAGGCAGGTGCCCAAGATTTCTTGTCTCAACACTGCAGTGCAAGGAACAAATTCAAACCCTCAGAGGTATGACTCATACCCTTACTTTCTGGTACTAAACAAAAATGTTGACAAGAATTTTTGCTTTTAGAAAAGACAAACTCCACTTCAGCTGCTTAATACAAATGAAGCAATGGTACCCAGAGGCTCCCTGGTGAAGGTGGCTGCCTTCAGGGAAGTTAAACTTTTACAGGATTTATGTGTCACTGTCACACTGCAGCTGCCTGTATGGAGTGATCCATAAAATTCTCCACTTTCACAGCACAGGACTCTGGCCACATGCTCATTCTTCCTATTCTGAGAATGAAGTGGATGTGACAGGGCAAAATCACAGCTTTGTTTAAAGGTTCAAAACACCTGGGAGTATCTGATGGCTGCACAAGGTGCTGAGTAGAGGTAACAGTCAAACACGCTTCTGGGACAAGAAAAACCCTACATTCTTCTCTGAGCATGATTCCTGAGGATTTTTCTAATGACCGCCTAAAAGAAGTTACTAAAAACATTCTGTCCCTGGTCTTCCCAAACTTCTGTGAAGTCTATCTACGTAAGGACAAATGAACACTGAGGTTATTTTTCCCTTCTCATTGCATCACCTGGCCTTTTGGCCAAGTTAGGAAAATTTCTACTTTTCCAACCATACTGAGGAACATTAAAATATTACTACATTGAAATAGAGATACACTAAAGTATAATTTTGAAAGAAAAATCTGCAAAGCTACTTCAGAGTCAAATACTCACTTCTTAATGTTTAAAATACAGGAACAGTTTTGTCTGAACACCAAACACCTGCATCTGTCATCTGTACTGCACTTTATACAGAGAATTTCAGAGTATTCTTCCAGGGAAGAAGGACTAAGCAAAGGACAGAGCAAAAATATTATCTGTCTGCAGTTCCTACAGACACAAAAGGCAGAGAAAGACAGCTTGGCATACACAGTCTAAAAGTACAACATTTTACTGTGCATATTCAAGAATAATGATTTATTAATGTCATAATTTATGATTTATTATGATCCTCAAAAATTGCAAATCCTTTACAGACCACCAGGCCCACTTAAGTTATCATTAATTTACATAGTAAGAAACTCTAATACTTACATAGCTGTGACTCTTAAGGAAATCTGAAGGGTTGCTTGTGCAGACTTTATCCCCTTCCAAGCCAATTACTCTTTTACAGATATTTGATTTGGGGTCATTTGGGCTTTTCACAATTACAATATCTCCTCTGAGAGGAAAAAAACAGAAACAAAAACAAACAGAAGAACTCTAATTACAAACTATTTGGCTGAGTACATGAGTATCCATGTGTCTATTTCAAAAATATTCATGCATATTAAAGATAGTCCATTGTGCTGAAAATTCTTGGGTACAATTTTGATTTCTTCAGTTTTACTCAGGTATAATTTCACAGAGTTTTAAAAGTGGAATGAATTTTTGTTATTTGGATCATGCATGAAACACTTAAGACTACAACCTGAGACCAGTAATACCCATAGCTGGTTTTCAATACCAACTGCTTAGTGAAGAAGTTGCATTCACTCAATAGAACCATTTAGGGAAGAGGAAAAAAGGGATTTTTTTCTATTTTTTGGACAAAGCTGTGAAAGTGACAATAGACTAAATCCAATCTGAATTTTGACAAGTTGTTCACTGGGCTGTTTGTGCTGATAACTTTAACATCCTTCAGACACAATGAAAAGTTACTAGTTAGAAGCAGAAAAAATACACCAAAAATACAGGACAGAATGTGGTTATTGACGAGCCCTGGCAAAGAGAATGTCAGATCTGGTCTCAGCAGAGGAGCGTACTTTCGAATGCAATAAAAGTGGCGGCTGAGGTTCTCCGAAAAGACAATATCAGAGTTTTGAATGGTTGGTTCCATTGAAGGTCCAGAACACTGCAAATTAAAAAACAAAGGAGAAAAAAAATTACTATTTCAAACTACTTTTATCTAAAATGAACTTATATTCAAATGATATGCTAATAAATTAGAAAAGGTGTAATGTGGAGAACTAAAAATGAGCTCCTCCAAGGAATGTGTGATGCATTTAAAAGCTGGGGGGAGACTCCAGAGCACCTCAACTCTGTTACAGCTCTGTATTCCCTTGGGACTGGTCCTGAGCTGCACTAGGTGCTACAGACCCTTATGGATTCCTTTCAGCACAGCATCTCCAAGAAATTTTTAGGAGCATTGCTCAAAGCCCTACCAGCTTACCCCTATCCCTTCCCTGTGACACAGAATCATCTCAGAAGCTGCAAGAGCAGCTCACAGCCAAACTCCCCCATGCCCAGCAGCAGTATCTGCCAGGTTAACAACCTGAGGAGGAGGGGCAGGAAGCACAAAACACCCAGGAATTTGGTCAGAGTGTGAAACAAAGGCATTTCCTGTCGGTGACTCCAGTCTTTCTTAAAGTATGGACTCTGCAAAAGACTTAATCGGAGTTTCCCATTTACTTCAGTGATGCCTCATGCAATAACACATCAGAAGACATGAATGCCTAAAGTACAAATAACTTTCATAAAGGCTGGACCTGCTTCCCGTCAATTGCATTAAATGCTTCCAAGAAAATTAAGAAACCTGAAATATTGGCATCATTGCATATAAAAATTTCAGTATTACAGTTTTATCTCCTTTTAAATGTCATGAAAGTAAAGAGTTACCACAACAATTCCTCCAAGGTACTCAAAGGCACAGTGTGCTATGCAGCCATATTGCACCGTGTACCCCAGAAATCGGAAGGTTTTTCCTAGGGCATTGCGAAGCATCCTACAGTGGGACGGTGCTCCGCTGGTTCTACAGCAAAACAGAAGAGGATCATTCATTGGAGAACATTCAATCCAACATTTACAAACCCATCTTTCGTGGGTAACAGATGGACAAGATTAAACGAACCCAACAGTGTAATGCAACCAACAAATAATCACATAGACCTGAAGAGGTGGATGTAGAAATAAGGCATCGAGTCTTTCTGTTCTCAGCTGCAGCACAGTGCCATAACTTCTGCAGCACATTAGCCTGTAAACATTTTCTGACCCCTTTCCCCAAATATTCAAGTCCAACTCTGATTAGGAGATCCAATTCCTGCAATGCTGATCTAAATAAAATGTTTCCTTACCACAAATGGATGGTTACACTTAAGTGGAAAACACATACTGAAGCAATTGAAGCAAGTTTGACATTCTGCAAGGAACCTGTTCTCCTTAAACACCGTGTTGCCTTAAACCACTGCAAGATTTCCCTCTTTTACTAAGACAGGTCAATATAGTTTGCTAAGCAAATACAGTATGATGAAAAGAAAAAAAGGAAAAATGCTGTGTAAAATATGCCCATTTCAAAATGAAACAAAGACATCTACATTTCACTAATTAAAGACAGGAATTTAAAAGTGCTTAGCTTTATTTTCATGACTCTCACTAGAATTTAATGGGAATTTTGCCTGAATACATTCAAAAGACAACCATTATTGGGAGCAAATATTCTCTACCGAGTTCATTTCCTTGTTCCGAAAAAGACGTACTTTTTTATTTACACAAACTTCTCCAGACTAGTGCAGCTTAAACCAAGCTGTGATTCCTCATTCGTAAGATTATCTGACCACTCTCACAGTAATGACCCGAAACACAGCGGAAAACAGAAAAGTCTTGAATTGTGTCACTGGCAGATGCAGCACCCAGCACGCTGCAGGACACGCTGCAGGCACTGACACAGCTCCCCTGGAAGGGGAATGCACTTTCAGCCCAGTTCATTGTGGTGAGGCAGAGAAGTGGCTGGCTCTTCTCAGTTCAGTGCACCATGAAAAGCACCAACCAATGCCTTACTCTTCGGGCCAGACACACTGCGAGCCCAGAAATGTAGCACAGGTGATAAAAGGAAGGTGGAGGGGCAGCAGATGAATTCGAGTGAATGCATGACCACAACTACGTTTTGTGAGAAGTCCGTCACCAATACATCTTAACAGCACCTGCTAGGAAGGCAGACTCACAGTACTTCTCAGTTCAGGGAGGAAGAAAAGTACTGCACAAGCATCCTCTATTTTTGCTCCATGCTATTCAGAAACCTTATATTAACATACTAAGACAGTAGAGAATTTAGGCACCCCGTGGATACTGCAGCTAAAAAGTCATTTACAAACAATGCATTACAATGCCCACAGTACACAGATCAAATTGGGACAAATAAACAGTAACAACATTAAGAGAATGTGCAGACCTCCCATGCTAACAGCTGTCAGATTGTAACTAAAATATTTTTACTATGAAACTCCAAACAGTTGCTATACATCTCAGAAAATAAGTTTCAAAGTGATTGCAGGTGATTTCCTTTTGGATTTTGGATGACACAAACCTGGGGATAGTTACCCTGGACACGTGTTTCCCTGTGATGTTTGTGAATAGATTTGGGAGCTATTCAGGGAAACCCAGGGCTCAGAGTGAGCTCTGCCTGCTGCTACAGCTGCCATGCTATAAAACTAACCACCAGGGCAGAACATGAGTGAAGAGCTCTCAAATTTTGTTGCCAGTTCTTTTAAAATAAACTCTTAACTTCTGAAACATGGATTTCACCAACCCCCATTTATAAATATAGTACAAAGGATTTTTTAAATCCTCAATCTTATCAGATTTCATGACAATTATCAAAAAATTCCCAGCTTTATATAAAAGCTTTTGACTGCTACCCAAGAAAGTTAATTTCAAATGAAGGCATATATATACCTGGATTATACAGTCTGACCCTGGCAAGGTAGCTCCTGAGGATGGGAGGGTGTTTTAAATGTTAAGGTTCATCTTTAGACATCTAATATTCATTCCAAATAACTAAAATCCTAAAAGTTTCCATGTAGTTTGAAGTAACAGCTTCTAGTTAATAAGTGGTTGCAGCAAGAGCAAGTCCAGTTAAAAAAAACCCACCAGAACAAACTAGTTTATTTAAAAAAACCACACAGAAATAATTAACTTGAGCATCATTAAAATATAGTTGTTTCCACTGAGAACTTCATATCAGTACCTTTTTGAAACAATGTCATATTGTTGATGATAAGAAAGTAAACAGCTCTGAACAGTTTTCCACATCACGCAATTTTAATACGAAGTATCATCAGCAGGCAACTCCACCAGACCAAACATAAGACCATTAAGCACAATAAAACAAATTATTTAAGTCACAGGCCCCTTGAAAACTTAATGGCTCTGTAGTATAAACATCCTTATTGCAGAACTAATGGTCTAAAATTTGTAATTACTTCCAGCTACTACCTACTATCATATAGCAGGTAGCTGAAAAATTTATGCTGAAATCGATATTGGTTAAGAAAGGTCACACATCCATATTTGTCACAGAAAACACAATTTGGTTATTTTACCACAACTGTATAGTTTATCCCCCCGAGCAAATAAAATGCAAAATGTAATTACTATTATCTTCTGTTCCCTCTTCCTTCCACAGCCTATGCTTTCATCACTCGGTTTTCTGTTTGTTTGTTTATAAAATTAATCACAGCTAGCAGGGTGGAAATCACTTTGAGCCTCATGAATGACATCCAAGAGATGGGAAAGGATTAGTTCTCAGTTGCTGCCAGTTATAGCGCCAGGTGGCTTTTTCTGCAGTGAAGGTGTTACCGATAATCCCATTACATTGGTACTAAATCTTGCAGACATCAAAATTATCACCAAGGTTCCTTTTCATCCCATCCTTTCCAAATGACTGGAAGTCGCTTCACCTGAAAGAAGTCAAATCCACATGCAGCTGCTGTTTTAGCAGCCAGCGGACTCCCTGAGAATGCCAATTGTGATCCAATTTCGCTGTGCTGGTGGCCCCCTATTCCCTGTCCAATAATACATCTGTTAAAAAATCCTACAGCTACAAATCAAGTTTAATCCTACCAGGGACCTCATGTTGGTCTTGTCTTCCAAAAAGGCAGCAGGTTTTGCCATCTATCTCTGCCAGTGTCTGGGGAATACTCTTTAAATCCCAGCTCTACTTAGAAGAATAAGCTAAGGATCACAAAACATGACCTCAAAAACCCTGATATGACTATATTCTGACCCAGAGGCATTCATTCTAGGTGAAGATTAGAACTTTGCATAATAAGATTACACAGCAAGTGAATGATATCAAGGGACTATCCATATGCAGCCGCCTGGTTTTCTATAGACAGCCTGTGCTCTGCAATATGCAGTGCAGACGAAACAGAGCTTGGGCTTTCTAGCTGAAATAAAATAGATTCACATAAATTAGTTGGCCATTTCCAGATTCCTAAATCCCCTATTACATCTTTTATTGACAGCTCCTGTGAGGATAGCACAAATGGTATTCTCTTTGTACTCTTTGCTTCTGTAACACTCACACTCTGAGGGAAATGTGCATACGTTGTTCTAGAAATTAACATCTTGTTTGCTGTAATCCTGGATTACAATTAGCTGTGTACATAATAAAATTAGAAAACCAATGAGCTGATTTATAATTTCCAGAAAACCAACAGTATTATGTAAGACAATTTCAGATATGGTGCTGAATTTTTAAATACAGGAAAATCAAAGTTGCAGGCACTGAAAGTGTGACTAAACAAATCACTGGACTTGGCACAAAATGGATTTTTCACTTTTGCAAAAAATTTCTGGTCACATTTGCTTTATTTAATGTTTCCCAATCCTGGAATTTCATTGACTACGTAGTGAGAGATTATCAGTTTTTTCTTCCATAACAGAAATTCTTCTTCCAACATTCTCCACTTCTAACCAGACACCTTTCTCTACACATAACCTGCACCATCTCTTTCTCACAGAATTACTGTGAGATTACTTAAAAAAAAAAAATCCAAAAACCCAAAACCAAAGAAAAAACTGCACACTGGCTAGGCCACTTAAGTATTTATGTTTGAGCTGTTATTTACATTAAACTATTGCTTTTAAACTTCTGCATGAAATTGATGTTACATGTGCCAGAAGAGTGAAGGGTGTATATCTTGTTTATTTAGATGCTTCCCATATTAGATACACAAGATACAAAATGTTTTAAATGTTCTAATTACAATCTGAGGATTCCGAACATCTAAAGCAGAACCAAGAACAATTTTCAAAAGGTCCCTCTGTGTTGGGGATCAGACAGATTTGCTTTTTATTTCCACCTATTGCTTTACTCTGGAAGAAACTCTGGACTTGGTCTGGCAAATGTGAGCAAGCTTGGTGATATTCTGGAAGAGATAACTTTTTTACACATTATCCCTACTAGGCACTGCCAGTTTGTCTCCAATGAGAGCTCCTTCAGCTACTGATCTCAAGCTGACAAGGAGTTTAATCCTGTAAACATAACACACATAACACAATTCGCTGGTGTTAAATAACCAGAGACAACCGACAAGAATGAGCAATTTTTCAACACAGATTTCAGGTAGTTCTCACTGGTTCTATTTACCTTTGGGAAGCAGCTCCTAACACTTGCACAATGCCGAATAAAACGCTGTTTTAATGGCCAGATGCATTCCAAAGCTTCTCCTCCTCTGCAGCTCCTCTTTGCTGAACAGTGCAATCCAGACAGCTGAGCAAAGGCATGGTCATACATGGCAAGCCTGGGCCTCTGAGGGATGCCAAAATATTCACTTTACAGTGTTCTGCAACAAGGTGAAAGTCAGGACAAACACCAAAGGTCTGGCAGACACCACAGTCACCTTTGCTTGTAACTGAGAAAAATGGGCTGTGCCTGCGTCGCAATGGTCAAATAACTACATGTGTTTATCTTAAATGTCACCACATTCACTTTCTTGAGAAACAGACACATAAACATCGAAAATTTATTTCAATTTAGTAAGACAAAGAGTTACAAGCCTGATTTTCACATTAGGCACTAAACATCTACAACCCTACAGAATCTGAGGTTGCCCATGGCTCACCTGTCCCCTGCACTTCCCAGCTGACACATCTTGTGGATACATGATTTTGGAAGTACTGCTCAAAGCAGTGAATAGAAGAGGGGCGACTTCCCTATGCAATGAGAACTAAAAAGGCTGTTTACTTAAGATATTCTGTCATTACAAACAGGATGGTTTGCTGGTAAAAACCAGTAAACCCAACAAAACCAGCACAAACAAAACCCCAAATGCCCTCCACATCGAACAGCCCCTCCATATTTCAGTACACCATCAGCAAGACTATTTAAAAAAAATACTTATCACCAATGTTGGTCTTAGAGAGAATACCATCCTTGAAGAGTGCTCCACAGAGTTTAGGAACACAGAAGTCACAAAGTATCAAATCCTTAAACAAATAGCAAATCCAACCTGACACACAATTAAACCATAAACAAACCATTAAACATCTGAAAAATACAAAAGCAAAAAACAAGGACCGTTTTAGCACTGTCAGAAAATAGCAGTGAGGAATCCTTCTGTATGTTTATCAATACTCCCCAGTTATGAGCATCACCTTCTAATGAAATAGCTTATGCACACTCTGCATTAAAAACGAGTTAAAAAACGGGACAGAGGCAAGGCAGTCAGACAAGAGTGCTCAGTATTTACATTTTCGAGTTACCTGAATAGAAGAAAAATGCAAATCAAATGCTTGTTGCTGCTATTATTCTGCAAACATGTTGACTGCTTCCCCAAACTGCTTTTTAGTCACAAAGTTCTAAACACACACAAGTACATGGATCCAAGGACTTTTTTCAGAGCAAAACGGTGCTTCAAGAGAGTTTATGCAGCAAAAATAAACTGTAATCAGTATTTTTTCTCATTGCTCAATAAAATTTTATTAGTTATTTCTGAGCTGTTTTATGTGTAAAACACAAGTTCTGTAAGGTCTTCTCCACTTAGAAATACAAGTATAAAAAAGTTCCAAACATCAATAGATGAGTGCAATGATATTCAGCCTAAGTTAATCTCCAGACATCCAAATCCATGAATAAAAATTCATCAGTTTTAAATACACTGAGCCTATTAAGCAAGAACAAAAGCATATGCACAAAAGAGCTTTTAATATATTTCAAAGCCCACAAGAGCCATGGTCTCATTAAAATTATAAATTACACAAACATGGAATAAAGATTCAAACTGCAGTGCAGCTAAGCAGATTACAGCAAACCCCGCGTTCCATATGATAACACACCATGGCCCTCCCAGATGGGGGCTTGGAACAAAAAGGCCATCACTGCAGCTAGGGAAAACCTCCTTGTGATCTCTGATTTCTGTTCAGCA
The DNA here is from genome assembly GCA_013397195.1 of Hylia prasina. Taxonomy (NCBI): domain Eukaryota; kingdom Metazoa; phylum Chordata; class Aves; order Passeriformes; family Sylviidae; genus Hylia; species Hylia prasina. The sequence continues at coordinate 325,327 of VYXD01015736.1, forward strand.
GATGACAGCCAAATAATATGTTGATTATTCTGTTTGTGCTGCTAAGCTTGTAAGATGGAATAAAAGCGATATGATCTATTGTGAACTCCATGCTAATGTGTTGCCCCACTCATAAATAATATACTGAATTTATTCTGAAACTACCTTTTTATCTGACTTCCAGGTTTTAAATGCATGAACTAAAATAGAAAGGCAGCATAAGCTGTTATTTAATTTGATGTCTTTAAGTAAAAGATACAGCTGACACAATAATAAATGCGAAAAACTGACTACTTAGTGAATCAAGTAAGTCGAGGTGCCTTTCTCCAATTTAGCAAATGATTCTAAGCTGAGGTGCAGAGCACCTGCAAGACACGAGCCCTACAAACTGCATTCTCACTGACACCAAACACATCACCGAGCAGGGCCTGCATGGCTCATTTTACCACAGACATCCAACCCAAACAGCGCTTCCAAACGGGGACACAAGTCCTTGAAAAACAGAAAAGCAGAAACAATCACGGCACAACTTCACTAGTATTATGTCTCCCTGAATTGCCTTCTTAAAAGCTATTTAGATTCTTAATAAGTGATCAGATTTTATTTCATCTAAATTTGCTCATCTGGTTTCGTTCCAAAAGTACAGAACATGGCTTGCCCTTTCTTCCATAACACATTGCTTTCCTAAAAGGAAAATCATACAGCTCCTTTCACAGGTATTTTGTGTGTGCTAAGAAGACTGATGACATTCCTACAATTTCATGTTTGTGAACTTCAGTTCCTTTGTGCCAGAAGTGTTAAAAATTTATTAAAAAATCACTGTGGCTTGGCAATGGCATGAGAACACCAAGATCAAACAGTGCTTCACATTTCTTGGAAAACACAATTGAGAAAAGGTGAAAGCATGAGACTCCAAGAATGTGCAACAGTATTTTCCAGAAATATAGAAGATGAGTGTAAAAAAAAATGCTCCATTACCTTTCTTCCTCTGCTAGGGACACAGTCACACCTGTAAATCCCAGAAATACTGAAAACATGGCTATGGAAGTGACACAGGTATTCTAATAAACCTTAGGGCTAAAACTTCAGAAGAACTGCAATGAAATCTATTGCACACATCTATTCTTTCCATGCAAACCCAAGACAGGACTTTGAAACAATTAGTGAAGCTCACATTTCCAGGAGCACCCACAACCTCAGGTGTGTCCCATCTGCAATACACTGAGTTATTCTGCACTAACCAGTTACAGGATTGTTATTTCTAGGACCTTGGTAACATTTTGGTCTCCCTCAATCTGTTTCAGTATCTACAGTTTTAAATGTTAATTCATTTTTATTATCTCACACAACATGCTATTTAGTACCTGGGGGGAAAAAATGGCAGCCCTGCTCCCAGATACACACTCCTGAAATGGGATTCCCACAAGTACAGCACTTCTGGCATGGAACTGGCAGGCTCAGTGTAGGAGGTGTAATAAGCTGAATCCACTGATATAAAGAATAACGATGGTCTGCTAAAATACAGCCTGGATACAAAAAAAAAGCCAGACATTCAGTGCTTCCTGATGGGTTTTTTCACCAAAATATTATTCCTGACTACTTAAAAGGCCAAAATGACTATTTTCTCCATCTGCCCCTTAGTTACCTAATTACCACTCTAGTCATATTTATTGAAGAGCAAGCTGGGCTCTGTGTTCACCCCAGGCAGAGTTACACTTCTCCACAGAATTATTTACTGCAGCACACCCTGGTTCATGCCCCACTCTGTGGATGGCCAGAGCACTGTGAAAGCTGGTGGTAGCTGAAAAATCAAACTAGCATTCCTGTCTGGAATACCTATGGGAGACAATAGCCAGAAAACACCATTGGCCAGTACACTGGAAACCCGAGGTTCCATGTTTGTGGATCTCACCAGGAAGTATAAGAAATACAAAGAAAATAATCTCTATTAAATACAGCACTAATCTGTATGATGCTTATTAAGACACTAAACTCAAAATTCATTTTCAAGACTATTGTTCTGCAGCTTTCAGTATATTATTACTTTACAGTTCTGAAATTACAGGAACATAAAGTAACCTTTAAAATAATTTCTTGTCTTCAGCACATACTACTTTAACTCACGTCTCCTAATTTACTTCTATTTCAAAAGAGCTGTTTAAATTTGACACAGGTTTAAATTTTTTCCCTCTTGCTCAAGATACCCACAAGGATGAGTTTAGGTAACATTCAGAGGCTTTCTGAATAAGATATCACATTTTACATAATATCATACAACTGGCAAGTCCTAAACACTCCAACTAGTTCTCTCGTTTGCCACAGACTGATTGGATAAGCAGTCTTTAAGCTTTTTCACACCGAAAAAAACAAGTCTTTTGGTGTCAGAGCCTCCAGGATTAAACATTCTTTCCAGTTGTTGGCTCATGGCCTGAAGTTCCCGCACTTTCAAACTTATCCCATTCTACCTAGTTCAAAGATCAGGAAAATGAAGCCATCTTCTTTGCAGCCATAATCCACGACCCATGCTGTTCGATACTTAAGAACATCTCAAAAGCAAACTACCTTGTTTCAGCTCCCAGCGGGAGCTCAGCAGGGCGCTGGGTCACATGACTGCAAACCCAGCCCGGTCAGGTGACTCGGGGCTAATCTGATTTGGGGAGTATAAAACTTTAATCAGTACAGTCTAATACCAGCACATTCCACAACTCACGAGAGAAGCAGCCTGGCGATGGAACAGCAAACACTAATAAGATTATGAATTAAAACTGCCACTAGGATGTGGTTTTCTGGTTCTCTATCCCACATACAAATCCAACAGAAAAATATCACTGAAAACTGGCTGGCCAGGCACACGGGTTTGAAATAAAATGGGCGGGTGTTTTATTCCAAAATGAGCAGCATTTTGTTCAAAGACAAGAGCACAATTAACACCTAGCAACACCATTCGTCTGAAAGCAGAGACCAGAACACATCCCTCGGTAACACCGTGCTGTTGAGGAACACTGCCCACACAATGCTGCTGGTGTCAGCTGGGGGCCCCGCACCAAACCACACTTCAGGAACTGCTATTTGGGGGACACCAGGGGTTTCCCCAAATCTGCAGGCTACAGCTTTTGAAGAGAAACATCAAATGTACTTGCAGATCAAATTCCAAGCACAACCATCTCCTAAATTCTGATTGCTCTCTCGCTCTCCACTGTACTCCCTCCATTGTTTTTTTCCCCTTAGGGACTTTTCACCCAAGTTCTTCTTAATCCATCTTAGAATCTGCATTTCGCACAGACAAGCACCTGAATTGGACCAGCAAGTTTGCAAGGAAACAGAGAGCTGGATTTCTCCATAGCAGTTAGGATTTGCAGCTAAAATTGACATCCTCATTTGACCAGGTCTACATGACAACACGTGAGCTGCAAGGAAGGAAAGTTCATTACTCTACAGTTCAAGACGTCCCAAAATAGACAACAATGTTTAAACCTCTCCATTCTCCAGTGATCACTGTCCACTGCCATAGCTCAGCTGACAAGAGCTTCCTAAGACACCTCCTGAGCACTGGAAATCATTTCCATGTTCCTTGGTTTCTCTGCATTTCCATTCCACCCCTAGAGCAGGAACAGTAGGACTTATCTACCTTGTAATGTGCATTTGAGGATTCAGGTAATGTCTAGAATTACAATTCCTGTGGTCTTGCTTTCAACAGATCCTATTGGGATAGTCTACAATGACTGAAAATTCACATTTTCGAAACTGGACATGTGAATATAAGCAAATCTTCAGTATCATTCAAAAAGAGTGAAAGAAATTATTGTTATTCCTGAAAATGAAACATCATTGATTTAAAAATAATTAACTAAAAATAGATATGAAATTAAACTTCCATTAAATTTGTTCCTTCTCTGAAATTTGCCTGAAATACAGGTAAAGTCAGATGTTGTAAGCAGTATTTTCATAAGCACACAAGTAGTTGGAAAGCTTTATTGTAGTAAAATGTTAAAATTTGAAAACCCCCCCCAGCCACTGAAAAATAGCTTATTTCCACATGCTTTCTAAATCAATAGGACTTTAACTGCACCCCTTAGGTTAAAATGTGACTGGGGAACAATGAACATCACAAACAGAACTACTGCCATATTTTAAAAGTTCAGTTCTCCTACTGAAAAAGTTGCATCTACTTTTCCATTATTTTTGTTATATATTAAACAGTCTCTCCTGCTGTAAGTTACAATGCAAGACAACATTTCTCCTTTTTTGGGAGGATGTCAACAAAAAAGATTTGTAACAAAAACATGACTTTATGTGAAAATCCATGGAATTCTGAAATAACTCCGAAGTTCACAGCTAGCAAGAGCTGGGAGGCTGGGCTGCCCTCCCCATGGTATGTGCCCTTTTCCTTGTAGCACCAGCTCAGCTGGATGGCACAAAATTAAACTATTAAGAAAGCCAATTGATGGTTCCAGGTCAGGTTAGTGAGCTCAATCAGCTCAAGGAGGGAACTGACAAGCACCAGGGTTTGGTGGACTGGAAGCAAGGGAGGAGAAGGGAATGAGACTTCACCTTTTGCAATCCTGACCCACTGGATCAGCTCCTGAGCCACTGAGATTTCCAGTAAACGTGCAGTTTATCCAAGAAACACTACAACTGGTAGGAGCATTCCCATCTGCAAAACACTTCCATTATGTGGGCTCCCAATAGGAAAGAGAAGGAAAAAAAAAAATCATTTAGCCTCAAATTTTAACTGCCCTGTAGGAAAATGAGGTTAAAAAAGTATTAAAAAGCCCTTACATGTTAGCCAAGTAGTAATGAGAAATGAAAGGAGGAGGGCTCAGGCCTGGATGTATGTTTACACCTATCCTGTGAAGTTAAGACAACCTATAACAGTGTACTTTAATTAAAAAACAAATAAAGCACTACTTTGTGTTAATGAAGTAAGAAAAGAAAATGTACTGCCTGGAACGGGGAAAAAACCATCCCAGGGATTGAGCACATGCAGTTTATCACTTGATTCTCTTTCTGACAGGTAAGCAGTGACTTACCAAAGATATCCTCAGCAGTGGGTTACTCTGTAACCACGTACTCCAACAGATACCCTGCAAGTTTTGTGTTACACACACCTGCAAGCACTCTCACCTGAGTGAACATTCAGGGATTTGGGCTCCAGGATGACAGGACAGTAAGAAATGGCAGAGTTACTGAGACGTTTTAAAAGTGGAGAACTCTCTCTACGTTTCAGCCTCCTCTTCAGTTAGACAGAATTTACACCACAGGATCCCACTGACAGAAACAGATGCCCAAACCTTTCAAAAGAATTGTGAATTATGCTTTGGGTCTTTATTTTGTTGGCCTTCCCTATTCCAGATATGCACACCTCATCGGTCACAAATTACAGAAGTGAAATTCAACAGCTATATTTATTTCTTGCCACGGTTTCCAACCGCTTTTGATTTTCTCCTCTACAGGCAGAGTCTTCTAACTTTCACTAAACAATGATCTATACTTAAAATAAAGTATTATTCAGTATTTCACAGTTTAGCAGAAAATACAAAACATTAAGACTACCTCTTGATGCTCCTGATAAAAGATCTTGAGCTGTCCACTGCTTAGCATGTGAAGAAATTTGGCCAGCAGCAAAAGGGACACCATTTCCCCAGCTAGGGTGAAATCATACTGAAGTTTCATGCTCCTGAATTTGGATACAAAAAGCTCTTGACATTCAAGACTGTCCACGTATTGTTGTTCTTTCATGTCGCTCATATTTAACACGAGGATTTTTTTCCCCTCAATTAAAACAAGACTCAAGAACCACAGGTGTTCAAAAATTTGGCTTAGAACAACAGTAAACATTATTCATTGGAATTAAAGAGTGAGAGATTATAGTATTAAAGCTTAGTTTTCATATTCTGCTGAGTACAGGTGTCTTCAAGCAGGTTGGGATGCATCTGAATCACCAACATGAAAAACAAATATAAAAATACTTGTGATAGTGGCTGTTCCATATACTGACAGGGGCTTCCCTTGCTTTCAGAGCACCAGAACATAAAGCGTTGACTGACAAAGCAAACATACTAGAATTTGTCAAAGCATTTTAATGTGTTTTAACTTTCTCTTCCACACGTCTCGGCCCAGGGCCATCACGCTGATGCAAGGTCTTGCTCCCAAATTAAGGCATTAAATCAGACGCTTGCTACAGGTCCGTGGCGATGTACAAACAAGCAGGGACCCCAAACACATTATGTTACACGCAGTTACGCAAATACGTTTTACAAGCGCTTTTTTCCCTTCCATGCTCTTCTCGAAGGGGCTAAAGCGGCGCCAGGCGAGCCCGTCCGCTCACGGCCCGCCGCACGCCCGGCCCTACAGACACCTCGGGCACCCACGGCTGTCCCCTCCACAGCACCCGGACGGCACTCCCCGCACCTCCCCACTCCGGTCCGCGCCCGCTGCCGTCCCCGTCAGCCCCCGAGCAGCGCCGGTGCCGCGACCCCGCTCTCACCTCCCCGCTCGCCGCCGGGCCCCTCAGCCCTTCCCCGCCCCCTGGCTCGACACGTGCCAACAACGCGGGCTGCCATTGGGCGGCGGCTCCCCGAGCCGCCCTCTCATTGGNCTCTCCAGCGGGCTGCCCTCCCTGGACTGTGTGCTAGGTTGGTGGGAGCGGGACTGGGACCCGGTGCTGCGCCCCCGCCGCCCTCCCCTTTGCCCGGCCCTCCCCTCCTCTTCGCCTCCCGTCACCCCGCGGCCGCTCCCGCAGGCTTTTCCTTCCTCCCGCAGCCCCGGGGGTTGGGCGGGGGGCGGCAGGGGAAGGAGGACGGGGCGAGGCAGGACGTGTTTGCCGCCGGGAGTCCGCGGAGGAGCGGGCTGGCAGCGCTGTGAGCAGCCGTGCCGGGGCGCAGACCTGCCCCGTGAAGTGACCCGGCGGCGCGTTGCTGGCGCGTTCCGCGCTGTCACTGGGAGGGCTGCGAGGGTTTGGGCTCGGAAAGCCGCGTGTGCTGCACGGACGTCGGCTGGTTCGGGTTCTGCAGCTCTTGGAATGCGTTGGGATTCTCAGCGTGTCTCTTCTGCCTTGCTCGCCACGGCTCCATCATTAAAGTGCCCCGCTTAGATAAATTGCTCTGTTGTGACGCTGATTTTGCTCTCTGCGGATCTGCCTTTGCCTGCTGTCGCTGTCAGGGTGTGAGATGGTCCCGTGGACTCATCTGTTGTGGCTGTTGCTGTATCATCCGTGTGGTGAACTGGCGCTTTCCCTTGGATTGGGAACTAATTCATTTGCTGGTATAAACAGCGTGGTTTTATCTGTGTGCGCCAGGGCTCTGTAATCCTCTAACTCTTCGCGCAGTTGCAGCCCATCTTTAACGTGCATATATGGCACTTTTAGATGAGAATGGCCTGATTTTAGCTTCGTCCATTCATCCTTGGAGTACACAGATTATGCCACTTTTCTCTCTAGGGATACTCTATATGATTAATGATAATATAAAACTTGTATCCATTGTATAAAGGACTTTTTGCAGCCTGTATATAATTTTGTGTGTGTGTGCCTGCACTTTCATCAGGGATTAGGATCATTGTGGAGGAAGTTCTTCCTGCTTGAGAAATACTTCATTAAGTGAGTGTTATTTGTGAAGCCTTTTAATTGCATGAAGAGCAGATTTCCACTGAATATTCCAGTTTATATTCCCTTTTAAAAATGGTGGATTTTGCACAGCGTGGTTCCTGTGGTGGCAGTCTCCTAAAATTCTAGGCACCAGCTAACACAATTAATGGTTTGTTGTGGAAACTGAGGACATTTCCAATAAACCCAGGATCCCTTCTACGTTTTTTAAATATTTCATGATTTCCTGAGCTTAGTAATATTTATGCTTGAGCATCAAGGAAATTCCTTGCCTCTAGGAATAGCAACTTTGGAAAGTGCTTTTAGATGGGTTTTTTTGGATTGTGGCATCTCTGAAAACCTGGACTCCAGGTTCCTATGTTAAACCTTGGCTAACCTCCTAGCCCTTAAATCTCTGATTTTTGGAGGCTGAGTGGTAGGCCAGGAAAGACTCATGCTAAGCATGCTGATGATAATAAAGTTTCCACTGATGCCAGGCATTGCTGGAACAGACCTCCAGCAGGATGAACCTGTACAGAATCACTGATTTTGGAGACTGAGGAGAGACCTCAAGACTTTACCCTCTGCAGCCTTAAAGCAGGCTCAGCTCTGAATTCAGAGCTGATTGCTCAGGGCTTTGTCCAGGGGAGTTTTGAAAATCTGCAGTGGCAGAGATTTTGTAACACCTCAGGATAACCCAGTCCAATGCTTAATTATTTTTGTAGGGAATTTTCTTTTTCCTTATGTCCGCTGGGAAGCTCCCCTGTTTCAGCTCCTGTTTGTTGCTTGTTGCCCTCCCAGTGCACCTCAGTAAGGAGCTGAGCTGTGTGTCAGTAGCTTCTCTTGGCTCCCACCCCAGGGCCTTCAGGTTTTCCTCTCTTTTCCGGGCTGCACAAGCCCACTTCCTTCATCCACTTCCTTCTCTCGAATCAGTTGCCCCATTTTCATTCCGCTCCCTGGACCCACTTCAGTTTATCTCTATTCTTTCTTGAACGGAGGGGCTCAGAGTCCTCTGGGCCTCGTGTTGCAGATGTGATCTGGTGAGTGCTGAGTAAAGGGAGCATCCTTTGAGCATCTGGCTGAGCCTCTGGTGGTGCAGCACACTGTGCTGGTCACTCGACAAGTGTTGATTGTTATGCTTTGTGTCCTTTTTCTGGGTGTGGAAATGCTTCGTAGATGTGTTGCAGAATGCTGTTGATGTGTTTCTTAAAGAATGTTGGTACTTTTCTTCTTTTGTCTTGCCCACCAGCAGTTAAATAACTGGCTGTAAAAGTGTTTAATTTTTATTGTCACGAGGGACTGAGAACAATCCTTTTTTTGTAGAAATTCCCAATGGAAGTTACTGGGAACTCTTTTAGTCTGGTATTTTCATAGCCATACTTTGTAACAGTCACTAGGCAGTCTCGTAGATCTCCGGCTTGGGCCTGAATTTGAGTTTACTCTGTTTAGAATCTGTAATCCCGATACAGAATTATTTGCCAGACATGAAGGAACAGCTTGTGAGTGAGTGAGGGAAAGCGTGGTGTTACCACACACAGCTTTAATGAGGAGCTTCTGAAGAGAGGAAAAGGTGAAGAATCCAAGGAGAAGTTTCTTTCACCCTACAGCTGCTGGCTGATTATTGCATTGTTGTGGGTTGCTCTAAAGGAGTGAATTTCCTTTGGAAGGGAAGTGGTAGATAAATGCTGGATTTCAAACACTCTGTTACCATGAGGGCACTCTGCACTTCCAGACTTTATATTCAGGTTTACTTTCAAGGTTTATGGGCTGATGTGTGCCAGAGCAGTTCTCTGCAATGAGCTGCAACTATTGTGTAATGTAACCATCACATGCCTGGTATTGAATGTTTTGTTTCAGGCTGCTGGGAAAAAAAGGTCAGGGATATCCTTTGAAAACAATCTGGACACTTCTAAGCTTGCAAAGTTTGTTGTGCTTCTCTCCATAAAATCTTAAATCTCTCTGCTGTAAAATGTGGAAAGTTATAAGTCTTGCTTAGGTGTTTATATATGCTACTGCCTTAGATACTGGCAGAGAGAAAAATTAAAATAGCGAAATTAGGAAAAATAATAAGTTCACAGCAGCTTTCTTGGGAAACTTAAAGATTTTGCCTCTTCCTTTTGATTCCATCAGCATTCCCACTATTTTTTCCTGTTGTCTGTCTTTTGTTTAATTTACTAGTATTGTTGGTGGTTGCAATGTGAAGATGTAACCATGGTAACTGCAACAGTTTTGCATTCCCTCTAATAGAAGACACTTGTTCAAACCACTCCCTACATGTGATAACGTAAAGACAATGCTCTGACCTGAGTTTGCCTTTAGCAACCAGAGTACCTGCACGTATGTTACAGCTCTGGCTTGTAGAAACAGTGCCACTGATGATCTGAAAATAGAGCTTGAGAGAATTTTGGCTGCACTGTTTGACAAACAAATTCACTGTAAAAGCAGAAGAGACACTACTCCTCTCGTGGCTGCAAGTGAACTTTTTTCTAACCAGGGTTTTAAAGTCCTTATTGCCATGAGGTAATACATTACTTATGGCTGCTTTAATCATATTCTCTATGTCAGCCTGGGATTTTGTAAAATCTCAATGTTTGGTGCTTTTCTTTACTATGGTCTGTATAGCACATGTGTTCATTTTAAACAACTGTTTAAACCCATGTGTTCTCTCTCCCTGAACAACTAAATGCTGGGAAATTGGAAGCATACTTTGTATTAATCATCAATATGACTTCAGATTTTGGGTGGTTTTTTTCCCCCTTTCCCTGTGGTACATCTTTTGGGTTCATTTGCATTTGTCTCCTGAACAAATAAATGGAACAAAAATCATTGGCTTAGAACATGGGGATTTCACAAGTTATTCTAACTTTCTGATAAACAGCAGTTAAAATTGGTTTGATTTTTAATTTTTTTTTAAAATATCTAGAAAATGCTTGATTACCTGATCAGCTTGCTGTAGATATTGAGGCATTTGTACATCTTGACTCCGGAGTTTAGCTTGAAACATCTGCTTCTCTGTAACTATGAAATTAGTAGCTGACTAAACACTTTCACTGCCAAGTACTGCTGGACTTGTGGTGCATCATGGCATGATGGCAAAGTGATCCTGTTCTGGTTTCAATTTAGGTGCTGTTATGCAACAGTGTCAGCCCTTTTTGGCCTATGGGAGAGCAATTTGCTTTTTCTCTTCTTTCTGGGTGTACAGCAAGATTACAGATACTGCAGGCATTTGTAGTCCCACTAGCAGAGCTGAAGATTAAGGAGTTGATCCAACTCATGGGCTTATCAATTTCTAGTGGAGTTTATTGAGCTCTTACAAATGTATGAAATGAAAGATCCTGTTCACTGGAGTCCATCTGTGCAGTCCAGAATTAACTTCTGGAGCTTTGCATACTGTGCTGATAAGGTTTATCAACTGGTTTGCTCCTAACTTGCTTTTACATCAGTACAAAATTGCAGACAACATCCTGCAGTTTCCGTGCAAAACACTTCAGTAGGCTGGTGTATGGCCATTTGAACACTTCCAGGGATTTTTAGCTTTCCTGTCACAATCTTATATAATTGTTTTAAAAAATAGTCTGATTTCAGGTTATTCCACTATTGTAACTCTTGGAATTCACATTATAAATCAGTGTACTTTTTCCTTAAAATGAGTTCTTTTAGTGTCCTTGTAAAGGAATTCATGGAGTTATGTCCAAGACCTACTATAAAGGACTTTAATGTCTTCAGTGGTGAATGTTTTTTCACAGTGTGTGTTGTGATGTGTGTGATCTCTCAGTCCAGGTTTCAGTGGGTGAAAGTCTTGCTGCCATGTCAGTTCTCAGCAGTAGGATAAGCCGTGGAGCCAGGATTTTGCCTTGAAGGCGTGGGTGGGAATTTGCTAAAATCTACTAAAATCTTAGTAGGTCACTTATCTTACATCCTTCTTGATACAAAGGAATATCACTTGACAGTGATTAGTATTAATTCAGTTTGGTGAATGTTTACTTGCTTGAGTTGTCCCAGTAAAAATCTGCTGGCTCAGACCATACATCACCACTGTAGTACTTGAGCGTGGTTGCACAGAGCTCTGCAGGATCTTTTTACCACCATGATGATAGTACAGTATATTGTGAAAGTAATTGTAATGTGCAGTATATAATTACATGTAATGTATAATTATTTCATAATAGAGAATTGTAGTAAGTATTGCATAGGTAATTAAAATGTTGTTCACTTTTATATTTTTAAATTCCCCGTTATCACCTTTCTTTGACTTATAAACTAAGAAAAGTTAATTGTTCTCTAACATAGTATTAAAATGTAGTCTTACTTTATTCTTCATTTTGTTTCGTTTCCAGGTGGAGGCGTAGCTGTTGGAACCCTTCTTCTTATTGGTTAGTATAGAAAATATATATATATACACACTTAAAGCCATATTCTGAAGCATTTCACTCTTTAATGTATTCATTAAACAGTCTCTCTCTTCACTGTTTTTTGAAGTCAGGCTTTAAGAAAGTATAACTCTCAGGTTCCTTTGCTTTGTGTAGCCTTCAGAATGGACTGTTGTCTGTCTCAAGAATTACTGGAGGCGAATCAAAACCTTAATTTTAGACAGGCTTGAGCACCCACGAAGAATACCCCGGAATTCTGTTTGAAAACAGGGCATGTAGCACATTTCAGAGGAGACAAACTGTGTATCATCAGAAAGGGGTTTGTTTTAAGTTTGGCTGTCTGAGGAAGATGTCCAATGCAGAACCCTTCAATCTTTTGATTGCCAGAATCAGCTGAGAGCAAGGTGATGGAAGCCTGCTTTCTGTCGGGGTGTGGATAAGGCACACTGAGATGATTATTCAATAGGTTACACCAAAATTCCCTTTACAGACCACAGTGCAACTCTCTGGGACCATGTCTCCATTGCAGCTGAGGTGTCCAGCTTTCATGTTTGATTGAGTTGACACAAGACCAGCAGAAAAATTAAGAATTCTTGTATTAATCTCCACCCTGAAGGAGCACTTGAATCTCATGACTCTCATAATTGAGAACAGTGACTAGCTTTCAGCCTTGCCTGGGGACAAAGCAGACTGGCACGTGCCTGGGTGACTTGGGTGGTTTAAAAGAAGTTGTGCCTGTAGTGTTTTAAGAGCCTGCTTGTCTCTAGTGATAGACACCAATAGAAGCTCTTCAGAGTGTGGCTTTTCAGCCTTGAGACAGACTTAATCAGTAATTTTCATTCCTTTTCTAAAAAGGATGAAAACAATGTGGTCCCAGTATTTTATCTGTGTTTACTTTCCCTGTGGAAAAAACTACCATTGCTTTGGAAACTGAATTTGTATCTAGAATTTTGGTTATGTATTTTAAATTGTTACAATTCAAAAATAGGTCTTAACACCAAAGAACTGAACAGTGGGATTTGGGAAAAACTTACTTGAACTCTATTTTAGCCACAATTAGAATTACAGCATGTTACTTTCTGTTGGTATAGGGTTCACATAACTTGACTAGAGACTGAATAAAATTTTCTGTTTGCCACTGAGCAAGGTAATTGCTCTTACTATGGCTTGTTATTTCAAGGCTAGTCTTTATTTCTGCATTTTATCCATTAGAGACAGCTGTTGATGTGTCACTGAGTCTTAGAAAATGTTGATATTTTACAAAAAATATATAAAGTAGTGTATGGTATGGTGCAGATTAAGTAATTTGAATAGTTGCTTGCCAGAAAAAATAACTGATGTTACCTAATTCCAACCATTTTCAGTTTGAGAAGAGCTGCTATCTTGCTGTGGTAAAGGAAGAAAAAAAAATTTGAACCTATTGTAATTTACATAAATCAGAGATTGTGAGACTAGATTAATTTTGTCTTTCCATTACAATATTCATTGCTCCTTCCAGTAGACAGACTGGGTGGAATCCAGTGAACCTACTAGCAGGAAAATTGTCATTCACTGAAAGTAGTGGTGCAATATTTCACCACAGGGTGTTGTAGATGAGGAGAACAGTCATGTGGATGCTGTTGGCTTGATGGAAGATTTTTCTTGAAAGGATTTTTACCTGAACTTTGTTTCCTCTGAGTGCATATCTGGCCATACTCAGTGATAGGTTTTAATTTGCTCATCTGGTATGTTGGTTGTGTACTTGTGATCTTATATGAAACAACTTGACAGAGATCCAAATGAGAATGTCTCTTAGATCTAGAAGCTAATTTTTTTTCCCAAATGAGACTTATCATATGTTATTTTGAAACATGTAATTATATACAAAAAGTCTTAAAGCAGGAACTATATTTATGCGTGACTCATTAGTCTAAAAATTTTGAGACTAATTTTTAAAGTTGGTGCGGGTGACATTGTAATGGCATTGTTAGATTATCCTGTCAGCATACCAAGAAATTCTGTCATGAGATTAGTCTAGGCAAGCTTAATATTATCAGGATTGAAGCTGTCAGTGATAAACCTCCTAGGAAGATCTTTCTGTGTTGTACTCCAAGTGTTATAAAAAGGTTAAATTCTTCCCCCTTCCTTCAACATTCTCTAAGGTGAGAATAAATTGCATTACTTTTAGCTTAGCTCCCTTTGCAAATTAAATGCTTATCTTCATTATTTGATACATTATCTTGGTTAATTTAACCAAATAATAGTAGATTCAGGGTATTAAAATATTTATTTTAACTGTTGTGTTCTGAAGATGTAGTAATGGCACAGGTTACTTGATAAGACTGTAAAATATTGTTTGGAATATAAGTGTATGAGTTTTAAAGTAAATTCATAATAAAGAGCACTGTGATTTTCAGTTGAACTTAATTCTATCATATATTCTTTTGACAGTATTTTAATTATATGAAAATTAGAGACCCTCATGGAAGACCCTACCTACCAGAGCAGCTTGGAACTTCCTGGGGTTTGTTCATCTAACAAGAATTAGGATTTTAACTGGTACTTTAGTTAAAAAAACCTTTTACAGTAGTGGGTTTCAAAGAGGCATTCTGATATGAAACCCCATCAAAGCACCTTGTTCAGTATGAATGTGAGACCACACGTTTGTGGTTTTATCTGAACTTGCTGCAGAGGATCAGCTTCCCAGAAGAGTTTCCTTTTTCAAAACAAACAAGTAGAATAAGCTCACTCCTTCCCCTCTCCACTCCAATGTACTTCAAGCTGTTGCATGTGTGTTTTGCCAGCCCAGGAAGAGTTTGCAGGAGGATGTTTTTTTTGGTTTTAAATGTAAGCTTTGTTTATATAACATGTTCTGCATAGTGCGCTAGAGCACGCTCACTAGATGTGTCGTGGGCACCCTGGAAGAACCTATTCTAGCTTACCTTTAAAATCCCCAGTTTTGACAAGGTCACTGGCAGCTAAATGTTTTAAAGATTATCAGTAGGAGGGGTTTTGTTGGTAGCTGAGGTCAGTTATTAAAACTTAAAGTTGTCTGGTGAAAAACAGGTCTATACTTGTACATTCCAAGCCTTGAAGCAGTTTCAGCTACTTTAATTAGCTACTATTATTTTTGTTAGGCATGGTATTTAACCTGACTGGTTAAGAGCTTTCTTCACTTGTCAATATAATTGAATTTATCATCTTTTTAAAGCTGAAAAAAGATAATCTCAAGATAGGTACAAAATGGTGATTTGCTACATATAATTCTACAAAATACCAGTTAGCAGAATTCACCTTCCTCAAGTGTGGCCAAATGCCAAATATTGTAACTTATATGTTTGACAACTCTGTTTGGCATGTGCTAATTAAATGCAAGTGACACAAAGTATATCCCCTCAAGCTTAGTAAATGTGGACATTAGAAAAGTATCTTTTAAATGGAATCTCAGATTATTAAAATAATCTCTTTTTATAACCTGCAGCAATTTAGAGAGATGTTTCATAGCTAGAGAAAGACACACCTTAGGTCACAGGACCACAATGCAGAACCATCTATCTGGTAAAAAAATTATCAATACTGATAGGCTATGACAGGCTTTTGGCAGCTTTAGGGCAACCTGTCTAGACTTTCTACAGAGGGAAAAAAAATAAGCCATCTGTACATTGCATTGTTGCAGGCTTATTCCTTTTCTTACAGCTCTCATAATTTTAAGCAATTATAGTACAAATGACCCCTGGAGTTTTTCAAAGACTTCATGCTGTTTAATATAGTGATGTTTGAAAGTCAAGTATTATAAATACAGTATTTATAGTTATGATGTTTGTTACTTTACAGTGGATTTTGTTTCTGACTTTTTATTCCTCTTCCAATTCTAGTGCTTACTCTGCATCCCTCTCTTGGAGCATGAATGCTTCTGTCCAGCAGGAGTTTTTCCTTAGGGTCACACAGTTACATATCAGTTTTTTAATTAGATTTGTTTCCTTAATTTTTAAATAAATTGTATTTTTACAGTGCCTCACACATATCTGCTCTCTTTTGTTTTCTGTGCCCTAGACAGAAGCCTTAAGATTCTGTACCTAATTCTATGACCCACGAATTTCTTTGAGTAGTAGCTACAGACAGTCCATGCACAAAGGTGTTGAGAATGTCCCTTATGTATTTGATAGCCTATACAGTGCAGTGCTGAAAAGAGCCATAAATAGGCATTGGTCTTTATCCTTAGTGTTCAGCAAGGTTATATGTTGGAATTCACTGTGCCCATGGTGACAATACTGCTCTTTCTCCGTGACTGTTTCAGCCATGAAAGCACACTCATCTGGAAAGAGACCCATGGATAGCCATCACAATAGACTATTTTATTTATGTCCTTATCTGTAGGATCAGAAGAGCTTTTGTCCTGGAGACAATATGCATAACATCTAGGTAAATAATCTCTTTGCCTTGTATAGTTTCATGCTTCACTAGTTACTCACCTGCTTCTTAGCTGGAGAACACTCTTTGTTCCAAAAGAATTGGAGAAAGCTCCGCAGTGCTGTGTAACTTGCAGTGACTGGACCCAGAAAAGGGGCTGCAGCTGCAAGAGCCTTATTTGTTTATGTGCCTTAGTAGCTGGAAGTGAAGTTCACAATGAAGGCTCTTCAGTGTGGAGGCTGAGACTAAAGATTTGGGCCAGGCTTGTCTGAAGTATTGACTAAAATGATCTGAAGCGTTAGTTCCTACAAGTACTGAGTGAAGGTAGTTCTTTTGGATGTGGAGGAGTTTGGAAAGAGAAAGGTAACAGTTGAAAATTTATCCCAGCCATTCAAATGCTAAGGCCAAGCATTATCAGAAAAGTATTTCATTCTGGGATTCTATGAAAGTAATCAGCTGCTGAAGTACCTGTGCTAAATGATTTGTTTGTTTATTTACAAGAAGAAAGCCGTACTCCTTTGGTTTTGAATAGTAACGTAACTATTGAAACCGGGGTACAATGGATGCTATCAGAAAAGCCCCATATGGATGCACTTTAGATCTTTTGAATACCACAAAAGTTTAGTGACCTAGAAATGAATCAATAAAAAGCATCCTCTGTCTGACAAATTGAAGAACTGAGGGATTCTTACAGATGCATTGACTTTAACAATTCCAGATACACTGTTTTTAAAGGCTTTCTGAGACACATCTAATCCTTAGAGTACTGTAGGGAGACTGTGAGGTGGTTTATATTTAGATCTCTCTCCAATTCTTAATTTACTTTTTTTACTGTCAGTTTACTCTTATGAAAATCAATTTAAGAAGAAAGGAGACACTTATGTTAAAATGATGAGTCCTTACATTGAATATGTTTTTAATTTGCAGACTTAAACATTCCTTGTTGGTTTCCAAAATATGTTTAGGAAGGGTATGGCAGTGTAAGAACCTCTCTAGCCCTGTTATATTACAAATAAATCAGTGAGTCAACAAAATTATTATTTCCAATAAGTCAGTAAAAGGTTTATATCCCTCTTCTTCATTGCTTTATTTCTACATTATGTTTTAACATTTCAACATTTCAAATAAAATTTGAAAAAAATCCTTCTTAACTATTACAGCCGTATTTCTACTAAGCTTAGTTAAATAATCACCAATATTTATCCATGGTTTAGGGAGTTTTCATGTTATGTTTGGCACAAAAAAATTAGTATGTTCTTTACTTTCTAAGGAATAATTAGTATCAAAAATGATGATCCAGAAAGACTGACTGTGTAATTGTACACACAGTCTCAAGCCGTAAAACACTTGGATTAAATGAGGTGTTTTCTTATACTCCATTAAATGTCACATAAGTACATATCAACTCAGTGTTTCTTTGCCTCAGATGGTGAAGAATGTGAACTTTAACCTGTAGATAAAAACTGAGAAGCCAAGATTTTTCATTCAAGGATGATGTGTTACAGCTGGGGATCCTTCCAGAATGCCTGAGAAATGTTCTTTTTCCTCTTTTGTTCAAAGGGAGAGAGATCTGACTAAATTGTCTGCCTCCAGTGACATCTGCCACAGTGATATGATTACAGGGGAGTCTTGGTGGCTTCTTCCAGGTAGCTCAGACAATTAAAAAAAAAAAATGTAGATCTCATGTTGCCACTTTGGTTTCTAGAGGTCTTTGGTTCTTAAATTGAGAGCTTCATAGGTGGAGATTAGCACATGGAAATCAATATACTGTGAATAATATATTACTGACGATAATGCAGTAAGCAACCACAGCATGAATAACTAGAGAGAGCCAATGTTTAGGGGGCAGGAGCTGCGTTCTGGACTGCAGTTATAAGGGACACCTACTCAGCACAGAGGTTTTATTTTCCACTTGAAACAGTTACAGATTTAAGCAGGCTACAAAGACTCTATTTACAAAATACAGCAGCAATACTTCTTTCAGTACCTTAGGTAGTGTCAGTTCTGCTTTTTGTTTCTGCAATGGGAGTGTTTCAGTTTTATCTGAGTCTTGTGTCCACCGGAGTCTCCTACGTGGATCTACATCCTCAGTCTCCCCACTGAGTTAGTAGGAAGGCAGTTCTTCAGTAACACTATTACTGGCTTTATAAGGATGCAAGAGTAAACTGTAATATTTAATTAAAAGCTCCAAATTCTCAAGTAAATTGCAGTTTGTAATTCTTTTGGAAATCCGTCCTGGTGAAATTTTGGCAAGGAACCTACTACTGTCACCAATAAGCTTTTGTCAGTCCTGTGGTTTTTATGATTCAGAACTGTCCATATTTGTCACAAGACCATTATTAAAAAAAAAAAATCAATGTGGTTTTGCAAGTACATTGAAGGCTAATATGGCCTAAGCAGGTCAACAGTATCAAAGATAAGTTCTATTAATACAGTCTGAATTCTTAAAATCCTAAGACTCTACAACAAACTGCAGAGTGGCTAGTACTAGTAGTAAGTGTGTTGTAATTACTGTGTTCCCTTTGGCTTATTTAGATATCCAGTTCTATGTAACTTCCAGTTTCAGTGGCTGGATTATGAAATTTTTCTCTGTTTTGAGCTACTGCTTTAGAGTAATTTCTAGTGACTCTACTGTCCCAAATACTGAATTTAAAAGTAAAATTTAAAACAGCAGGAAATAAATTCTGTTCTGCCTAATATCCCATGGAAGCTGGGGAGTATCTCTTGGCGAACGGGGTTTTTCCAGTTGGTTTGAGTACTTGTGGTTTGAATTTCTTGTTAATCTAAGCACTGAAAGTATCAGTGCATGTGCAAGATATTAGAAGTGTTGCAGTCCAACAACACTTTCCTGTGATTTGTTTCTTAAGTTTCCCCATTGCTATTAGTTTTCTTTTTCCTTTATAGATATACACTTTTCTTCTTTCCTTTTCTCCTTCACTCTGTTGACTCATTTTGATTCTGATACATGTCAGAGTATTTTTATTTTCCTCTTTTGCAAGTTGGATATGAATGACAACTTGTTTTCTCTCTTTGTTACTAATTTTGCTATTTTGTATGTGTAGTTAGGAAATATTTTCCAAGTCACACAAAGAATAGATTGAATCTTGTTGGTTCTGTATAAAGAGGTCTCTCTGTATTTTTCTGCCTCAACATCCCTGTGTCTTGTCTTCCAGCTGCCAGATTAAGAGATGAAAAATTGAAACCTAATGTAGAGCATTTACTTTTCTCCCAAAAAACCATAAAAAGCATAAACACTGCTGTTGTTGTTGTTGTTGTTATCCTACAAATAAAGAATATCAGATGGTTCAGATTTCAGTTGTTATGCACACATCCACTTCCCATAGCTTGAAGTTATGCTAAGTTTTAATTGTATGAGTTCATTAAGACTTCCTAATTCTGGTAATTTCTGACACTTAACTTGCACCAGGGAAGCTGAAGGAATTGCTGGTCTTTCTGAAGCTTGTATTTTCATTTCAGGGGGCCTGTGTTCACAATGTATGCTAGCAAGTATTGTCTCACTGCTTAAACTGTAAATAACAAGACTTTTGAATTTGTTCTGATTTTGCTCTGGTTAGGTTTCAAAACCAGCATTGCTAATTGTTTGGTTTCTTCAATATATCCATTTGGTTTTTGTAGTTTCCACAGCTTTGGAAGAAGTGCAGACATAAGAAGGTCTATTCTAAATGTTACCTCTGTATAGGTTTAGCATGCCAAATATGGCTGAATTTTGAAATGCATCAGGTAACAAATATTTTAAGCAAGTTTTAAGCTTATCAATAGAAGAATATCAATATTAACATAGTTCTCATAAATTAAGGAACCCCTTTACATTAATTCATAAATTCAGCCATCTTAGTTGATTCTTATGGGAAGCCTGGTAAGTAATATAGCATCCATATCTTAGAATCAAGTGCCTGATTGAGAACTCTTCCTCTAGCTTGAAAAATTAGAAATATAGTATTATCAAGCATTATGTTAAAGGCTTTGGAGTCCTATTTTACCTTTGATTTCTGTTGTACATTACATACTCCAGGAGATAGACCCAAAGAGGCCTTTTACAATGTTGTGAACCTACAGGTGGGCAATTTATCTAGAAAAGAAAAAAAAAAAGAAAGAAAAAAGAAAACAAAAATCCAACCATTCTTGTTTTCACAGAGGAGGATAAATACGGCCTTTACTCCAATTTATTGTTCAAGTATTTCCTCGCAGAGGGAATTGTCTGTGGACATGACCTGTTTGTTGCTTCTGCCAAAGAGCATCCTGACAACATTTTGAAGGTAAGACCCATTGCTTTTCCTAAGTAAACCTGTAATCTCCTGATGAATTAAATGCCTTTTAAAGTGTATATATTGTGTAGCAACAAATGACTTAATCTTGGTGATTGATAAGAATGTATTGGGAAGTGTAAATGAGTATTTACACTAGCCAGATTTGGGAATTATATTCAGGTCCCTACCTCCCATCTATGGACAATGGAGTAAGATCTTCCTGAGGCCAAATCAGGCTCGGAACTTGTTTATTCTTTATTTTGGTTGTGGATGAAAAGCAGACAGCCTGGCTGGCTTAGTGGAATGGTTTCAGTAAACCCAACTGCTTGCAGTTTCCTCCTGCCCAGGAGGAAGGGTAGTTAAGCTGCTTCAAGTATGTTGTGGTAGAAACAGTGTACAGTTTGTGTGGATATTTATTGTAATTTCCTGTGGAAAATAAAAACATAGCTTAACATCTTTATGATTTCCTTTACACTTACGTTTCATTCTGACTCTTTTTTGTGCTAGGGAGCATGGTCAACTTTGCATCAGGTCATACAGAAAGGACCCCTTCAGACTTCAGTGGACTCCCAATCAAACACTGATAGTTTCGGTTATGAGAAAATTACATAAGGGAAAAAGCCTGATCAACAGTGCAAAAAATGCTGAAGTGTGAGGATAATCTTACAAAATTTCATTAAATATTTTATGTCTTTCTAAGGCTGCGTTTTCCTAATATCAGAAGTAACATATAATTTACTGATTACTTCTGCATCAAGTGAAGTCTGGCTATTTCCTTAAGTGTCTTCAGAGACTATTTCTGGACAAAATGATTTGTCTTCTGTTTTCCTACCTAGGGATGGTAAATTCTATGCCTTACCTATGGAATATTATCTTCACTATTCAGGAAAAAAGTATATTCTTAATGAAATTAAATTACGGTGAAAAAACCAATTTTTTAATTATCTCAAACCTAAAGAGGGTTCATTTAAGGGTGAAATTTTTTCTCACTTGTGGTTTAGAATAAAGGCTAAACAAATAGGTTAAAATTTGATTTTCAAATATGAATTACATACTTATTTTTTTAATTAACTGGTTTTATATAACTGATAATCAAGTATTGACTCCCTGACAATACAACGCGATTGTTACAGTTGTTTTTCTCATTGAGATTGAATTATCCAAATTAGTATTTTTATTGCATTGCATTAAATTTTCTTAAAATGGAGTAGCTGATGTACATTCTGTTTTTCTTTCATTCACCTTTGATTCAGCTGTTCATAGCCTGTCATGTTTTTTCTCACTCCTTTATGCCTTTATGTGATAACAGACATTGGTACATACATCTGCTGTACATCTTGTACCACTTGCAGTTTGGGGTCAGTTAATTTGATGTGCCTTATCCAGCTCTGTTGTCTGATATGGAATAATTTTCCTTCTTAATTTTCAGGGGTAGACACTAGGCAGGAACGCTGCATTCCTCTGTTGTAACTCCATGGTGGTGCTGCTATAAGAGACTATAAATGGAGGGACAATATTGCTGCAGGATGGTCGAGGAAAACCTAGTCTTGTTTTGATTTCTTGCTCTCTTTATGTCCTTGTGTATCCAACAATATTCTTGTCTGTGCTGTTTACTCTCACCTTGGCTATTAAACACTTCCTTTGTTTAGCAGACAAGGCACAGTAGAGTTAATTTCTCTGACTTGTGTTGTGTCAGTGAAGTAACCCTCACCTTCAGGCTCTTCAAGAAGACCTCTCCTGTCATAAAAATGAACTGCTTGGGATTTGGATGACTCCACTGAGTTGGGATTTGAATATAGCATATCTGACCATTGAGTAACAGGACACTTTATTTAATGAGATTAGTAATTAATTTATTTTCAGTATCTGATTGGACTGTATTCTTTACTGGAAAGGTAACACAGACGTGGTAGATATCAACCTGAATTACATGTTATGCTTGGGTTTTATTTAGTAAAATTCAAGTATGGATTCAATATATTCCATAGCTAGTATCTAATTAGCTGGTGTGTTTCATAAAGGCAGTTCATTAACTGTCCATACTGTGTTCATATTAAATATCCATATTGTGTGGTCAGTCTATTTGCATGTTCAGTTCTCTGCTGAGATGCCATAATTGCCCTATTCCAATTTTGTGATGTGATTCGAAGTTTCTTGAACCTATAACCAAGACAAATATTGCTGGTAGTAGGAAGGGGAAAAGACATTCTTATAGACCATAATTATCTTGAAATTGTGTATAACTAAAAGACAGGCAGAGGATAAAAAGCCCTGATCAGCTGCCTAAGATATATTATATTACCACCCACCAATTTATCCATCATCCTTTGAAAATATATTCATGCCTTTTGTAGTCAAAGCTCCTTCAGGAAACTGGCATTAAGACGTAATGCTGAAAAATTACACACCTCTGGTAAAACCTACAGAACTATATACATGCTGGTTTTTAGAAAGTATTTTAAACATTTGAGAGCATTTCTGTTCATTCTATATTCTTCAAAAAAAGGCAACTCTTTACTCTAAGGGCATAGATACTGGGAATAGTATATAATATAAGAAATTATATGGTAACTTCTGTGACTGATCATAAAATAAAACTGATTGCATTGGTAAACGGAAGATTTATTTAATAGTAAAATTACTTCAGGTTGGGCATTAAAATTCTACAACTGCCTAAACTGCCTAGAAAAGAATTTCTTTACCTTTATTCCTGATTGTTTTATTTAGGTTGGGCGGTAGAACTGATTCTCACAAGTTTTAATGAGAAAAAGTGCTTATAGCTTACCTTGACAATAAAGATTGCTCTGTTAAGTGGCTTTTCTCGTGGAGCCTGTGCAAAGTGGGATGGAGGACATCGAGCTGGCTACACACACCCAGGTGTGTGCTGCAGCGGGCACGCTGCAGGGCAGGGATGCCATCCACAGGGACACTGACAGCCTGCAGAGGCTCGGGACATCCTCACGGGGCTCAGCGGGGCCCAGAGCAAGGTCCTGCCCTGGGCTGGGGCAGTGCCCGGCACAAACACGGGCGGGGCTGAGGAGGGGTTGGGAACAGCCCTGAGGAGAAGGAATTGGGGGCGTTGGCTGACAGGAAGCTCGGCAGGACCCAGCAACGTGCACTCCCAGCCCAGGAAGCCAAATGTGCCCTGGGCTGCATCCAGAGCACCGTGGGCAGCAGGACAAGGGGGAATCCTGCCCCCCTGCCCTGCATCCAGCTCTGCTGAGATCCCACCTGGAGCTCTGCAGCCAGCTCTGGGACACCCAACAAAAAAAGGGCACAGACCTGCTGGAGTGAGTCCAGAGGAGGCCACAAAGGTGCCCAGAGGGCTGGAGCACCCCTTTGTGAAGATGGGCTGAGAATTGGGTTATTCAGCCTGGAGAAGAGAAGAGTCTGGGGGACCTGCAGTAGCTTTCCAGTGCCTAAAGGGGCTACAAGAGAGCTGGAGAGGCACTTTTCACAAGGGCAGTGTGGTGACAGAGGGCAGACTTAAGTTGGATCTTGGGAAGAAATTGTTCCCTGTAAAGGTGCTGAGGCCCTGGCACAGGCTCCCCAGAGAAGCTGTGGCTGCCCCATCCTGGAAGTGTCCAAGGCCAGGCTGGATGGGGCTCTGAGCAGCCTGGGACAGTGAAAGGTGTCTCATGTCAGGGGGTTGGAATGAGATGACCTTTAAGGGCCCTTCCAACAGAAAACATTCTATGATTTATCTTGTAAGGAAGACTTACAGGTCATTGTTGTGCTAGAAAACAAACCAGCATCTCCTGTAGCACTGCATTTAACCTGTGGGACCCTGGCCAGAGCTGTGTCAGTGACCATTCCGTTTGGTGCCTGGAAGCCTGAGGTGGAAGAGTGGAAGGTCCAGAACTGCTTTCTAGAACTGTCTTGTCATCTCCTGTGGAAAAGTTTAGTGCTGCGTTGGATTATTGCCTTTCAATGGAATTTCTGTTTTCTAGTGGAAATTTTATTACAGGATACTTCTGCACTCAGCTGAGATTGTCTTTTGCAGGTTCTCTTACAAGAAGAGAGGATAAAGCTTGTCACAGTGAAAGGGAAAGATGCAGCTTCCCAAGGTGATGAAGCTGGGAGACCTATGTGGACAACTGTAATGGTTATTAAGAAAAAAAAATAGAGACAACATAAAAAAAAACCCTCCAGGAGCACTATTTTTGAAAGTTCCTAAGCTGAAAAGATCTCTAAAGCAAAAGTTAAAGTATATTTTAAAGACCATTTGCTTAACTATGTAATTTGGAGAAGACTGAAAATGTTTTATCTTCAACAAACTGGGCAGGCCTGAAGAACAGGAAGTGCTCATTTGCTCTTTTCCTGCTGAAAAAGTGAATGCAGGAAGAATCTAGCACAACAAACTTTTATTATTTCCATTTTATTTTATTATTTCCATTTTATTTTATTATCTGTTTAAAAAAAAACCAATAAAAACCATAGAGCTGCTGTATTTTTGTGTGTGCAAACAGTGCCTTGAAAGAAAACACAGCTGGCTTCATGGACTTTTTTTTACTTCAGCAGAATATATTCAGCCATGATGCTTATATTTTTCCCTCATGGATATGATTCTAAACCATTGTTTTGTCAAAAGGTAGATTGCACACCTGGAAGAAATTACCAGGCTGGTGGCCAGGGCTGTCCGTTTTCAAAGAGTGCTGTTCTAATTATTTGCTTCTCTGCTGTCTGCTGTTGGGAGAGAAGCTATGTATCAATGCTAGAGGTGTTTTTTCAGTTATCCAGCATTTTTAGATGCTCATAAACTAAAAGCATAGTACCTCAAAAGGTAAAAATATATGTGCAAATAGGGCTACGTTCCTATTCTTTTTTTCTAAATATAATTTCCAAATGCAGGAACTTGCTGCAGTGAATGAGCTGCTGCATGGTGTTAAATGGTGTCACTTAATGCACACAAATCCAATTACAGTACAGCAGAAATGAACTTGCCTACTACTACCTCTCTTTCTGAAGTCTTGTGGTAACACAAAGATGAGGGTTGAGGCTAAGCCTGGCAGATGAGTTGAAAAATTTAATTTCTATATTGTGTAGCTCTTGCTCATCTGTTTACTTCTCTTACTTGGATGTTGGTTAAATCTGTTTTACATTTTTCATTGTTAAAATGCAAATATTGTATCGTAATGTGCAATTTTCTCGATTATGAACTGTGTTATAATCTTGAGTTAGAAGTTGTGGAGCTGTGAAAGAGACACTTAGAAAAAAAATTCTTCTGTTTAAAAAGAATTAAATCTTTTTAATCTTTTTAAATCTTCCCTTTCTGGGAACTCTAAAGCATAAAGCTTTGTCTTTGTCAAAAGTTCAGACTAATCTAATAAAAAGATTTTCTAGGACCAGAGAAAATGAATGTTTGGCTTAAATTTCTGATTCCTTATCTGCCAATCCGTGTCTATTCATTAAGGAAATTTTCTTTCATCATCTTAGTTCTGAACTTACAAGTCTTTTAAGCACACATCTTACATGGTCTTTTAAATGTATCATAAAAGTGATAAAACCTAAATGTTTAGGCTTCAATGTCCACAAATACCTGTTTAAGAAACCTAGTTGGTAACTTTGTAGAGTTGCTTCACTCAGTTAATGAACTGCGGCTTCCAGTGCTCATCTCTGAAGGTTTTCATGAGTAATGCAGTTATCATTAACTCTGTTCAGGCTTAGGCTACTGCGTTATACACTGCAGCAGCGTTTACAGAGTTTGGGACAAGGACACTCAGTTCCTTCACATAATTTTACTTTCTCAGTGATTCAGGAAAAGATGAAATAATAAAAATAAATAAATAAATCGTCTGATTGTCTGATAGGCAGTCCTGGGTTTAAATGTTGTGAAATGCAGCCACAGTGCAAGGGAGTTACAGCAAAAGAGTTCTGTGACTTGACTGTAGGGTTGACTTCTGTGTAAGTGAAGTACAGAATATATTCTCATGGATTAAAAGTATACCACTTAGAGTACTTGCAGTTGACTTTTCTTATTTCCTAAAATAGAGGAATATTGCTTCCTGTTTCTCTTCACACAATTCTCATTTGCCCTGGGCTGACACCCATTAGGTCTTCTGAGTGTCAAAGAAAAATTTCTGTAGACCAGCCTTACCTGGAGATGGAAATAAGTTGTTGTACAAGGGCTGCTGAAAGAAGAAAAATTCTGTGTCCATTCATTTATGTTCTTCAGCAATATACTTGTATTCACAAGTATTGACAATCAAAATAGAATCCTCCCCCTCTTTTGGGAGTAGGGCCCTTTGAACTGACATTTATATATTACATTGTTGAAAAGAAAATATTTACCCTTCCTGACTTACCATCTGGTGTCCTTTAAATACTAAAAATTAACATGATGAAAAAGAGCCTTAAATTCATGTGAATTTATGCTATTTAAATATTGTTACAGATAAACAGTGAATTGTACTCCCCTGAGTATTTTTTTATTTCATGTTTTTCATCATACTTGTGATAATAACTGCACTTCAAAACAGTTGCATAAACCCGTGTGAAAAACATATTTATTGATACATAAATAGATAATGTTTTAAATTCTTAAGTACTATTAATTATACAGTTACTGAAACCTGTAAGGATCAAAGGATTTTATATAAGAGGGATTTCACATACAGCTTGGATTATGTTGCTAAATAATAGCACAGTAGTACATCTTTAGAATTGTAAAATAGCTTAGAGAGGAGTATGATGCCTATAGTTGGTGTAATGCATTGGTAATTAAGAGGGTGTGAGGTTAAGCTTCATTAACTGCTGTGGGATTGTATCTTGGATTTTATTATCCCCTAGAGAACACAAGAAGTGAGAGAGGTCAAACTGTTAGAATCTGATTTTGCTCCGTGCATCTGCCAAAACAAGGCAGGCGAAGTAATGTGGCAGCAAACACAGAAGGACCTGGATTGCTGGCAGATACAGGTCGTCCACCGGTTTATTGCAAAGATAAAAGTTTTATTACTGAAATAAATTATTCCATCCTTGCAGTAAAACCTTCGCAGCTTGGTTTGCAGGAGACAAAATTATTTTAATTGCATTGTCATTTACTATGACTGCTTCAGAAAACCATTTTTTTCTCCCAAACTTTTTTTTTTTAAATTAAAAAAAAAACCAAGCTTCCTTCTCTCCAGCCAAACTGCCCTTAATTTAGCACTTGTCTGCCTTTTTGTGTGTTCGTGCTGCACAGCAAAGACTTGTATTTTAGTTGACCCCCAGAAATGCTGTATGGGGGTTTTTTTATTATTTTAACTAATGCAGTGCTACATGCTTTGTTTTTTTTTATATACCTTATGAAAGATTTATCTTTTTTTAGCCTGAGAGAATGTAGCAGTTCTCATAAGTTGACACACTGATGCCACAAAATTGTCAGTCCCAAAGCTTTTCAAAGCTCTATGATGTGGGAGCTGAGATATTTTTCAGCAAAAATTCATTAAATAGATTGTGGGCTGATAGCCCAACTCTCCTTTTCTTGGTCCACTGTTTAAATAACACTTTTAGTACCAAATTCTGGGTGAAATTTTGTAAATAAATTCTACGTATTTTGGTAGTACTGTGTTCTTCTGAAATTCTGATTTTGATTCTAAGAACATGAATTTATTACATCCTAAATTATGTAGTTCTTGGACAGTAATGAAGCCTTTCATGATGCTGGGGACTTGTGAAGTGTAGATCCAACCATCCAGCCTTTATTTTTGAGGATGTATCTGTAATGAAAACTGGAGAGTCTCACACTGAGGTGCTCTGTGTCACTCAGCCATGGTCAGGTTTGGAAACAGATACTTTCTTGAAAGAAAGAATGACATTTAATTACCAGTGTCAGAAGAGGAGAAAGCCTTTTATCCCGATTCCAGTTATTGTGAAGAATAAAAGCAGATACAAAGAAAAGAAGAAATATGTGGATCATCATCATTTTCAGTATTGCCCATAAAGCAAGTTTATATAATATTTCTGTGGCTGTATTTCTCCCCACTCCCAAGCCTACTAGACAATTTTAAGTTCTCTCCCTTTCCAAATGTTCTTATACAAAGTTCTAGTTTAAAAGTTGTTGGTTTTTTGGTTGGTTTTTTGGTTTTGTTTTTTTTTAATTAAGGACTGAGATGAATCAGTACATCCTAAGGAAAAACAGTGACCATCTATGTATTCTGTTGAGTCTTCAGGCAGGCTGATGAAGGCACGTTGGCTTCTAGTGAATACAGACATACCTTCAAACAGCACCTGCATGTTCTGCCTCTCTCTCATAACAGTTTGGTGTAAATGGGATTGAGGGTATCTGAAGCTGGGATAACTGTGATAAAGCTGGGATGCAAATCTGGAGGTAAACAACCTCTATTAGCTCTGCTTATAATTCTTTATATAGAATATGATGAAATTACAGATATACTCTGACCTTGAATAGGAATGGAATTTTTTTTCCCCCTATTTGTGCTCAAGTACATCTTGGAATGTATTGAACCATGTTGATAAAACAGGTTGAGCTCAGGCGGTTGGTCTTCAAAATGTCCAAAAGCAGAGCACCTTCTCCAGACTGCAGCTGATTGTGTACAAAGCCACCTCAAAGGCCATGTCGCTCACAACCACCACATTCAAGAGTATGATTCAAAATCTGTTTGCTTTAGAACAGAGTGTTGGCATAGAAAATTGCATGGCTGTGAGATGTAATAGCCCCAGAAATGTCTTAAGTCTCACTGTCCCTTGCTTCTTGCACGGGGACAAGAACATGGTACATCTAAGAAACATTCTCCAGCTAAGCATGGTAGTTATTAGGTAAAGGCATTTTTGAAAAGCAGCTTAGGATGTAAGAGTTGTTCTTGGGCTGAGAGAGTTCTTGGAGTGCTCCTGGTTCTTTCTGAGGGGCAGCAAGGGACAAGACAGCATAAACCAGACCTAAGCTGATGCATGTGCTCACTGCTCAGTATGGAGTCATGGCTTTCTTGTGGTGCTTTGTGTGAATTTTGTCATGTTTAAATCCTTTTTTATTGTCAGAAGTTTTTTATTATATCAAAATCTCTTTATTGTGTTAGAAATTAAAAGCAAGCTACATCAGGAAAAAAAAAAAAAGAAGGCTGTTTTGGATGGATACTTAGATGGATTTTCATCTCTGGCAGCCAAAAATCCTTTATCAGCTTCAGGTGAAACCATTTTTCCTTGATCTCTTAATCTGCTTCATTCTTAGCAGCAGTTAAGACAGACCACAGTGCCTAATTGTGTTACACTGGTAGTGTGTTAGTCTCTGATTGTTTTGGACTGAGTTTCTTGGGTGTCAGCAGCTGGAATTTGTAGTGTCTCCCTGCCACAGAGGGCCATGTAAGAAGGTTTTGTTCTCTGACTGGAAGGCAGGAACTTTTTCTCAGTGTTACATGAGGTTATTTGAGCAGCTTGTACTTCATCAATAATACTTTGAGAACCTCTCACCTTTATTGTCTTGACCTCTGTTCCTTTTTCAGCACAGAATACATTTTATGGGTAAAATACACAAATTTATGTAGTGTCCCTGTCTCATATTTGACTTTCCCAATTACTATATAGCAACAATGAACCAGCAGCACAAATGATAGGCATTTGTAGTGATTCCAGGGGAGAAAAATATTAAATAGCTTTAAGAAATATTGCTGCTGTTTTCCTCTTTACCTCCAGGGAGGAGAACTGTACAACCTGCCATTTCCTGGCTTTTGGCTTTGCAGATGACGTGAAAGCTGCCCAGTGATGTTACAGCAGGGTGTACACCTCAACTGGAAAATAAGATTGATTGACTCTCTGTTGAGGATAGCTGAGTTATAAAACTAACAATTGAAACTAACTCTTTTTTTTGAAAAATATTTTATATAATGCTCTTAGAAGTAAATGCAAAGGATTTGTATCTGCATATATGTGAAATGCATTGAGGTGCTTGTCAGCTCTAGTTTGTACTTACACTTTCTCAACACCTGTCAGTACAGTGTTCTGTTTTCATTTTGTCCTGTCTGTCAGAAATCTTTGATTTGAAAGCTTGCCTAGTTTTTTGTATTTTTGTCTTTCACTGAAACAGCTGTTATAAATCTGTACATTTAATGAAAACTGTAAATAGTAAATCAAAATTTTCATCTTCCTGTAGCTTTCCTACCCAGAAAACCTAATTTTTACTACCATAGTAATGAGTTAATTGTACTCAAGTGTATTTTTTAAACAAGCTGTAAGAAATCTGAAAATATAACTCTGTACATAATCATTCTCATGAATAGTCATTACCAGGCTTTTGCAGTTCATTTGGAAAAGCAAAAGAAATAAAATAACTTGCTCAAAGGTGTGTTCTGTGTCTTTTGCTGAGCTGCTGAAACACCTAGATACAGTTATTCTATTTCTGCAACTTTATTAAATTAGAAAATTTATAAAAGTTTTCCTAACTTCCATTGCCTGGTGCCTCAGAGAGTGTAGTGACCAACCCCTGAAAGAGTCAGAAGCAACTAAAATCTCTTTTTTTCAATGATTTGATTATAGATGCTATGTTAATTTATGCAAAAGAAATGAAGTAGCACATATTGTTTGTAAGGTTATGTATAGAACTATATACAAGTTTTCTCTCCTGTGTGCTATAATATAACATAACATAACATATCATATCATATCATATCATGTCATATCATATCATCATATCATATCATATATAATGTAATATAGCATTGCATTACATTATATTATATTATATTACATTACATTATAATAATTTATCTTCTTTGTTTATTAATTTAAAATTTATAGCAATAAATCAGTGTAACACTAAACCCCAAATGGATGTGTTAAAACTTTTATTGTCTCCTTTCTGCGTGTGTCTGTACTGTGTCTAGCCACACAAAGCCATGAATGTCACATGGATGTTTATGGTGTTTNTCTAAAATCTCTTTTTTTCAATGATTATAGATGCTAAGTTAATTTATGCAAAAGAAATGAAGTAGCACATATTGTTTGTAAGGTTATGTATAGAACTATATACAAGTTTTCTCTCCTGTGTGCTATAATATAACATAACATAACATATCATATCATATCATATCATGTCATATCATATCATCATATCATATCATATATAATGTAATATAGCATTGCATTACATTATATTATATTATATTACATTACATTATAATAATTTATCTTCTTTGTTTATTAATTTAAAATTTATAGCAATAAATCAGTGTAACACTAAACCCCAAATGGATGTGTTAAAACTTTTATTGTCTCCTTTCTGCGTGTGTCTGTTTGTACTGTGTCTATCCACACAAAGCCATGGATGTCACATGGATGTTTATGGTGTTTATGCCTGTGTGCAGTGTTTGATGTGTATCCCATCCTTCAACTGAGATTCTTCTTCTAAAATTTTGAATTTTGCTTTTTTGTGTCTCCACACCCAATACCTTGTAACAGAGGTACTGGCTGGCTCTGTGTGGGTTTAACCCTTGAGGCACATCACAGTTCTTCCTCGATGAGAACACAGTTTTCACCTAAGTCTTGTTCTGTTTTAAGCAGACAGAGATTCTGTGCCCTGCAGCTTACAGGGATGGGTGTGATAAAGTTGGGTCAGAAAACTTCATTGCACTTTATTTCTCCAGTAGGTGTAGAAGCCCATTGCATGAATTCTGAATTCATCATGTGTTGTTTGCTTTTTCAGTGATGCAGCAAAGGCAGAAAGTGTACATTAGAAACTTAAGGGGGGAATTAAGCACTCCCCCCCTTCCTTTCCTGTGTTTGTTTCCATGAGACATCCACCATGAGTAGTTATCATGCCTAATGGTTAGCAGAAGAGAAAATTCAAACCACCCTGTTACGGTGGCTTTCAGCTGGTGTCTGGAGGCTGTTGTGGTCTGTTGGATACTTCTGAAAGATTTGCAGGAGCTAATAATGATCTAATGTTAAAATAGGCTTAAATTCGCTATGCAGGGAACTTGCCTACTCTCAGAAATAGAGTAGTTTAGGAGATCAACCTTTAAAGAAAAATTACAAAAAAAAAGAAATATGGGTCCTACTTAAGATGAAGTAGGACATAAAATGTGGTACTTCCATTCTGCATTCCTTCTTTTACTTCTATAATTCATTTTTCCAATAATAATTACATGGGTTTTTTCCTGCTCAGTATTAGTAGGAGCCAGTCTTTCAGAAGACTGTTTCAATCAGGCTTTGTTACAGATTTTACAGCTGCCCATTAAACTCAGATAACTGTATTATCTAGCTGGAGGGGGTGTGGATAAAAATCTGAACTGCTGTAGATAGCTAACATTCTTTTGGTCTCTACCTGTAGGAGCTTCCAGCCCCTTTGCTTGATGATACCCATGGGAAGGAACTGAGTGATGAAGCAGCAGCTAAGTCTGAGGATTTTCAGGATTCTATGAAAATAGCCTGGCGCTACCAAAATTTACCAAAAATGGAGGTAACAGCTATTTCCTACTTCTTTCCTCTTGCACGCAAAATGAATTTGAAAAGCAAATGTTTTTCAGTAGAATTTAGACAACAGAACTGCTAATGGGCAGTGTTACAGGATTGCTTCTTGAGGGAAAACTATTATACACCATTGAATGTTTTAATTACTAGTGATACAAAAAGAAAGGGAATTTGAGAGTTTACAGGTTTTACTCTAAAACTCAATGCAGACAATAGAATTTTAAAATAATAATAATAAATTAAGTTCCATGGGATTTTTCAATGAGTGTTATTAAATTGAGACAGCTCTTTATGAAAGTTTGGATAATGTGCTTGTTTACAAACTTAGCCCAAATTTAGTTGTACACAAATTACTTAAGTAAGTTTAATCAACTCGACTTACTAGGTGTCTGCAGTGAAAGTACTGTGTTGAAGCAAGCTGTTGACCTGCTTATCCATGTGCATAACAACTAAAGCAAGCACTTGAGATTATATCAGCTTCACTGTCTCTGGAAACTAATCACTGTGCAGGGACAATGCAAGAAACAAGCTCAGTAGTCAGTCTTTCAGAGTTTACAGTTGTTAGTGTTTTGTGAATAATCAATCTCCCATGGCTGGTGATTTTTGTACTTAATCCAGTGGCACAATCAATCTTTTAATAAAATTACAGCATTTGTGACTATCCAGAATAAAATCCTAGTTTTGTCTATACATTCTAGTCTACATTTATAAATTCTGGTTTAGATGTAGTCATACCTGCCTAGTAAGTTCAGTTGTATTCTTAAAAACATAATTGGAATGTGACAAAATGATCTTACAAGGCTTGGCATGTTTGGTTTTCTGTGAAATTGCACAGACATGGCTATATAGTTGTGTCAGAAAAGACTTATATATGGTGACATGCCAAATCAAACAGCCTCCAGGGTAATCATATAATCTCATCAATTTTATTATTGTGGAGCTCGCTGTGCCACTCTGAACCATCCCCAAAATAATTTGTCTGTTCTAAAATCCAGCAGAGTTCCTTGTACATTGATATGAAAACAATTTCAAATCATTAACAAATAGCGTTCTGAGGTTCTAACAAAAATAGAAAAAATATTTAAAAATTCAGTCGGGTGTGCACTCATTTTCTTTAACTTCATAGCACTAAACACTTCTTCCACGAATGCGATAT
Source organism: Hylia prasina (assembly GCA_013397195.1). Taxonomy (NCBI): domain Eukaryota; kingdom Metazoa; phylum Chordata; class Aves; order Passeriformes; family Sylviidae; genus Hylia; species Hylia prasina. The sequence continues at coordinate 359,470 of VYXD01015736.1, forward strand.
TTCATGAAAATGCATGATGTATTTGCCCTTGATTATTGCAAGTCGATTATGCAAGATAGAATAAGATGGTCAGTTTTTTTGGGGAAGTTTCCCTTGTTATTGTTGCTTTTTGAATTGGATCTTGATCATTCTCAATAGTTGAGGTACAATATTTTTATGTGTATGTTACATTTATTCAAAGTTAGAACACACAAATAAAAGTATCAGTCCTAAACTATCTATACTTAAAGTTCCTCAGGACATTTTAATTGGTGAAAAATTGGTTTGAAATTGATATTTTTTGATAATTTGTATTGCAGTTATCATAAAATTTTGACTAAGTTCTATATTAATTGGATTGGTGATTATACTCCATTGAGGAAAACTCCGACACTGCCTTGCTACCCATAACAGTGCATTTAGTTCAATAATTTAATGAACAGCTTTGGTTGTGATTCCTTCTTTAAATGTTCCTTTGCTGGTAAAAACCAATGCTGAATAAAATTTCAAGGCATATTTTCTAAACTGATTGAACTAATATGCCAGTGCATTTTCAAAAATTACTGTCAAATAATTTCAACTGTGAAAGGGAAAAATTAGTTTTGCTTTTAGCTAGAACACTAAACATGATAGCAGAAACTTTTCTCTCTGTTATCTGGCTAAATACAGAGCAAGAATGCTGAATAAAATGTCTTTGTGGTATTTTTGATGATTAATTTGGTTACTGTTTCTGAGTAATAATAGATTTTGATTTGTAGTTCAGAAATTCCCTTTCCAGTCGTTAGACCCTGTTTAGACTAGCCAGGTACCTCGTTTTTGTTCTTATGCATGATATTTATATTAGTGCTCGTCACAGCTGTCACAGTTCTCTCTACATATTGCACATACCTTGCATCAGAAAAAAATAGATTTATAAGAAATCTGTCAGAGTGAAAGGCCTTGCTATGCTTGATGTGCCTTTGCCAGTTTGTTACTTGCATCTGTATCAGAGGTGAATTTAGTTTAAACTTTTGAGTATATGGAGAGCCTGTTTTGCAACCCAAGACAGTGTGCTTTTTTCCCCTTTTTTTTTTTTTTTTAATGAGCTGCTTCTTACGTTCTTGGGGCGATATATAAACTGTCACAGCATGAAATCAATTTTCTGCCTTGGTTCATCCTAAATCTGAGATTTCTAGCACATTAGTATTGCAATTAGAAACATTAACAGCAGACGGTAGCATGAGAGCACGCTCTGCTCGCTGACAATTTAGCATACTTCTCCTTGTGCAGAGCAGGAATCCAGGAAAGAGCCGGCCTGAGCCTCCAGCCCGCTAATGAATTTATCAGCTCAGACTTGGGAGGGATGGCAGTGTGTGCTGGGCTCTGCGTGGCCGTTCTGCTAAGGCAGATTATTCATGCTTACTTGATTCAGGTAGGCTTTCCGCGAGCTTCCCGCTAAGCCTGGGAATGCGGGACACTGAGGCCCATTCAGGGCCCTCTGACATGGACCCGGCTTTTCTTGCTTTTATGGGGGTTTATTAGCGCCAAATCCCAGGCTCCACCCAGTTTGTAGGCGCTGTGCTCATTCTTGGGAACCAAGAGAGGTTACCACCTACCTTAATCCATGCAGCGGGGTGGATTAAGGACACCAATGTGCCTCGGGATTCTCAAAAGAGGATCCTGGAAACTTCTTGTTTCTTCTTTTTTGCTGTCTTTACTAAACTCTATTGGGCCTCAGTAAGGATTTGCATCTGAAATGGGCGACCTGGAGCTTTTCTCAATGAAGACATCAGATCAAAGTTCAGTTAGTCAAGGCCTTTCTAAAACATTAAGGGGGCTTGGAAGTACACAATAAAAAGATGAGCTCTGGCAGAGATTGCAGTAAAAACATTCTGATCTGTAATCCGGATAAAGAATAGATTATAGGCCAAAGAACAGCCCCTGTTTAAATTGCTTTCGGAATCCTTGTTTTGAATAAAGTTACATTTTACAATAGAAATATTTCAATTTTGATAGAATGATACATTTTATTGAACTACCTACTTTAAAAATCAGATACTAATGAATAAATTGGTACACTCTTTTAGAGAACATGCATTTCTATTTTTTTTTTTAAATAAAACTGGTTTGCCTCTAATGACTAGATATTCATAAGCAATTCCACGGTTTTTTTAAAATTAAAAACTAACTATTTCTGTTATTAAAAGTTTGGGGTTCATTGGCTATTCTAGGAAAAGTATTACATTATTGTTACTGTAGATATTCTCTGATAACTGACTAGGCCTAGCAACTATTAGTCAAATAATTTCAAAATATTTACCCTAAATCAAATCATTCTCATTAAACTTAACAGTTTAATAAATTTTTGGTAAAATACTATCTACTTGAATATTATATGTTATAACAATCAGGGGGGTCATTTTACATGTATAATTCAAATAATGTTGCAGGTTCTATTCTGAATTCCATTAATATGGAACAAACAGATGCATTTATTTCCTCTGTTCACTAGCACATGTTCAAAATGTGTAATTCCTGCCCAGGTATATGTTAAATTGGGTTTATGGCGTTTTATATACCAAAATTAAGATCTGAGGAAAACGTGCCTTCATTATGGCAAATCACAGTTATTGCATGTAATGCTCAACCCACTGTTTGCTCAATTTTCAAGGAATTAAAAATAGTTTTAAACTATTTCCTATTTTTCTATTAACATCACTTATATGAAGATGCAATAGTTTGGTTTTTTTCACTGTTCATAAATAAAGGGAAACATTTTCCAAGTCAGCTGAAAATATTTCTGTAGCACCATATAATTGTCAGAGACTGAAAAAATCAAAGAGGTGGAACACATGATGTTCTGCACATTTCATAGATCTGGCCTTTGCAAATCTGGCCTTTGTGATCATCTGTCTAGAACATGTGCAAAAATACATTCTTTTAATTATCTGACTGCACTTCGGTGCTGCAGCTTGGAATAACAAAGGTCCAACTCTGTGTGAAAAATTCACATTCAAATATGACAGTGGGGGAATGAAAACTTAGTAGTAAATATTATGTTTGTCTACTTGAAGTTTTTATTTAGGCTGAATGGGGGAAAAAACAAGAGGTTTGAAGTGCATTGCTAATTAATTACTTTCTTTTGACAGATAGTAGTTTAAGACTGTAATCAGTATCGTTGTTTCTGCAGGCCAGCCCAACAACATATACAAAGTTTGGCCATTATTATGACGTTTCTAAAAAAATGTCTCCAGAACTGTGTCAGTCCGTAAAATGGCACAGTTTTTACCTCCATGAAGAATTGTCTTTCGAGCCTAAGATGAAAGCATGGTAAGTTTTGACGCCGTGGCTCTGTTGTGTGTTTAGATTTTGCATGCACCTTGCCAGGAAAGGATAATTCTGCCTCTGCGCTCGCTGTGCAAAACGCGGCGGTGATGGAGAGGGTCAGGAGCAGCTCAGCCACGGATTCCACTCGGTGCCACACGCCTGGAGGGGCACAGGGACAGCTCAGAGCTCTGCTCCGAGCTGGGGGAGGGAGCATGTTGGCAGTGACAATTAAGGCAGACATTACTAGGACAGCCTAGGCCAAAGCTGCACGTTCAGCCCAGCCCTACTGACAGCCGAGCGTGGGGAGAGCTGTTCCTGTCTGTGTGAGAATCCTCCCTGAGCACCTGCCCCAGCAGCTCGGAGATGGGCTTGTCAGGTGGCTATCAGTCTGAAAAGGATGTCCTAGCTTGCAGGGCTTAGGAGACAGGCCATCCTTGACCTACATAGCTTAGAGTGCTAGATCAGATTAGTTTATGGTGTGCTTTTGCTTCTTACATCCTACAGCTTCACCTAAGGAAAGTACAATATACTGTGAATAAAATTACAGTCACTAATTATGTCTTACAAAACATTTCCTATTCAAACTCTTCTCGGAATGAATAACTTATTATGTTTATGTCTGTCAGTGGTGAATTAAGGAAGACTGAGAGAAAATGAGTGACAGTAGCAAAGACTCGTATTAGCCTGTAGACACATGTCCATTGTATCTTTCTTGGAGACACTTCAAGTCAAGTCAAACATCAAGGCTGGGCCAGAAATTTCTTTGTCCAGTCACTGAATTTATATAATAGTATAATTTATCTAATTTATATATAATACCTTGCATTATAGATCCCAGTGTATAGGGCCAGCTCTGGAGGCAGTGTGCGATTGATTGCGATTGATTTCCCCTGCAGTGCACTCATATAAAACCTCAGATTTATGAAAGAAGTGCAGTATGAACCACCTTTCTTAGAGCTCTAGCAAAGCCAAAGCCAAGTCTCTGTAATCTTTTTCTGTGTTACATGATCAAATGTCACTGCTTTGTGAAGCAAAATCTTGTGATAGTGTAAAAATAACCTCACTTTTAGGACAAAGCAGAGAACTTCTTTCTATAGTAAATATTTGAACCAACTTTGTTTATATGTTAAATATTATAATTGCTAATTTTTAGTAGCAGAGCAATAGAGGGTGGACACAAAAATATCTGACAGGTTGCAAATGTTGTTACAGTTACCGAGCAATTTAACTCACTTTCTCTTCTCTAGGTAATGTGAGTGTTGTGACTCATTCCACTATATGGCTGTCAAGTATTAGTTCATTTTACATTAAAATCAAATTAACTCATCAGTAGTATAAGAGATGGACTTTATGCATTTGATTTTATAAGCCTTGTTTAATGCTGATATTGTCCTTGTGTGCTAGCCTGATAAGAAAGATCATTGTTACTATGTGAGTTCTAGTCTTTTTTTAGTTTAAATCTAACAGGTAGATTGGATTTATGTCATTTTCTTGGCAAATTGGTAGAACAGAGAGTGATGAGGTGAGGAACGTGGTCAAATCAAGCTGGCCTTTGGAAGGCTGATCTTTTCCTCTCTCTGCCGCTTCAACATGAGTCTCCTTCCTGCTGAGGAAGTGAAGGAGTTGTGGTGTTGGGAGTAAAGGCAGGTACCAAAGTAACAGCCAGCCACCATTCTAAACATTGTCATGCAGTCTGAAAATGAAGGGATAAGGGACAGGGAGAAATAAAGACCACAATGGGAATAGCAACCTCTTAGAAATCTGTGGGAAACATGGAGTTGTGTAAGCCTCTTTCTTTACAGTAGATCATTTGTCTTCTAACTTTGATTATTGTCATTTCTGACCACAAACATAGCTGGTTTTGGATTCCCTATTTTAAAAAGGTTGCTTAGGTCAGTGTTAAGACAAGGTGGGAAGGAAGAATTTTTCAAAATTACAGTTGCAGATAAAAAGCTTCAAAAGAAGAATGGAAGTTCTTGGAAAAACTGAAGCAGAGTTAAAAGCTAACGTGCAGGGGATGTAACTCCATCTTCTGCAGTCATGGGCTACAGTAAATTGTAGCGGCAGAAATACAGGCTGGAAATATGGAGATGTTTTTCTATGATTGGCACAAGAAGTTGCCTTGCAGGCAAAGTTGGGAGTATTGTAAAATCTTCTTCACTAAAAGTTTCTAAGGATAACCTAGATAAACATCAGTCAGACTTACTGAGGTCCTTTTCATCCCTGTATTTGTGATTCTTTACTTCACATTAGTCATGATGTATTCAATCCAATTCTATATGTGAATGTTACCAGTTATTTCGCTGCTCTAAATGAATTCATGCTTTTGCAGAGACCAAGCAGATTGCAGTGCATTTTTTCACCACTGCCTGTGATGAAATTCTGAAGGAAGCATTCTTTTCTAAAGGAATGAAAACAAGCTCACAGTCCTCTCAGCATGATCTCATTTTTAAAAGTTCCTAAAAAGAGGAGGGAAGGGATATTATTTTGCTGGCTCTACTCTTTGAAAAATCAGTTGAATGCTTTAGGCTTTTAAATCTAGCTTCAATATATCATAGAATAGTAAAACATTCTGTTCTCTTGGTTAACTAGGCAATGATTTTAAAGAAAGTAGTCACACGATAGTCACCTTCCAGTTGAAATCACCAATTTGTATTAGATCTTATTTTGAATTTCCTGAAGGTCCTTCTGGGAGTCTGGGCTCCTGCTCTGAGTGACAGTGAATGAGGAGCACACTGGTTAGAATGTCTCCACTTAGAGTGAGTAATTTCTTAAGCACATGGTTCTCAGACTATGGTTAGAGCCATACCCAAAAAACTCCCTGTTGACATTGTGGTGATTGCCTGTCTAGCATTGCAAAATCTCTGTAATCCATCATGCCGATGGTACCTCAAAAAAGTACTGACAGCCTAAAAAGAAATTTTTTGAAAATTACAAAAATTTCTTGAAGTTCAGAAAATCTCTGAAAAATTTTTTTGTTGCAATTTTTTTTCTTTCTTCTAATTGAATTTATCAAAAGAAGATTGACAGAAAATTAACAGTGGAAGCTGACAAATCCTTCAAAAATAAGGAGGCATTTTTTAAAAAGGGGATAGTTCATTGTTGAAATAATTTACATTAATAGTCTCTATATTATGAGGTGTTTGCAGAAGATTTAATGACTTTCTAAAGAGTATACTTTGCAAGATACACATCAGTAAAGATGTTTCTGAATGAAATTAAATCTTGGAGTGTAGGAGTGCAGACCAAAAGCAGTGGTGTGTTGTGGGGTTTTTTAAATCCAAGAATGTTTGCTTTTGTCACTAATACTGAGGTTGAGGAGGATGTGGAAACCAATAGTTTTGTCTAGTATACAGTTTTCTATAAGTGAAGGGTATTGTTGTTGAGACATGGTGCTTCTTTATAGTACCAAAAATTGCAAAAATTAGAAATTAGCTGATAAAAAGAACTTTTCCATCTTCTTGAAATGTTTCCACATTATTTTATCTGGCATGTTCCATTCTAAATATTTATGATATTGCAGAGCACGGTGTGGTTTGAGCTTAGGCTTAAATAAATTGCTTAGTCCTGTAACTACAGCCCTGGAAGAGGCACCTTCTCTTAGGGGCTCGTCATGGGAAGTGCACCTAACCCAGTGCACACATCCCACATGAGGGTCATGAGCAGTGACAGCCTCATCCTCTAAAGAAAGATTTTAGAAGCTCAGGGTTTGGTGGTTTTGGTTTTTTTTAATTGCACCTTTTTGATTAACTTATCATACATACTGATGTGAGCAAGGTGTTCCCTAAGTGGTGTCCTGTTTGGGTGGGGTTTATTTCTCTTTTCCTGATAGAGACTTTCTACTTTTGTAATTAGTGTTCCTCAAAGAGTGTATTTAGTCCATAACTTGTTTAGATGCACCTAGACTTCACCTTGTTGACCAGCCTTACCCTTTACTTTTTAGTTTTGGAGGACCTTAAGTTTCACTTTTTCCCCTTGAAATTTGGAACACCTCTTTCCCCGACCTCCTTTCCTTTGGAAAGAGGTGGGGAGCAAGAACAATTCTTTGCTCTGTTTTCATTTTGCCACCCCAGGATGTAACAACAGATTATGCATTTATAGCAGAAAATATACAAGAAAAGTAATGCATTGCTTTTTCTTATACAGTTTATACTCATCTGTCAGAAACGTGAGTATACTGAACATATGTATTTTACAGTCCTTGGAAAAACAATCCTGCATCTTTTAATGGGAAAGATCCTTTGTCATAAGGTTTTGTGACATGAAAACCATATATTTATAAAAAGGACCAGATCATCCTCATGCTTCTAAGTCTCCAGCACCACATTAATAAATTTTATTTCACTTGTTCTTCAGTGAGTGAACTTCTCTGTAATTGTAGCTAATATCTTTTTGAGATAATTACAGAGCTTCCCTTGCAAGATCAGAGATGTAGGGACTTCATATGGGCCAGAAACTCTTGGCCCTTTTGAGAAATCATGTATATTCACGGATATGTCCCTCTCTGGCCATCCAGAGCATTTGGTTTCTGTATGGGCTAGGAAAGAAAGTTGATTTTTTGACAGATTAGATTAAAACCGACCTTTTATTTTGCAATTAAAAATGAGTTTTGAAGGTTATCAACATCACTGGTTCACCTTAAAGTTTGGATCAGTCCTCCTTTTCTTTCTTGTGTTTTCACGTGTGTGTGTATCTGTTTTTTGATGGAGGGAGGGGCAAAATGATACCCTGTAAATTGGCACCTGCTAAATAGTGTAGGTGTAACATTCAACAGCCATGTTTGCTCTCCTTTCTGCAGTTCTGGGACCTGATGGCTAAATTAGACTGCAAGGCTCCCTTTGCATAACCACTCAAGAGGGATAGAAGTTCATTTCCCCATGTGCAGCAGTTTTGGTTTGCCAGTCTGAGATTTCAATTTATGTGGTGGTTTTAGTGCTGGCCAGATGCCAGTGCACCTACTGAATTATTTACTCATTTTTCTCTTGTGAGATAAGATTTAGGAGGAGAGCAAAGCAGTCTCCAAACCTTAAAGGGTATAAAGAAAACTTTACTAACAGAACTAAAAAAATAAAAAGAATCAGAATAAAACCTTCAGAATTCTTCTCCTCCCCCCACACCCTCTTTTCTTTCCCACTGACAATGTAAAGAGACAAAACTTAGTATTTTCAGTCAACTTAATGAAAATTAATTGGAGACAGATTGTGATGCCAGTCCTCCTAAAGGAAGTAGTAAATGGGCCTAGGTGTTTGGTGCCAAAAGAAGGCAGAAACCTTCTCTGTGTTACCTCATTTTTATGTTGGGGAAGGACAGTGATGTCCTGGTGCTAATGCTGGGCCCGGGTTTACAGGGGTGTGTGGCTGACAGCAAATGCTCTCCAGTGGTTGTTGCCAGGATATTCTGGTGTCCTGGTTGCTGCTGGAGCTGGTACCTGGCAGGAAGGCAGGAATATCCTCTCTAGTGACTCTGTGCATTGCAGGCAACACTGATTTTCTATCTCTGCTTCCAGTCTCGTTCTTCAGGGCAATTACCAAACAAGATGGTTTGATAATCAAAGGAACCAAAATAATTAAGTTGTAGTTTTTCAGCAATACTTGTAAAAATCTTACCTTAAGAATGTATGTGCTTTGGAAAGAGAATAAATTTATCTAGAGTCTAGATTTAACAATAAATTTAGATAAAACAGTTTTGATTGTCTTGCCTAATGGAGTCTCCTTTTCCATAACAAGGCTATTTGTCATACCCTTGACAACCTAACCTTTGTTAACTGCTTGGAAACTATCAGCAGAGAAGTCAGAGCCTTTGTTGTAACCAGGATACCTTCTTGCCAGCTCCTGCTTTATCCATTACTAAAGTGCTAAACA
>VYXD01015736.1:368718-448718 GCA_013397195.1 Hylia prasina
AAAGACTAGCAATTGGAAAATAAGTAATATCTTATTTCCTTCCTTAAATATTGTGACAAATATTGCCAGAAGGGTAATGTAACTTGATTTTATAGTGTTTCGACAATATTTTTCATGGGTCTTATGAGATGGGTCAAATTCAAGGAAACCATGAATATTTTAGAAAGAGGTAGAAGAGCACCTGTTTGAACATTTTTAAAAAATCTACACACATCACATTATATTTAAAATTCTTTCTTTGCTGCAAATCTCTGTCTGGTAGATTAATTGATGACCTATTTTATTTCTTTGTTTTAATTTTGGGACCCTTTAATCCTGCTAGTACTTTGGTGGTTTTATTCTTTTATCCACTACCTTTTAAAAACAGGTTAGTAATGAATCAGAAATCAGCAAATATTTTGATTGCAGTATATTCTCTGGCAAAAAAAAAAAAAATTCTCTGTTGTGATAATACAGAGACACAGAGAGAGAATTTTGGCTACTAGTGGGGGGCTAAAGTTCATCCTGTAAGCTGACAGCTGCCAGGCAGTGTGGGTAGAACATCTAATAGCAATTCCTTTTGCAACTAAACACTGGGAAAGTGATGGACTTCAGAAGCTGAACTTCCCTGTTTGAAGTGCTCCCTTGTTTTGTATAGCAAGGCAGACTTTGCCCATGAAATATCATGTTGAGACTATATACTGCCAGTTAATTTTCAGCTCTGAATTTCATAAAGGGCATTAAATTATTTAAAGTATATCAGTTTGATCAGTAGGCTTCTAGGGTACTAAATCTGAAACAAAAATAAATAGAGTTTAATTTGGGAACTCTCCTTTGTGTTTGTATCAGAGAAAGATCATCTCTTAATGTTTTTTTGACATTGATTATTCCAAAACTCAAATTTATTAGGACCACATGATTTTTTTGGTTGTAGATGTTTATAACTCAAGTATATTTGAAGGTTGGGGTTGTGTGGATACTGTTTTCTTAAAGGAAACATAGATTTTTGAGTTGAAGAAATGGCACAAAAGACAGATCATTGCAATTTTTACATGCTTCTCAGAAAAGTCAAATTCTCTCCTGTGCCAAGGGATGAAAGCAAGTTTATTTGGGTTTATTCATCAGTAAAATGCATTTGGATAACAGTCTAGGCTCTTAGTAATGGGAATAGTTTCCTTAATATTTGGGCCAGGTGGTCTCTCAAGGTGCCTTCCAACCTGAGCTGTTACCAGACCAGACACACATAAATTATGGAGCAAAGCAGAATAATTTTTAGAGGCGAAATTTTCAAAATAACCTGTCATATTTCCCCAAGAAGTACAGCAGGAGGTTTGAATCCTCAACCCTTGGTGGTAGTTAGTGAGACTGGAAGAAAATGTTGAAGCCAGAAAAGATAGAAGGGTTTAAGCTGCAGTGAGGAACTCAGACACCCAGCCCAGTGTGGTCCATGGGATTTAAGAAAACAATGTCTCTTTTAAAAGTGAGCACCTGAAATGCTCTTTGAAAGTAAAGAGCTTCTAAGTCTGACAAAATGATTTGCTGAACTTTCATTTTGTTTTAAGTCTGCTTAAATCCACTTCTGGCCATCAGTTTGGTTTTGTTTGTTTTTCTGAATGTTGTATTTTCTAAACAATACATAGAATAAATGCTACCTCGCAATTTTGCTGTCATGCAAATAAAGCAGTGAAAATCTATGAAAATTTTCATAGAAAGTCAACTGTTCACCAGGGCATTGGTTAGGTATACTTGGAATAACAACTGGCTAGACTTTTTCAGTTACAGAAGATTAGTACTGGGATATAACGGTTTCAACTTTAAGTTGATACATTAAATCATTAATCTTCTAGATGTAAGTGAGCCTGACATAATTAAGTTATCTTAATCCCTAGAGATTTTAGCTTTCACTGAATGTCTGAGCACTGAACTAGTTGATATGAAGCAATCACAATTGTTTATAGTGTCAATTTTATTCAAAGAGTTTGGGGGTTTTTTTTCCTCTCTGACACCTCTTTTCTATGTGACACTTGCACTGAAAGCTCTGCTCTGCTCATATTTATTTTTATACAGCTGTCATAGACATATAGAATATTAAAATGTGTAACTAAAATATTTCTTTTACCAACAGGAATATGAACAGTGGTTATGCAAGGCTGCTTCAGTCCATTCAGAGGATCATCTCCCAGGAAGGCTTTGATGGCTCTGATGCCCAGGTACTTCTCTTTAATCCTGTAACTGCTGTTTTCTTGCTTTTCAAAGGTGGCACAAGGTCCATAAGGCGGACAAATTATTAAGGAACAAATTGTTTCTAAGCATTGATAAAGTAAACAATCAAAATAAATAGCGTTGTTCACCTTTTAAAGGGGTTTTTTTGAGTTTTTGCCTGTTACAGATATGCAGGACCATGTGAGAAAGAAATGTAAGACAGCATTAGTAAAATGCCTTTTCTGTGCAATTAGCTAATAAATGGACAGCCAAATATAATGTAAATAAGCAAAATATATTTTCACCTACAATATTTGTTTTTCAGATTATTGCTTTAGCATAATCTGTTCAAGATTCTTGAGGTTAAACATTTGCCCTTAAACTTTCAGATTTTTTAATTGTTGTTTTAACTGGTGTGAATTTTTTAATTAATTAAATGGTGGGTATCCTTATGTGGTAACATTGAAAGAAAAGTAAAGAAATAAGAATGCTATTTCAATTTACAAATCAGAATAGCTTATCAGCCTTCCAAAAATCTCTGTACTCTTCATAAAACATAATGTGGGTAATCAAAAACATTTTATTGTAACAACATAGACAGAAAGACCTTTTCTAATTTGAGCAGTGCCCTGTCAGTTATTCTTTGTCATATTCAATAACATGGCAGTTCTTTGGAGCCGATGGAACTAATATAATAAATTGTATATATTGATATCATTGCTGTACAATGGAAATGTTACTGCAGCAGAAGTCAGTGAGCATAGACACTGGAGAGCCTGGAATGATTTAAAACAAGACTGTGTACCAGCCCAATATCTCAGGGATCGTTTTTGCAGGGGAGATGTTGTTGGGAAGGATGTTTTCCTGTCTGCCAGTGTGGTTTAGAAACATTACCTGCGCCGAGCACTTGTGTGTAAATGTCGGTGTCTGGGCTCAGCGCTGCCTCTGCCGAGATGTCTGGGAGGGTTTTGCCTTCCCTTCGGTGGCAGTGCCAGTCTGGAGAAGGCCATTGGTCCCTGCCAGGCCCCTCTCCCCACGGTAACCATGGCAACAGGGATGTGTGTCATCCTCCTGTGCTGCACGGGGATGCTCCTCCTGCCTCAGAGCCCTGGGTGACACAAACACCCTGCCAGCCTCCAGCCAGCCAACAGCCTCCTGCCCAAGACATCAGCCTCTCGTTGCTTATTTTTCTTTATACATACACACATATAAAAGAAAATGAAGGTTTTTTTCAGAGGCAGCATTTGGGTGGTTTTTTGCTTATGAGTAGGGAAAAATTGAACATCACCGATGGTTATTTTCTCTAATTCTGTCAATCGTTTCAAAACGTCTTACTTGTGTCAATAAAACAAAACCAAAACTTTAACTGAGATGGCTGTAACAGTACGTTTGCCAAATAATACATATAAGTTTCTAAGGTGAAGCTTTAAAAGTTAGAAAAGTCCTTTTTCAGGCCAGTTTATTGATCTAGAAAGCCATTAGCGCTATGTAGTTCTTTCTGTTTCAAGGGAGGTAAGGCATATGATTTCCTGGAGTGGTTTCTACTGCTTTCTTTTAATATTCTGCTTTTCCCCTTGCATCATCTTTCTTTGTGCACTTAAATTTTGTACATTTAGGAGCCTTGTATAAGGACACACTTCTTAAAAGTATGCCCAGACTTGAATGCAGCAGTGGCCCAGAGCACACCTTGGGTGTTTTATTTGCCAAATCCCTGAGTAATTCTCTGCTATTTCATATCCTCTTCTATTTACTGAGCCCTCAGAAGTGCTGTTTAAGTGGGTAGGTGTGGAGATGGAAGAGTAAGGAGCAGCCTCTATTCTGGACCTGTGTATAGTTGCCATATATAATCATAAAATCTTTTGAGAAGTTTGGGTGTGTATGCCCTCCATCCCCAAATAATCCTCTACCTGACTGGGAAAACTTTCAGATATTTTTGGCTATTTTCACATCAATATGCCAATGATACTTAGATTTTCTCCTTGATTTGAAGAGGGGTGTGAAGAAAACTGAGCAGAATGTGACTCACCTCAGCTGAGAGATGGTTTGACACCACTGGGAAGATTAGTGAAAACTACCATTAGAGGTTTAGTGGTCCTTGGATAAAATGGTCAGGCTCCTCAAGGACCCAGTACAGTTAGTTAACATCAGTTTTATAGAACCATCTGCAGGTGGCCATCGTAGGTTCATTTTTTTTACTGTCCTGCTTGGCTTTGTGGACCTTAGGACAATAATTCCTGTTTGAATTATGAGGATACAGAAAAGTTTGGTCAAAGTTGACCAAAGCAATAACTTATTTGTTTCCACTGCCTGGAACATGTCTGCCAAGGTCTAATTGGAAAATCAAAGTTTGAATTACCTATAAGCCCCAAATACAAGCATTGGGTTTACAACCTGTCTAAAACCTCCCAGTAGCTCTTTTGCTGCTGATGATTAAGTGGGAATCCTTCATAAATGATATTAAGTTATATAGAATAGTACCTCTTTGTTTCAGGGTATCTTGGGGATTTCATGTTTGACATCAGAGCTTTAATAGGCAACTATTTCTTTAACATTTCTTTGTCTACTTTGGAGGCTTTCAGGGTAATTGTTGGGTTGTTTGGGTGGGGGTTTTTTGTTTGTTTTTTTGGATTTGTTTGTTTGTTTGTTTTGGGGGGGTTGTTGGCTTGGAGTGGGTTTTCTGAATTCTTCATAATCAGAATTTCTGCTGCCAAATCAAGCACTGTTACAAAAATAACATGAAAAAGAATTAAAAATTAGAAAATAAATCCAAACTTCCAGGCTAATGCAAATATAAAAGATCTAGTGGTATATCTAAAAGAAGTGTTTTCCTACTCTTTACAGCAGGCTGGTTGTGGGAAAATCTTAGACTTACACTTTTCTTAGATTTCAGTTTTGGAATAAACTGTCAGGGCTGTGTCGGCGTGACATAATTATGCTGGTAGAAGTTCTATTACTGGCCAAATAAATACATCTGATATTAGCTGGTGTTTGTATGCTTTATCTTTTACTTCTCTTACGATCTGATGTTGTGAAACAAGCATCTGTCATCCTCTCTCCAGTAAGAGAACAGTTTTTTCCTCTGTATGTTGTTCTTATGGATGTTCCTCATAAGAAAAAATATTTTTCTCATTTAAAAAGTGTCTGTAAGTTTCATGTATGTTTGTGTTGAAATTTTGAAATATCGTAACGCTTTCTCTGCCTGGTTAATATCCATGATACCTGGATAAAACAGTTTTCTTAAATGCTTCGTTTTTTTCCTGTTGCTTAAGTGCACGTCAAGAATTGCCTGATCTGCTCTGATCAGAAGTAATCAGAGAATATTAGACTAAAACGTCTCTTTTTGCTATTCTTTTTAAAACTGAACATCTGATCTGAGGCTATGCCATACAGAGAAGTCAGATTTTGTTGTATTATCCTGTACTGTTGTCTTGATCTTCATACAGGATTGCAAAAAGTTCACTTTTCCTAACTAAAGCCTGCAGAGCCTAAAGAATCTGCCAGAGTTGACACAGAGATTGCCTCCCCAGAGACTGGAAGTGAATTGGCAGATCAGCTCCCTGTGTAAGGCACACAAGTGAACCAATGCAGAGCCAGGTGGGACTAACTGTGTCTCACAACCCAAGCTCTGGCTACCCCTTATGGATAAGGAAGCATTTGGAAGAGGAGCCTCCTGTCTTGTCAGAACCTTTTCTCTGGATTTCCAGAGCGTATGTGCAATGTTATGAGTTGTGTTTATTCCAGCTGTTGGAAATTAATATCTACAGTTTATTCTATAGTATCTGCAAAGCTTTTACTTATCAAAATTAGTATTTATATATGTCTGTGTGTGTGTGTGTGTGTGCATATAAATAAAGCCGGTCTTTAAGTATGAACCCTGAACTCTAGAAATGTTTCTTTGATCACCTTATGCAGGAAGTCTTTCAGCAAGGGAGTATTTTTGTCTCTCTCTCAGCTATTGATAGCAAATTTATCTAAAATCCTTTCCATAGATCACCAGGAAATGCCACATCAAATAAGCAGAAATGAGAGATGTCATCAGGAAAGATAACGTTTTACCTTGCATAAACAAATTGCAGCTTTGACTTCCCAATCTGTCCCTTCAGAAAAGGAGCTTTATCTTAGCCACTGCCTCTAAAGCAGACCATAAACTCTCATGTCAAGGTGTGGCCCTTAAGAGACAATCTGCTGATGTCCCCTTCAGACTCTGTGTTTCCACTGCTGCGGCTACAAATCCTTTTATTAGTGGGAAGGAGTTGAAAGGAATGTAAATGATTCTTGGAGACTTCTAAGACAGTGACAGGCCCGTGTGTTGGTGAGCTAAGGCACTGACCTTGCTCACTCAGAAGGAGCAGAAGAAGTGGAACTGAAGCAAACAGTCGGAATAGTCGGGTTATGAAAGTGACGCAGCGGAAAGGTGAAAATAGAGGGAGAAATTGTGTCTGGTTACTCCCAGGCACTTCCAGCAGAGTGTCTTAGAGAAAATGCTCTTCTACATGTTTTTTAAGACAGTGATGGAGGAGAGAAAGGACATTAAAGGTCCTGGTGTTACTGGATTTCACGTCAGAATATACTTATATTTAGCTGGTTAAAAAATACAAATTAGTAGCTCTCAGTATTTCCGTGTGTCCACTACATTTGTACTTGTTTATCCATGACATCTAAGCAGTGAAAAAAAATCCATTCCATTTGCAATTTTTAAAAGATCGACTGAGAGTACTATGATTACATAAAATACACAATTATGATGGATATGCATTCTAGAAATTGTATTCCTCCTAGCATTTAAAAAATAATGATTTTTTTTTTCCCCCCCCAACAGAAAAAACAGAGGAATGTTTTGCGGATAGGAATTCAGAGCCTGGGTTCTGTTTTGTGGGGTGATGATGTTTGTTGCAGTGAAACTCCTGAAGATCCTCATAGCCTGACAAAATTTCTGTATGTTCTCCGTGGCCTGCTCAGGAAATCCTTGTCAGCCTGCATCATCACAGTGCCTGCTCACCTTATACAGGTAGGAATGCTGCTTTTGCTGGATTTCAGAGTTTAGCACAAGTTTAAAGCTTATGGAAAGAAAACAAATACAGTTCTGGACATTTTTAAAAATCTTTTTGTTCAAAGTGTGAACTTAAGGTATATCTTATGCTTTTTTGCTTTTGTAGGAAAGTCATGCTGCAAAATCTACAAAGACCTAGGTATAAAATTATTTTAGAAACAGTAATGCCAAATGTGGGTCTTAATCCTTTTTTGAAAAGCTGTCAAAATTTCAGAAACTGTAGAAAAGCAAAGAAAATACCTATAGTTATCTCTTTTTCAATTATTTTTACGACATCTCTATGCACTTTCCCAGTGCTTTCAAAATGCTTTTTGGAGTATCAATACAAGGATTTCAGTCCAGTGTCTTTACCTAAAATGCTCATTATGATGATATCTGATCTTGTTTTTAAAGCCAGGAATTGAAAGGTACAGGTTTGCTCTATAAGTCTAATATCCCTTTGTATTGGGACTAGGAGCAAACCAGTTGTGGCGTCAGTCATTTTCCCAGCTGCAAAATCAGAAGCAATTAACAGCATTGTTCCTGTCAGTACACAGAGACTTAAGACTTAAATATGTCTTCTGAAAATAAACTTTATTAGCAAAAGGAAAAATATAGGTAGTCTTTTGTTCTGTGAGTGGTACTGTAACTTACAAAAGCAAATTATTCACAATGAACAGGGAGCCTATCATTTTAGATACTTGGTTTGATTATAATAAAAAAGTGCTGGATAAAACCTCATATTATGCAAAATATTTTCATAGTAGGTGAGTTTATCAATAGATTAAATCCTGGATTAGGTAGGTACATAACTCACATGTATTGCATTTTGTTAAAAGTCTTTGAATACCTGCAAATATTATTTAGATAACCAATGCAATTACTCCTTCGAGAATAAAGAAGGTTGATTTTCTAGTTTTAGCACTGTAGTCAAAAGTGTAGGTTTCTCTTGCAGTACATACCTCCATCTCCTTTCGTATTCTTTTTAAATATTAGGCAGCAGTCTGCCTTCAGAAAGAGGGACAGTTAAATTTAACACAAGAAATAGAATTTTTGAATGTAAAACTGTCATCCTACTTCTTACACCCTGGAATTGCCTGTCCATAATTGAGACATACAACTCTTTCCTTTGTAGTCTTTATATATCATGCCAATAAAAAGTATGTTTGTATTTTGGAGAAGTACAGAAGTGCCTCTGAGAAAGAAACTGAAGTTTGTTTCAAACTTACTTGAGAAGTTGATTATTGGTTTGTGTTTATAAATTCTGGGGAGTTAGGATTGAAATTATACCTCATTTTTTAAATAACTGAGGTTTTAATTTTAACAGTAAGAGCTAGAATATTCTGAATTTTTTAAAAAAGGAACATTATGAGACAGAATCTTTGATTGGCTGTCTTAAGCAGACGAAGCCATTAATTTTATTTTTTTTTAAATCGTGCAACTTGGCTTATCCTTCCTTAAGCACCACACTGTGGAGAGAGCTGTCATTAGGAGGAGCAAAGCTGCTGAGGGTTCCTCCTAGCCCACATTACTGAGTTCCCAGAGCCCTGCTGTGTAGTTGTTGCCCTCTCCAAGAAGCCTGTTAAAGAGCCCCTGGGAGCATGTGTCCAGCCTCCCTGGCACTGCTTAATTGGTGAGGCTGGCGAGATGAGAGCGCGGCCGAACATGTGCTTGCGCCGCAGACGGACCCGCCTTATAATAACAGCAGCTGCTCGCATTCTCACTGCACTGCTCCTCTCCATTCTGTTGCTCAGGGCTCTTGCTGCAGTCAAAAAGTAAAGGAAATATCTCTCCTTTCCAGCAGAGTGAGAGAAAGGGATTGAGGTTGTTTTTGTTTCTGTTTTTTTTTTCCCAAGCGTGTATGTGTTTAATTTGATCAGTCAGTTCTGGCGTGTGCTTTATCTGTTAAATCTTCAAGTCAGTGCACTGAAGGCATAAAGAATAGAGAATTCCCCCTGTTTTTCTGAAGGTGTAGTAAATCCCCCATTTTTCCTCTGAAGTGCTGTTCCTGTACTTCCCAGTTTATAGTTCGGCCCCTAACTAAATTAATTGAGTGGTCTCCAAGTAAATTCTTCACATGTGTAATTTCCATGACAGACATGTAAGTTCAAAGTCACATTTAATCAAAGTTCTGTCTGGATGACGTATACAAAAAAATAGTTTTGTCTTTGCATGCTTTGTCATGAAAAAGTAGATTTTTGGTAGTGACATAACTTATCTTCTCTATGTCAATCTCCAGTACTAGTTACTCCAGTGAAGAAGAAATAAAACAATTGGCAGTACTGATTTTTGACAGGGACAATGTCTTTTATACTTCATATAAAAACCAGACTAGTTCTGATTTTTATATGAAGTATATGAATAGTGCATATATATATATGTATGTATGTATGTATATATATATTTGAAATTGTTTTCTTTTATGTATTTTGCCAAATACTTTGCATATTGTACTGTGACAGGAAGTTCACAAATTAAATCTACCTGATTTCTTTCTTTTATGGAAAGTTTAATTTTTCCTTTACTTTTCACATATTAGCCTTTTTTTTTTTTTTGACTGGTGAGACATTAAAATGATCCTCTCTATTTCATATTTTCTGTATTCTGGTTTGTAATTTTTCTCATGCTGCCTCCTTAATTTGTTTCTGAAAGTCACTTTACCTTATTACAGTAACATAATGCAGTAATGCTATTATTGTTTGTTCACTTTCCCTACATTCTTATGTCTGGTTTGACTCTTCAGTGATTACAGAGCATTAAACAGTGATTTTGTTCTTGATGTTTTTCCCTCTGTGATACACATGCACCAGTGTGGCTCTTTCATTATTCCAGCGATTCATTGTCTTAGATTTAATAACTTGGAATTGCATTTATCCAAAGATAATGCTCATTAATCCAGCCTGATGGGACAGTTCATGATGTTCTGTAAGGCTGTATTTTGGTAAAAGACACAAGTTTGCAAAAAAAAAAAGTCTGTTTGTGTGTGGAGTTTTTCCAGAATAATTGGAAGAAATTGTAGTCCATTAAAGCACTCAGATTTTGGGGATTTTATTGATGAAACTTCCAGGGCAAACAGTTCATGAAGAAAAAAGAAAATTCTCTTTTCTCAACCACAAAAATGGGAATGCATTATTCTGGAAGAGGGTTTCAAGAAAATGACACAAAAAACTTATCCAATTATGAATTTTATTCAGGTGATGTGTGACAAGTTTTACTTGATTTATATTTTCTACTGATTGAACATACGCTTATCTTACACTGTCTGTCAGGTAATAAATATTGAGCTACTTACAAGTGTGATTAAAATAGTTGATGGAAGGTTATTTTTCAAGTCTTCCTACTGCTTCTTGAAAATGCATTGTGCCTAAGAAATCATATGGTACATTTGAAAAGGGAAAATTACTTCCATTTTTAAAATCTAGCATTGATCAAGGAGGGCAGGTTGAAGAGGCATTTCATTTGTTGTTACAATTTCAAAGTTTAAGGAATGTTATAAAAAGTAAGTAAGGACTCTTTTCCTGCGTTTTGATAGTCAGTGCATTTAAATACCTAAATTTAGAAAAAGAATTATTGTGTGCTTGTGTGACTGAAAGGACTTTAATGTCACTGGTCTATAATAGAAAAGTCCTAAATTAGAATTTAAAATATTTTCCCATTGTATTTTTTCTTTAATTACGAGAAATCATTGGTAAATCCAAGACCATTGTTCCCTCAAAATGCTAAATAATGTTTTTAATTCTATTCCTGTTCTTCCCAATGTTGTATCACTTCAGTAGCAGTGGATTTTTTTTTGAGTGGATTGTTATATTCAATTGAGAAAGCGTAGCACTTGTTAAAGCCATCCTTTATTTTGAACTCAAAGCTGGTATTACTGGTAAGGACTAACAATCATATTAGTCAGCACGTACCAAGGGAAATTAATTGCCTAATGAAAAGTCAGTATGAATAAGTCTTCTTACAGAACCAGTCCTCAGAGTCTGAAGTTCTGTTTAGCGAGGTGTTTTCATTATTTCATCCAGCATGCTAAAAAATTAATTTCCTGCAATATTAATGTCTTGACGTTTTGAATTCACCAAAGTGCACAAGTTACTGTACCTTTCAGTGTAGAAAAATTCCGAAACAAACCTTTTCACATCCAAAGCCTTTTGTGTTCACACTCAGCGATTTAGCAGCTAAACTCAAAAGTCAAGCAGTGGAGTGCTTTAGAAGCCATTGCTAATATAGGATTATAAGATGTGAACTCCTGTAACTGGTGAATTTCTTCCAGTTTGAAATCTTTTTTCCTGTGAGAAGAACCAAGAGTGATTGTGTACTTAGAGCTCTAACTTCTGAGAGTTCACTGGTTTAAAGTGCTGAATAACCTCCAAAAGTATTTGGTGAGGTAGCTGCACGAAGATTTGTATCAACATCCAACATCATTTGGTTTCTGTATCATGATTAAGGAAGCATCCAAATTTCTCTACAAAATGGAAACCATGAAGATGAAATGGTCATAATATTTCTCTGTATTGGGTTTTTCTTACTTGCTTTTCAATGTTGCATGTTGCTTTTTGTTGTATGTGAGGCATAGATTTTAACAACTGTACAAATAAATATCAAGAGTCATAAGTGTATGACAGGTATTTTGGGTTACCCACATAGTTACATAGTTTTAGGATATGAGTATTTTGGTTTTTAGACATTCATAAAAGCATCTTTAAAATTCTGACTGAGTAGGAAGCTCAGGAAAGTATCCTATTCAAAATCTAATTTGGGAAACAGTATTTTTTTTTCATTTCTCTTACCGCTGATGTATTTGCTAATCAAGCTGTAGAAGATACAAAAGTATTTTGTGGTTTCATAGAATCAGATTTTGGTTGCCAACAGGCTGTGTTCTGATTTGGTAACAACTACTCATGTGACAAACAAATGCAATATACATCTGAATCATGTTTTTGGCCACACATATTAGTTGTCTGTTAACCAAAATAACTATATTATGGTGAACGATCACGCTGTATGTTAAAGTGGCATGCATAAAACAGCCTTGTCATTTTAATAAATTTTACTTTTTAGAAGGACACTATACACACATCTCACCATCTCTAATAAAAAATAAATCTCTTTCCCAAAATGCATATGTTAAATTGGAGAAGTGCGTGAGTACACACAACATGGCAATTTTATTTTACATTTTATGTATTTAAACTGAAAATATGCCTATGAAAATCAGGTAAGATTTAGAACCAAATCTTTGAACGACAGCATTAGACCTAAACAGTTAAATATCCCATCACAGTATGGAGATAGTCATCTGTTCAAGCATATGGAATCTTTTGGCTACTGGACTAAGTAGTTAATATAATGCCCAGTGTCCAGACATGGACACAACTGTTATGGAAGCAGAAGGGAAGAGGCTCATGAGCCCATTTGGACACTGCTAAGATTAGAAGAGCAGCTTTAAATAATACAGGGCAAAGTAGTTATTGCTTTAAGCAAGTCATTCTTTTAGAAATTGGAAGGTAGTGTATTTTTTCCAATTAAGTTGGGGGGGCGTTTGTTTGTTTTGGTTTGGGTTTTTTTTGGTTTTTTTGCTTAACTAGAAGTTCAGGTTCTTGGGGAAAAAAAAAAAAAAAAGCCCAGTGACTCTAGCATTAAATACAGGGTTTATCTGTTCTATTTCAGAATCAGAACAATGAACAATAATTTTGTGTAAAACTATTTTACATTTAGAACCCTGCATATGTATTTTCCATCTTAAGTTATTTTCACAGAAATGAATATTGAACTTCTCTGCACTTAGAAACATTTTGATGGGAACTTTTGGTGTTGTTTAAAAATCCAGAAATTTCAGAATCCAATTCTACCTCTTTTTGTTTAGACATTCTCTATTAATTAGAATATAATCATAATAAAAAGGAATACTGCATCTTTAATGATGTTTTTGTGCCCATGTAGTTAAGCTTTAATGCTGGGGGGGGGGAAAGAAAAAAAAAAATTAAATTAGCCTTGTAACCTCTTTCTTTTCCAGACTGATGATGGAAAATAAAAGCTCTTAGCCACAGAATGTAACACTTAGAATTAATATTTAATTAGACCAGCAAATTGTACACTGTGGCTGAAAGCTTCCAATGAGTTGTTAGTGCCACAATTGACCTACAAGTTTAATAATAACTCACTTCTAGGAGCAAGTGCCAGTTCAGCATAGTGGAGCCACTGTAAGAAAGTCCTGTGAGATTAAAATCAGCAAACCAAATGGCAGGCGAGGATTCCTGGGATGGAGCCTTCTGGAAAGCTGGGAGCTGGAGTAGCTTTTCAGCCAGGATTCAGATGAGAACAGTGGGCAAAAAAAGCTGATCCCTCCTGTTCTGGGAGCTTCTGGTTGTAGGCCAAAATCTTAGAACAGATTTTTTCTAAATGTTCTTCCTGCAGCTATTAATTTATATCACAAATCAAGTAATGAATGGCTTATCTTCATCTTTTAATTAAGCTTTAATACAAACATTGTCACTGAATTCATTGGTCGTGAATTTTGCCCTTGGAAGAAAGGTACATTTTTGGTATGATGTGTCATTTAGTATGTTTGTATTGCAGAATGTTTAATTTAACAGTTTCTTATTGCTCCATAAAGGGGTCCTTGTTAGAGTAAGATATGACAAGCATTTTGTCGTAATATTATGAAATGTGTAAATTAAATATGAAATGAGTATACATTGTAAAATACAATATTTTGAAGGTTAAACAGCTTAATCTTGCTTTTCATTGTACGAAGAATTGAAATATAAAAGCCAGTAGCTCTTCATTATACATCAATCTGAGCCTTAATTCTGTGGCAAATTATTCTAGTGAAATAGGGCACCATAAGTTCAAAAATGTGCAAACACACAGCAACAGACTGAGGAAGGAGCATTTTGCATTATTTATTGGCTGGATCTTAAATAATTAAAGACATGCCTACTCATTAGTTAAAAATTAAAGCAGGGGAGGACCTTGCCAGCAGAGGGAGCAGTCATGTCTTTCCTTAGGTTCCCATCCTTTCCAGCCTACCCATCATTTCCACCCTACCTCTTCTTATTGCCCAGCCAGTTTCCCATCTGGACCCAGCTTTGCCAGCCTGCTCCTGATGACAGCCTATAATTTTATACTGGATAAGGGATTAGCTTTTTAAATGATTTTATATTTCAGAATCTTGCCACTTGATTATCAACATCAGTTAAATGTTCCCTTTGATACTTGTGTACTATTAATTGAAATAACAGTGCAGGTTCTTTTTGGTCACCTGGGATAAAATGAGATTCACTGTTTAAAGAATTAAAGTTGCAGTGAGTGTTAACCTTTCTAAATTGGGAGTAAACTGCAATGACATTCTTTTCGGGCAAAATGGCAACAAAAGGAGCTCCTAAACCTTTCTCTTATAATGAATGATTCCCAGTGGAGTCATAGCATTTTAGTTAAGCCAGTTTGTTTCAAATATGTAATTTTGGCAGTTTTGTTGTGGCTCTTTTGTAATGTGCCTCATCTTCACATCTGCTTTTGCATCTCTGTTTGATGCTGCACTATGACCAACTTGTAGCATGGCATATTTTCTGAGTTCAGTTTTCTAGAGGAATCTGCTCAAATGATCAGTTCATTTTTGTAATGATTAAAGACAAGTAGATTTCTAGCTATATGCTTTTATAACAATGAGACAGTCTCATTAGTGAAGTTCAGATAATGTTCAGGGGAGGTGCTGGGCTCATCTTAGCCCAGATCTTTACTGATTTCTTCCCAGCCACTCACCCTTCACTGGAGAAGAGCTCAATCTGCTTTATTTCATCTCCTCAGTGCAGCAGGACTAGTGCAAGAGCCTCATGCCCCAGAACCATTCACAGTCACCTGCAGCCTGTGCTTTCAGTCACCAGTAACTCAGGAAAGAGAAAAGCACTGGACAGGATTCAGCTCAAAAAGTGTCACCCTTTAACACACTGTACATCTGTCACCTCTCTCAGCCAGATAATAACAGGATTTTCAGCACCCAGCTTCTTGGGCTTCCACTCCCACACCATCTTCATGACACCAAGTATTTTGCTGATACCCCAAAACCATAGATGCAGCCTCCTAAAGCAAGCCTCAAATAGAGGGGGACAGACAGAGCTACAATGAAAGGCTGAGTTGGGATCCCAGCTCACTGTTGACTGGCTTTTGGCTTTGGACAGCTCACATGACACCTTTGTGCTTGTTACTGACTTGTAAATGAGGAATGCAGCACTTGCCTGTCTTTTATGATGCACTCGGAGATCAACAGATGGAACATTTGATTTAAACTACTGGACTTGGTTCATTTTTTTTTTTTTTTTTAAGGCTGCAGCAGCAACTGTTATTGACTTGCTTAATTTATCTCTGTTTAGTGATCTCTCATTTCACTGTTGGCCTCTAGGTCTGCCCTTCAATGGCAAAGTAGACATACTTCTTATTTTGAAAGGTGCCAAGGTTTGCTGGCCTTAGATGCTTTCATAAGCATCACACAAACACACAAGCCCATCTTCAGTGAAGATCCAAAGATTTTTTTTTTTAATAGTATGTGATATTTAGTTTTTATTTCCTGACTTCTTGTTCTTCCTGGACATTTGTCAAAATTAATTGTATACAGTGTCATCCACCTTCATCTGACATTTTATGATAATCTGCAAGAACACTGCAGAGTTGCCACAGCAGAGACAACTATGAAGACAAATGTTATTAAAAGCAACCTTAAAAGAACAACCAAAATCTGGAATTAATATGTTGTGTAGCATATTGACCAACAGATGCTTTGTTACTCTCTTCCCATTTTTATGAGTGTGCTGCATCTAATTGTCTGCTCTTGTCTTCACTACATGTCCTTTCTTTGCTTCTGCAACTTGTACAAAATTTTTCAAAGATAATATTTACTGCTTCAAATCAGCCAATGTAATTAACTAATGTTATTGTGCCAATAAACAAGTCAACCAAAATCAGTGCTTCTCTGGTTTCAGCCATACAAAAGGATATTATACCTAAGTTCTATTATAGGCAGTAAGGTTTTTCAAAGGTAAAAGAAGATGCCTAATCAGCCAGAATCCCAGAGTGTGGATTTCTCATCACTGAAGGCGTTGTAGTTTGCAACAAATCCTCTAAGTTTATTTCTTGAGTATCTTATCTGCCAGCAAAGACATCGCACTTGTGTTCAGCTTTCATGTGAGATTGGTACAGATTTCTGCACGCCAAAGTTTGTTCGTGGTCATCTTGTATTCCAGTGGCCAGAGCATGCATTCATTTTAGAGCCAAAATGCAACATTCAGTTGGTAGATTTGCTGTGTGCAAACACTGTAAACAATGCTAATCAGTCTGGAGTTAGATGACATATAAAATTTTATAGTTTACAGTCTTTATTAATTATCGAATAACACTTCTTGGCAGAGCAGTTGTTAACCATTTATTTTGGGGATTTGTGAATCATCAAGAAGTGCACAAACTGAATCTCCCTAAAAAACAAGTACAAGGAGCTATTACCTAATTTCTTTTACCAAAAGAAGATGTACGAAAAATTCTGCAGGTTTTTTGAGCAGTAATTATTAACAAATGGGCATAAATATTTAAGCCATGTTTCTTAATAATTTATATTTCCAATGTAAAATCCTTTGGAAATTAAGTATTAAATGTAAAATGTAAAATCCTTTGGAAATTAAGAAATTTGCATATTGTGAAGTCATTAACACATCACTGTTTGATAATCTCTCAAAAATATCAAGGATTATTTCATTTATTGAATATCCATCCGCTGTTTCATTTTAGTGCAGTGTGGCTGTCTCCATTATGGTGCTAAGCTTACTTCAGCTTTATGACAGAATGGAACAGAATTTTTTTAAAAAAACACAACCAATTTTTGAGCTTTTCTTGAAAATTTACACACCAAAATTTGCTTTAAGTTCATAACATTCATATTATTTGGCATGAACTTGCTTGATGTTTATTATTGAGACCTTCTTTCAAATGAAGTGTCAGGATTTCTGGATTCACCTGTTGGTAACAGCAGAGATTGTTGCCTCCAATTACAATTTTACCTGGACTTGGGAAGAGTATCTGAATTCTCTTTTGAATATTTTGCTATCATACAAAATACTTAAACTGGGTTTTGTCCCAATACAAACAATATTTTTAAGTAGTGTTTTAGGTGATGAAATTGAAGTAGGATTCAATGTATTGATCTTAATTAAGTATTTTAAAATAAAACCAATGATGGGATTATATTACCCAAATGTAAAGATACAGAAGTAGCCCTCTACCAAAATATAGGCTTAATGTCTCTTTGAAAAGAGATGCAGTCTTAAAATACCTTATTTTCAATGCAGTATGTAATTCCATATTAAAATTATGTTAATGTACTGATCGGAGTAAAAATACAAATATATGCAAAAAGCCTGTTTAATTCAAGTATTTATATAGGTGGTAATTGTATTTCATTGTAGATCTTTAACATGAGCGTCTTATTTTCCTTTTAAATTTTGAGATTTTTTATATGTACTATATAGAAGAGTTGAGGCTGTTCTAAGAAAAATTTCCATTCTCTGCCTTTTTTTTTACTTGTGCAGTGCAAGGGCGGAGAATTTAAATATTTTCATTGCATAAATTTTGTGAGGTTTTTAACTTTTTAGAAACTGACAAAATGAGAGGACAGATTTTGGGTGTTAGAAAAATTGTGACAGGAAGTCAGAGGAGAACTAGAAATTAGAGCAGAGTAGAAAAGACAGATTCTTTTCCTAATATGGAATCCAGATGAACCAAGATTGATTTGATTAATAGTAGTAATGATAAAATTGTGGTACATTAAGAACTCAATCCAGTAGAAACACACAATAATTATTTCAGTGTGCAGGTTTGAGCATACAGGCTATGCCTGAATTTGTGTTGGTGGAGTACAATGCTTTATACTCAAACACAGAACATTTTAAACTGCTTTTGTTGTACATAAATATTTTTAAACATGCACAAATAATTACTCAAAGGTATGTAGTTTCTGAAAATGAATTAGTAAGACAAAACAATCTTTTTCCATAATTGTCCTTCCCCAGAGCTGCTTAAACACCTGTACAGTTACTGTTTCCACAGCCAGCTAGCTACAGGGATTTTCTTGACATGTTTTGAAAGTACACTTTGGTTGAACCCAAATATTGCAAGTTTGCACTTAAAAGAAAATGTCTGTCTGAAACAGTAGCACAAAGTAAGATATAGAATGGATGCCCAGCCCAGCCTGCACAACAGGATTGCTACCATGTTGTTAGAATAATTATATTTTGGCTGAACTAATTTAGAAAAACTGCAGTACATCTAGCAAGACTGAAAACTTTCCAAGACTGGATTGGGTTTTGGGGTATTTTTTTTTCATTTTTAGTATAATTTAAAACAATACCTCTTCTAGCTGCCAACAAACTCTTTCCCTGAATCTCACCATTCCTGGCTTCCCTCCTAACCATGTCCTGGCTCACCTCCAGAGCTGCCAAGTTTATGCCAGAAGCAGGAGGTATATTTGTATGGGGCTGGAGGAAGATCTGGAGCTCTGTTAAATTTTCAAGCCCAGATGGGGCAACATGATTTGTGTGTTTATGTCAGTGTGCCATACATCACAACTATCTGTGTGCTGACGTCAGCTTTGATTGGACATTAATGTGCTGAACACTGCAAACTAGAAAATACATGATAGATACAGATCTATGGCAACAATGCCACATAAGCAAATGTCTGTTTGGTGTGGCGATTCACTGTGCAAAATATTTCCCGAGATACACTGCATTAAGCCAGGGGAATATTTTGACACACTTTAAAAACAAAAGCAAAATCATCATGAGCAAAGAGAGCACCATTTAAGAAAGCAAACCCTTTCAGAGCAAGAGCTGAAACCAACATACTAACTCATGTATCATCAGGCAAATATCGAGGTGCTGTCCCTCACTTGAATCCTTCCAGAATTAAAACCAAATACGAGGATGTTATTCTAATGATTTGCAGGACTGTCAGTGATGAGGCTCTGTAGCTGATGGTTGAGCACCTTTCTTTCCACAGTTTCTGTAACCCATTGTTATCAAAACTGGCAAGCAAAAACATCAATGGACAGCAAATGCTTTTTCAAAGGATAGGATATTTCTTCTGTATCAGGAGTTCAGCTTTGTTTCCAGGAGTCGTCAGAGTTTATTTATTTATATAAAAGTTTTTTATTTCTTACTTATACAAATAGCATCCAGCAGCCTCCTGAAGGACTGACAAAAGAGGTAATTTCTGGTCTGTGGGTTTATAGAGGTCACTGAGTGGTTTAGATTTAGATTTATACCATCTTTACGTGATTGCCCCTGTACGATAATGTGACCAAAAGATTCCATTTAAATGCAGTATATTGTCTCTCTCTTCCTAGAGGAGGAAATGATTTGCAAGTCAGCTTTACCATTTCAGGGGCTGTATTTTAGATACAATAGCAAAATCTAGGGATTGGTGTGTGGGCAGTGTTCTTTTACCTCACCTCACTTACGTTATTCCTCAGAAGGGAAATTCTGTGGGATGACACCACTTCATCATTATCCATCGTTAGACTTTGTGGGTAAAATGGAAGTTCCCTGATTCCACAGGGATGGATGCTCTTGGCCTGTGCACAAGTAGCAGCTTTGAAAAGAGACCCCTGCCCAGGATTTGATGCCATCTGGCCGAGAAGGTGGGGAAGGGAGGGGGTGTAAAAGTACCATGGGATCTGTGGGTTTAGGCCTGGTAACCTGAGCAGATTGGGCTGTTCCAGACAGGCCACAACTTCATGTAGAGGTCAGAAAACAGAATTCAGTTTATTCATTGACAGGAGCAGGAATTTTTCACCTTTTGTGACTGCTTTGTAAGCTTCTCTGTGGCTAAAAAACCATGATTATTGAAATGTGGGTTCATGAAAGCAGTTGGAATGTTGATCACCGTTTTAATAAACCTGAATGTCAGTACAATGCAGGGACTGTTCTAACATGTCTGGCGATGTTTTAGTCTCTCT
This sequence comes from Hylia prasina, assembly GCA_013397195.1. Lineage (NCBI taxonomy): Eukaryota > Metazoa > Chordata > Aves > Passeriformes > Sylviidae > Hylia > Hylia prasina. The sequence continues at coordinate 388,923 of VYXD01015736.1, forward strand.
GCTCCTAATTAATACATTGTTATTATGAAGCAGTTTACCATTATTTAAATTGACCATTCAGGATAAGCATCAGTCATATAGTTTATGAAAGAAGTGCAAAATGTACAAAATATTTTAAAATTAATAAAAAATACAAAGCAATGACCTGGAGCTGCAGATCTAATTTCTTACAATTGTAATGGGTATTTTGAGGTGGTGAGTTTTGATACCCCTGAAGGTTTTGATGAATGTAGCACCTACAACCACCAAGAACAAGAGTATTATACCAGCTGTCGAGGTACCTTTAAGATAACTATTTCTTATCTTAAAGAAATATTTTGCTTTTTACCACAGGTGCGTTTCTTTTTTTTTTCCCTCATTAAATGTTGACATCATCAAAGCATTTAAAAACATTTTTTCTGACTTACCTCTGAAGATCTCCATTGTGACCTTTGAATGTCTCTTTCTGCTATATAAAATTAAGAAAAGAAAACCATGTGGAAAACAGCTTATTTAAGGCATATGACAGTACACTGCAGCCCAAGACATGAGGCAGGTGATAAAAATCACAAATAAATTGAGAACTGGTAATGCTGTCTGAAGCTTTAGAGTCACATGTTGAGCAGAGAGAAACTTTTAGAGGGAAAAATGCTAAGAAATTACTTGAGTTTTCCATGTTCAACTGATAGCCACAATGAATAATTGTATGAGTTCTACTTGCTCAAAATATTAGGTATAATATGCCTAAGTGTATTAAAAGCCGAGGTTTTCAGAACCCAAACAAAAACTGGGCATCAGAAATCAATGAGAGATAAGCTTAACACATGGCTTGTCAATATCGCTGATGTGAGCAAATGATGGTTATGAAGATTTAGGGAAATGTTAATTTAGTGCTAAGTTAGCCCTTTTATGGTTTGCCCTTGTCAAATGTACGTTTTCTTTAGACAGATTTTCAAGTTGTTGGGTTTTTTTTTAAGAAAAAAGCCTTCTAACATAATTCCTAAGTATTGATGACCTATTTTTCCACCATAGTTTGCCATTGAGGCACGGCTTATGTTATGAACATTAATTACCTTTTTCATCACATAGGATGCGTATTTTGTTTCCATGTCTTACAGAATAAAGCAATTATGGAACGTGTAACAAACTTGTCAGATATGGTAGTTGGTCTTGAATCATTTATTGGCTCTGAGAGAGAAACCAATCCATTGTACAAGGATTACCACGGTAAGTTCCATCTTTAGCAATGCAAAAAGTCTGCCCTGAGTGTTTCTAGGGCACTTAGCAGCTCACCCTCCAATTGGGTATCTGCTATGAAGCAGCGTTAGATTTTGTTTTGGAATATACCTCTTAAATGTTTCCCCTTGCCTAACCAGCCTTGAGTTAGGGAAATTTTCAGCAAAGTGCATTAAGGCTGCAAAGGAAACATGGCAACTCCTTGCATGTTGTCAAGCCGCATTACTGAGGCACGACTCAATCAGATGTACATCTCAACAGGCAGGCTTTGGGGAATTCACATGCAGGGGAGGCTTGGCAATCATCTGACCAGCGAGCTGAACTTGTCATGAAATCAATACTTTTTGATCTGCCAAGTTTTAAATTGAGAACACGGGAAAACATACATTATAGTAAGGTGAATAAACTGCTAAATTATGTGCTCGGTAAACTGTGCCTGAAAAATAATGTTCTGGTTTTTTTCTGCTATAGCACTTGCATATTTAAGGAAATGAATGTGGGTATATGTGGCATGTAAAATATGAAACTGGTTTTGGTAAAAAGTCAGATAGCCTCTCAAGTGTTTCATCTTCAAAATGTGTAATGGTGCTTAATCTTGCATTTTGATTCCCAAGGATTTTTGTTAGCTGTTACAGCAGAACTATTTAAATTTCAAAAATTATATTAGAAGTTATGCACAGTCAAAGCAGTGAATAACAGTTTTAGCTAATCCAGAGCAGTGCTCAGACTGTGCATAAATTACAGCTCTTATTATTGTGATACTACTGTAGTTCCATGGAAACCTTGAGCTGAAAGTAAACTGCTTATCTGAAACCTGCTGTAAACATCTGACAGTGGCAGTGTTTTCCCTAGCAAAATGTATGAAGTATGTAGAAAAAAAGCAAAGATGGTGTTGAGACACCACTGTGTGTATGCAAGCTGTAATTAATAAATCAGAGAAAAATCTTTCTGACTGTGAAAGTAGTGCACATTTCATTATCTGAAAAAAAAGGTGAATGAAAAAGAAGCCATGAACAAAAGCTGGAATAATTTGCCTAATTATTTTTCCAACTGTATAATCGTGATATGGCCTTTGTTTATGCTAACATAATTCTGTCAATTTAATACTCCTTTTCTCAGTACTGGAGAGATCCTTTAAGACAATGTGTGTTTTAGCAGTGATTTCCTGGTTTCCTATAAAAATTTATGCTAAGTCATTTCTGGTACTATTTAATAAAAATTATGTGTCAATATATATAGCTTTTGAGATTTGCACAACCTTAATTTGGCAGTCTGAAAAGGGGTGTTTCTAATGGTTTTAACTTTGTGGATTCTTTTTGCCTAAGAACGTATTTTAAGGTATTTATTTACTGCAGATTATGAAATTACTCAGGAGAAGTTTGAGTACATTATTGCATTATTTAATGAATCCTCCTTAATAATTTTATTAAGCTACCTGCAAATGTAAATGTTTGAAAAGCCACAAAATGACAAAAGAATTATATAGATGACCCCTAAATAAAATTTCTAGAATATTGTATATAAGCAACCCTGTGTTATAGCTGCTGTTCCTATATGTAATAATTAGATTTTGTGCTCAAAAGCCTAACAAATAATTTTTCCAATTCACTGGATGGGAGGCAGGAATTAAACTGTAGGGTTTAAATCTGTAATAACACTTTTCTGATCTTATTGAGAATTTTTGTAATTAGTGCCCATAAAAATTATGCGGTTTTACGGTTTTAAATATTTCAATTTTAGGAAACTTCCTTTAAAAAATAATAAATAAATGCCTGAAAAAATACTTGCCTTATTTTAAATAAGGGGTTTAATGTTTGGGGATTTTCTCAGAGCTGCCGTTTTGAAGTCAGATACCTTTTCTAAATGTTCAGCATTTCCATTTGGACGCTGGCTTTATGAATAGCAAATATAGGCCAGTAACTGAGAAGCCCTGTAGAATTTTCCTGGTTTTCAGATGTAGAAAATCACCCTTAGGTTGTTCAGAGACTATATTAGGCTGCACAAAAACCATCCAGCGTCCTTGTCAGAAAAAATCAGCTTGAGTTGCAGCTGACAGAATGCAGAGCTTGCAGTGCACCTAGTACTGTTAAAAACATCTGAGCAGCTACAGAAGCCTTCTGCGGGAGAAAAACGTATTTCTTCTGGGGTGGCATGGGGGTTAAAATTTATTAAAAAGCATCATCTGAAGTGGGATTTCCCAGAAACTTTTTTTCAAGTCGTTTTCAGGGCACAAAACGAAGGAGTTCTCATTAGAGCTTCAGTGGTTATCAGTAACCCATAAGCCTTGTTTTGCTGGCTGCTTACTGGTGCATTTAATAAAATAAAGATCACTCAGTGGTGCCGTGGGCAGCATGCAAGGTGATAGCCATATTTGCTTACTGTAAATACAAGAGAAAATCACACACAAACCGGCTGTAGTTTTGACAAGTATTAAGATCGCTCTTTACATCTGTACTTCTGTACCAAAGTGCAATTAGTTTTCCTCGCACAAGGATTTCTGTTTATCTTATTCTGCTTGATTGCTTGAGCATAATCGCACCATTTGCTTCATTGCTCCTGGTAGTAAGCTCCAGTTTAAAAAGGGGAGGATGAGTGTGTGTAAATATACAGAATTCTGCTGTAAGACTCTAATTTATACATCTGGATGACAGCGTTTTCTAAATTTTTTTCCCCTCCTTTACTCTTTCTTTCCACAAGGTTTGGTTCATGTACATCAGATTCCTCGGCTTAATAGCTTGATCTGTGATGTGTCAGACACGAAGGACCTTGCTTTTAGATTAAAAAGGAAGCTGTTCACCATCGAGGTAAGAGAAATGTTGTTTCACTATTTAGAACCCAAAAGGTGGAGCTAATCCCATCTCTTATGTTTTGTTTTGTGAAATACATAAAATATGCATCAGATGATGTAAATTCATTTCGTTCTCGTTTTGCTGTTCGGATCGGTTTTATAAAATACTGTAATATGCCTTCTAATTAAAAATGTCTCATTTGCTGCACTAAATCAGTCTGTTATAAATACTTTATTTTGGTTTAAAATGTACACAGAAAGTAGGCCACAACCTTCAATAACAAAGCATGACATGTTTCTAAGGATGTCAGGAGCATATTTAATTAAATGTTAATGACTTGCTCTTACTTGTGTTAGTGGGTGGGAAAGTAGCTACATGTTATTACCCCTGTAGAGGGAATTTTATGTATAATGTTGCCTAAAATTGTGTGTGGTATGGGGGATAAGTGTCCTTATCAGTATTCAGAAACCATTTTCTTTGCATTACTGAAATCACCTTTCGCTCTTTTATGTCATTTTAAACACAGTATCATTTACACTAATGTCCTTAAGTAAATTTCCTACTAAATTTAAACTTTTTTCCATGACCTTTATGCAGACAGTCCTGATAGAAGGCAGTAATACAAAAGATGTATTTCATTTTAATCTTGCTAAAGAGCAAATGAACATAGCACTATTAAGCAATTAGAGCTGATGTATTTATTAACCAAGTGATGCTTAGAGATGGAAGATGGCTTTCAGGGTGATGCAATAGTCATTGGTACAGTCTGAGCAATTTTTTTTTTTTTTAAACAAAGACATAAAACAGCCAAGCATCCCTGACAAACCATTTTGTTTAATCTCTTTTCAAATGAAAAGCTCTTAAGCAGGCCACTTGTCTTAACTGCTTGAAACCATAAAAAGAGAGAATTGCCACCAATAAATTAGCATATTTTTTACTCCATCACCAAATGCTGGTCAATGTGGCTTGGCACTGCTTTGGTGTTTGGGACTTCACCCTTAAGTGACCACTTTGGCCCTTATTTGACCCTCTGCCCTTTTTAGCTGGCCACTTGATAAGGTAACTTAAGGGTTCTCTCTCTTCACTGCCCCCTCCCCTTCACAATTGCAAGTAGCCCTAACCTATAAATCATTGAAAGGGCCCTATCAAGTGACAAATTAAGATGCCCTCCTCCTAATTAATGGTCATCAATGTCTTTAATTATCTAATCCTATTGAGAGTAGTTAATAGTTAATCAGGCAGCCAGTTCTTCATGCAGGTCATCTCTGCGTGAGTGCTAGAAGTTTCTCAACTAGAGGTATCCTCTTCAGAAGCCACTTAAAGGCAAATACATGAAGGAGGGCTTTTTTTTTTCCCAAAGACAATTCCTTTATAACTTTTGTCACTTTCCAGAGAATGCAGTTAGTGAAACCAGGCATTGTGAGGTATTAAAGTGTTCCAACAGCTGCTTCTAAACGGTACAGTAGAAACAAAACCCTTGATGGTCTGTGTTTGGTTTTAAAATACAAATGTTCTCTCCGTTTTCAGAGGTGTAGAGAAGCGTGCACCGTCATTTCACAACGTAGTAAATTCTCATTTATTATAGCTATGAATCAGAATATTTGGGGGGTTTCTCATCAGAATACAATCTTTTCTTTCAGATAAATTTGAGATTCTACTCTGTAATGTAATTTGGAAGGAAAGAAAACCCTTAGCAGGAGGCTCTGTAGAAAGAATTGAATTAGCCATGGGACACTGGAAACAAGAGTGAAGTGCAACTCTTGGAACAACCTGTTGCCCTAGACATGCGTAGATGACCCACTTGTATAATTTCTCCCTTCGCTGCTCAGCTGCAGCCCCTTTTGAGTAACTTCAGGTTTTGTTAGAGATGTGCTTTCTGTAAGCTGAACTGACACAAACTATCCCTTTTTGTATGCGTTGGATCACTGTCCTACTGTGATCTTCCTGTACACGTTTCACTAATCTATAATACATATGTTTGTCTTCCTCATACTGTTAGGGAAAGCAGACTACAGCCAGGCTGGCTGGAGCAGTAAGGGCAGTAAGAAAAGGGGAGCAAGGGAGAGCTGAGTTAAGAAAGGATGTGAATAAGGTCTTCTCAAATGGGTTTCTACATTTAGAATGTGATGTGTCAGCAGTCAGTCAGTGCTAGTTCTGGGGGGAGAAGCAAAAAGCAGCACAACAGTGTGCATTGCAAGCAGCAGTGTGCTTTACACAGAGTACAACTGAGTTTAGGACTTCTTCAGTATGTAGTTTAAATATGAAATGAAAATATATATTGAATACCTTACAGTTTTTAGAAAGAGTCTGCATACTTACATACGTAATTTAGGATAAAAATGTTGACCTCTACTTGAAGTGCCACTTTAAAATCAAATTACTTAAGAAAAGTTAGAAACACAGAACCTGTGAATTACGGTGAAATTTCTTCAAAAAGGGTTTTCATCACTAGGCCATTCTTTTTTTAGTTTAAAATAAGAGCATGGGACATGGGTTTTCTCATCTCTGGATTGCTCACCAGTTAAATAACTCCTTATAGTTTGGCCCTCATAGGTGAAAAACCTTGAATGTCAAATCTATTTTATTAGATTGCAGTTTTTTGGGAGGAACTCCACCTCTTTATAGCCTGCAGAATCTTTTAACTGTTTCAGTTTTCCTTGTGTCTTCTTCACCAAAATAAAATTGACTGAAATGTTTTCTAAAGAGATTTATTTTGTTGTTTTAATTCAGGATGATGAAAATGTTTTTTAATGAATATTTATGAGTGCTCATTGTCCATTTATAAATAATGAAGAGGAACCTTTCCAGGAAAACTTCCATGTTTATGTAGAAGGTGCAGTAGCTATTCCAAGCTTTCCCAGATCTTTGCACGTTAGTTACTAGCAATATACTCTTATAGGCAGTATTATCAGAGATCTATCTTATGTGCATGCCACTTTAAAGGACACAATTTTGAAGTTAGCCTGTCTAATCCTATTTCTTCCCACTTTGGAATCTTAATTAGAAGGAGATAAAAACCATCATTTGACTAAATTATTGTCTTGAATCTGTAGCAAAAGGTATAATCCGCAATTGGGCCAATTAGTGTACCCCATAGTTAGCTATGCTGAGGCAGGAAACTTGATTAGATCTGACACCAGCCTAGTTCCCACTGTTGTTTTGCCAGGTATGATGGTCAGACTTCAAAGGGCTTGAGGCATCAGCAGGGCAAGGTTTGGAGGCCAGCTTAGGTCCGGTCGTTAATCTCTCTGCTAAAACCACAGCAGCCCTCGCACAAAACAAGCTTACACGACACAATCATGCGGTATTAAAGTTTGGGTTGAGTCATGCCAATTTGCCTTTGATTTTCTGATGATTGACTAAAAGATGGCTACATGACTAGACACATACTGAACGTTTACTGATTAGGTAAGTTCCCCAAATATTTGAAATATTTTTTGATTTCTCAGTTAAATGATATGACAACCCGCTCATCTTAATGCGACTGTTCGGAAGAGTTGCTCTTGAAGTGCTTTTTTGCTGTCTTTGTAGCTCTGAATGTAACTTTTCTCAGCATTTGAGAAATTTTGTAGGACTATTCTGTTCATAGTTTTATTTGACAGAACTTTATCTTTGTTGTTCCAAAGCCTCTTGTGTCAAGACTTAAGGAATCTGTGCTTAAATTTGTATTTTTCGCTGCTCCAAATTTCTATGGAAACACTGTTTATCTTTCTTATTTAAGTGGATTTATAATTACTCGCCAAAAGGACATTTCCCCTTAATTATTTTCCACCTCACCATCGAGTAAAGCGCTGTTCCATGGCTGTGATTACATAAGTGTTCCTTTCTTTTGCAGTCTGATTTGTTCAAATATTGCAGTAACAGTGACATGTTTCCATTCTGAGAAAAGCCTAAGGCTGCTTTAGTATTATTCCAAATGATTGAAATTGCCATCTTGCTGACTTTCCCTTGGGCAGCTTAGGGCCTGTTTACTTTTGTATTTGTTTCACATGTTCCCTCTGAGTTTGGCTGGCAGGACATCATTACCTGGTTTGACAAGACAGTTGGAGAAGATTCGTGTTTGATTAACTCCCTTGTTATTGCCTGGACAACACAGCCCTCTGAAATTATCTGTTTAAAGTTAAAGCCCCTGATAAATTCAGATAAACGCTTGAAAATAGGAAAGTTTCTGAGGGTGTTTTTTTAATTCCCTAGTTTTGCTTAATTTTTAAGTGTTCCAGTAAAATTCAATTATTAGAAGTATAGAGACAAAGCTTTTTCCTACAAGTTTTTATATTATAGTTTGTCTAATAAATAGCTGTTGTGCAAATACATTTATCAAAACAAAGTCACAGCAGTCAATGTTTTCTTTTGAATGGCTACAACACTTGTGCAGCCCATGATAGAAGCCAGCTCAGTTTGAAGCCAAATGTCGTATACGATTTAAAGAATTGCCACACAGCAAAAAAACAAGTTTCCAGAGCTTAATGTACAAGTTTTCTGAGCTTGATGTACAAGTTTTCTGAGAGGTGTTTCCTAACAAGAGGGGAAGAAATTGGAGGATCCCTGTGGCAGGAGAGTGGCTGGTTTCTCAGTGCAGGGCAGATGCAATATATGGAGCACTCTGCACTGCATTTTCCCCGTGGTAATGCCAGAGTAAAAGGTTATGTCTTTGGAAGGAAGGAACCACGAAAACCAGCACCTGAGTCTATACAGAAATAAAAATAAACATATGATTCCAAAGGCATTCAAATAATATCCTGTATTCATCTAGCACTAAAAGGCTGTGAGAAAATTAATGATTGGCAAAATAAGAAATAATTGCAACTCCAGGTATTCTGTTTTGTGTCCAACACTGGTATTTGGAAGATGACTTAAAACTCTTTAAGGCGGCGATTTTGGCCATTTAAAACAGGAAATATGGCTTAGGTAGTCTCCCTCTGAAATCTCTGGCTTTTTTCAGTCTTCCTTTCGGTGTCTCTCTTTTCACTGCTTATTCTAGACATACTACACTGTGGTAAATTTCTTATTTGCAGAAGGGAAGTGCAAGTGGCCACTGTCAGAGATTATTTCCCAAGACAGGTGGGTAAGACCAAGTCAGAGCTGATGTCTGCAGTGCCTCAGTGAGGTATCCACAGAGCACAGGTTTGGTCCTAAGGGACTCAGAGCTGGCAGCATCACTGAGTGCCAGAACTGTGCTCCTGCAAACATTCCCCAAATAATTATTCATCAGGAGCGGGTATAGAAACAGTGGCTTTGGCTATTTCTTCTGGAGGAACAAGTCAACCCTGTCACCAGCACATATGGGATCAGTATATATTTAAAATACACATCCATGCCATACCAGCCTCTCTATTGAAGTGAGAACTAGAAAATGGCAATAAGAGCATAATTCCTTTTAGCTTCTCCCAAGGGAATTTGAGGCAGTCTTCATTAATGGCTGACCCTAATCTTTATTACATTCCTCAGAAGTTTCTATAGTTGAGTAAATTTGTAAATAAATGCATTTGAGTTAATGAACTATTTCTGGTCACTGTTAACAAAAAGAATCAGTGAGCCTGGGAGCTGAAAAAAGGCCAAACACTGGTTAACTATAAATTTAGGTAAACTGGTAGTTCTATAGCAATCATTCAGGAAAATAAGGAAAATAAGCTAATATATGCTACAACATACATGTTGCCATACAGATCTCTGTACCTTCATATATAGACAAAAAACCTCTGTATTTGAGATTGTGCACAGGTGCCCTTACAAGACCTGACCCTTATGACATCCAAATGAAACCTTCTTTCACTAAGCCAGCACTTGTGACTGCCTGGCTGCCCAGGGCCTGGAGTATGGATGAACCCTCACAGGTGCTCCTGGTTCAGGGATGAGACAGAGCTTTTCTAAAGTGTTACAGAAAGCGTGTTTCTTCAATTTTCTCATCCCCATGTGGTTGAGAACACAGCTGCCCCTGGGGCTGGCGTGGGAAACCTCTTTCTCCTCAGCCTGCCTTGAGCAGATGCATCATACCTGGCAAACTCCAGTGGTGGATGTTCCACTCCAGCTGGGGGACTCCAGTGCAGGGAACTCTGCATATAAAACTAAACTTTCCAACAGAGAGAGGTAAAACATTGGAATAAAATTCAGCTGAAATTTATGCTAATAAAACCAGGTTTTTTGCATTGATTTTTCCTGTCCATTTCCCCCATTGTATTAACCACTGGATTATTTAAAAATAGTTCAAAAGACAATAATCATAATACTGTAACATTTTCTTTATTTAAAATTAATAATACTGCAAAAATACTCTCCTGCAAAACTATTTCTGTCATTATACCAAGCTCCATTTTGCATTATTTCACCTAGTAGCCAGTTCAGGTTCTCTTTACCTGGTATGGTGTACTTCACTGAATTGTTTTGTCAGATGCTGTCAAGCCAACCTACCATTGTTAAAGAAAATCAAACTAAATCATTTTGGCATGAGCCTTCCAGGAATAAGGCACAGAATATGAAGGGTTTGATGAAATCAAGGATTTGATTTCAATATTGTAAAAGACTGCCTGTCAAAAATGTATTACATTCTTTCAAACAATTTTGAATAAATATACATGTTTAAAATGGTGACAGTACAATTTAGCTAAAGTTTTGGGAGAGTATTTTTAAATTATGATAACTTGAGGTGAAACAATACTTAGAGAGCTCCTATTTGAAAAGAAAAGCCCTCTGAATCTTAATGGTGCACTGGACTGAAATCAAGTGATCCATTTTATACAGTATGTGGAACATATATCTTGTGCACATGTGGGAGAATTTAATTTGAAAATATCACCTTCTTGTATACTACTGATTAATGTAAATTAAATTATTAATTATTTGTCTGTAGGCAAATATAGGAAGATATTGCTAACTCTTAGTTAACTCTTAGTTTTCATAGGAACATTTATAATATCCTGAAATTTATTTAATAATCAATTTTATTTTATGGGTTGTATATCAGTGTAATGTGAGAGTTCCATTCAGTTTTTCAAAACTTTAACCCTTGTGATACAGTGCAACTGCAGTTTCTTATTAGTAAACAGAACTCATTTAACAGAACTTATTTAAGCAAATAATCCTGGTGTTTAGAAATATTTATGCCACGTGTTGAAGAACATGCACCACAAAGTCATTAATGCACTGAAAGGTCACTTGTGCATATTGTAATGGGCTGCTCATTCTCAGGATCTGTGCTAAGGGTCAGTGTTGCAGCATGAAAGGGTTTGGCCTGTTCAGCCTGTAAATAAGTGGGTCAGCTTCTCCTGTATTTGCCAGACGAGTAAAGTAGTTGATATATTCCCACTTTCTATTAGAAGATTGTTACACTAAGGACATCTTTTGTAAAAAAGTTGGTTGATGAAGATTAAAAAAACTCTTTCTCTGCAAGGATTATATTATTCACTGAAGCAGTAGTGTGTTTTAGACAAAGGTCTGTGGGCATGAGTTAGAAAGATATTGATGGTGAGTCTTTAAGAAGCAAAGAGAGTTAAGCTCCATATTTGTACTAGTTCTGAAACTGGAACTGAGTGCCACTTCCATTAAATGCTCTCTAAAATATCACAAGTATTAATAAAATTAGGATATTTGATAGTTGTATAATGTTCTCCTTTTACAAAGAGTAACAAATTCAGCCAGGCTGTTGTATGGTAAAACACATCTCTGTATTTCTGTAAGGCAGGAAAATAAAAATGAAAGCTGAGAGGAAGTCACATTTTCTCATCCACAGGTCTGCATTATACCTTGAACCTTATTGACATGCACTGAAGTTCAGGGCTCTTAGTGAAAGGAATGAGAGGAGGAAGATTTTTCATGTCCATGTGCAAGATGAGCATCCATCTGGATCTCCTTCTTTCAGGGCTGTTTATCACGGTTTTAATTGCGATCTTTGGGTAGGAAGTGATTCAAAGTACTCTCTGAATGACTAAACTGGAAAATAGCCCCATTTAATACTTGTAAAGGGTTAAAATGGCATAAAGGGAAACAGACCAATGCTGCCAAACATTTGCCATGACTAGCAACACACTTGAACAAATTTCAAATGTTTGATTGTAACTTCGGAAATTCAAGATTAAGTGTTAACATTGCCAGTCTTTTGTAAATATTAATGGGTTTGGATGAACATAAATCTGTAAGGAAACTACAAATTTATAGTTTCTTTAAATTTTTCACCTCTACAGAAATTGTTTCATCCCATTTTTCTGATTTAATTATTTTACTGGTTGGCAAAAAATATTACCCTTTATTGAACTGTTAACATACAGGAACTTGGGTTTTTAGATTACTTTTATTGAGAGCAAACTAGTCATTATTCATAGTCTGAGAGACAATGAAATTGCCAAAAGGAGACAGGAGGAAAAAAATACACATACACTGCAAAGTACTGTAGCTGAAGAAAAAATGTTCTGTAATTGTGCAGATACTACTTTTTGCTTTGGCTGAATTATGGGGTATTATTTATAACTGAATTCCAGAGTATGTTTTTTTCTTATATTTCTGTCCAAGTGAATGGCGCATAAAGCAGATTATCATAAGCAAAATGGGTGAGGATTACAGTGCCCAAGGGGTAAGCAAAGTGAGGTTTTGGTCATGCCATCTTTATTGCTCTCTTTCCCATATTTGCTTTAGTTACATGGCTTTGATACTTTTTTGCATTTGGGTTTTCTTAGTTCTATTTCATAGGGTTTTCAAAGGATTCTGTATTACTGTATAATGTAAATTAAAGTTTCTCATTGCATGTTGAAAGCCAAAAGCTTTTGAAATATCAAGTGAAGCTGTCTCCTAGGAGGAAAACATTCTTTATTGCAGTTAAAGTGGTGTTTCTGGCCAGCTTAACATTGACACCATACTAGCCCCCTTCAGGATGAATGATATTGCCAATTAACCATTCTGTTTCCTCCTTCCTTCTGAAGAAAGTAAGCAGCAATTGTATAATGTTCAATAATTAAAGCTTTTTATTGATGTCCATAAATGCATAAATAAACAAAGGGAATTTGGGTTTCAACTTATACCATTCATAGGCTGCTTGACTTTCAGAAAACAGCTGGTAGCACTTGCTGAAAATAGTTCATTTTAAATGCCTCATTTCAGGTATTTAAGGTTTGAAAAACCTGGTTTTAGCTTATGAAAATGCAGACTATGGGCTCTTCGTCTATTTTCTTCCTGTATGAAATCTGTTATAGCAAAAATTACTCAAGAATTCACTCTGATGTTCATAAGTTCATGTTTACAAAACAGTTCCTAAATGCTAAAAGATAGTTTTTATCTCATATTAAACCAGTAATCTTGGAGCAGTGTGTCTGCTTGAGTCTTGTTGAAAAGCAAAAGCAGAAAGCAACCATAACCAACCAGTTTACCACTTTCAAGCGGGGGGATGTGAGTTCTGCTGCAGGGGAGAAATCCACTCCACCTTGCATCCAAAGCAGCACTTGCTATTCTGAAAATAACCCAGTTGCTCAATATTTAAAGTTTTAAGATCTGCAGCAACCTTTGCTAAGGCAGTGTACTCTCTTTTTCTGGGAAAGACACGCTTTGTGTGGCCCACGTGTGGAGGTTTGAGGCGGAGGGTTTGGCATGGCAGCCGAGTCTGGGGGGGATTTGTGAAGTCTCTGTGATACACCACAATATCTGCCGGGCGTTTGGATGTTGTTTGTGAGCCAAACATTCCCCGTGCTTGGTGAGTGACCTGCCTCACCCAGGCTGGCTCCAGACTCTGCAGCTGGAGTAGGGAGGAACTGTGCCGTTTGCAGATGCACTTGGGGTCTGTGTGAGTTCTCAGTCAAGGGTTGGTGCTCCGGGATAGCTCAGGTTTAGGACTTTCCCCCTTAGCTGCCTTTATTTATGAGCCAGCACACACTGAGTAGATGAACAAGAGCTGGTCAAGGCAAGCCTGCTCATGGATGTAGCCCCAGCTTGTCCCCATCTGGGTATCCAGTGTGTGGGATGTGGGATAAACACATCCCCGGCCACTGGAGGTGCCAGATGTTGCAAGTGAGCAGCATTTTCTTTCTGGCTCTCCACTAAGTGCAGTTATCCATTGGTTCCACCTTGTCTCTCGCTGATTTATTAGCAACTCGGCAGTGTGTTGCTTAATCGATAAACCCTGCAGTCCCTGGAGACTGAAATGTGTCAGGTCTGCAATCTAAAGCCCCTGAGGGCAGCACTAACTTGCTAATCAACACTTCCCCCCTTTTGGTGTAAGGCTTTGGAATTCTGAGCAGGTTACATTTCCTGTACTGCCCCAAATGCACTTTCACAAACCTTTTCCTACCAGAGTGTAGTGTGGCAGGAGTTACATCAGCTGTTGTTTTTTGTTTGTTTTAATGAAGGGAAAAATTATTTTCCTTCTAGGATCGGTATTTATTAAGCGATACAAACTAGCATGTAATTTGTAATTCTTGTTGCTGTTAAAAAAAAAAAAAAGGAAAAAAAAAAGAAAAAAAGAAATCTAGCACTTGTATTTAGATCTGATCCTCAATAGTAGCATAGCCATGGGCTGTTTATGCTTGGTCTACATCATCTAGACTAAAAATAGCCTTCCTGTCATTTTATTGGCAGAGTTTTAGCTACTCCTTTAATTCTGTTTAAAAATGGATAGAGAGAAAGACTGCATAAATATTGAATGTGTGCAGATATTTCAGTAAGTAACTAAAGAGAGATTCCTGATGCTTTGAAGAGCTCCATAATTAACTGGAATTCATATTTTGTTTAAGAGGCATTTCTTAAATTAATAGAATGTTTAAAAGTGTTATGGTAATTTTTGTATTTGTGTCATTAAAGTAGCTACTTTTAAATAGCTGTGTATTAAAATATATTTGTTTTAGTATTGTCCTGCTTCAGTTTTATTATTTTTAGATTTCCTTTACATTTTGATAAGAAGTTACTGGTGAGGTATTTCATTTCTTATCAGTTAAATGGGAAGCCACATTATTTCTAATTTTTCTATTAATTAAGTGATTTTTTTCCGGAATAAGAAAACAAGTCACTACTGCCTGCTAAAATCTTCAGCATTGGCCTGAAAAATTGAGGCTGATTATGTTATAGTTCTTGAAAACCTGTGGAAACAAGGAAAGAAGAACTGGCTTTTTTGTGTTCTGTCTGTCCTACAAAAACATGGGCTGCTTTAGAAACTTTCAAGGCCACAGTCACATTATGGAAAAGACAGTTTTAAGGTGGAAGTGCATCTCTGATGATTTCTTATTGATCTGAAAAGGGCATTTTGATGGAAAAAAAGCCATGAAAATTCGATTCAGGCTACTGAAACACCCCTAAATCTGCAAAGGAGAATTTTTACTGTGTTAGTGGAGTAAGGCTCTATGGTAGAAACATTGCAGTGAAAGGATTTTGTCAGTGGATTACCTGTGATCTCATATAAGAAGCACTTTTCCTCTGTCTGGACTAAAATTCTATTTGTACCATGGTCTTTACTACTTTTGCTTCTCCATATTTGTTCATCCACACCTTGATGGGTATTTGCATCCTTTAGGACAGTATTGTCCTGCACATGCAGTGTAGTTGTCTGTGCTCACACAAATAGGAATAACTGGAATACTTTCTTGCAGCTTCTTTGATTTTCATTATTTTTGTTTCTCTGGTTTTCGTCCCGAGAAATTCTGTTGTTACTTTACAAATTGATCCAAAAAAATCAGCACATATTGTGGTCAGATGCGTTGGAAAGTAACTTCTGTTAGCTGCTGCTTTCATGGAAGGTTGGTGGTGGTGTTCCAAATGAGATGATGAAAAGAATAGCAATGAATATTGCAGTGTTTACATTAGAGCATCCAAAATAAAGTAAATAGTTGCAGTCCATCTGTTGCAAGTGCATAGCGGTGGCATAGAGGGCACATCAGTTTTCAGAACTCATAATCAAAACAGAATGTTTACTAGTGAAAGTCATGCATAACTGGAGTGGTTTTGTACATGCAATCTAGACTTCTGGTAAAAATACCTATAAGTAAAGCAGAATTTGTGCAAAGCCAGGAATAAACCCCTAGTGATAATTTTTATTGTGAGTAATATCACTATTTCTATGACATTATTAGTATTCAAACTATTTTATCAGGGGTTTATAACCTTTTGTTTTTTTTTTTTTTTAAGAGGAAGTATGGTTCCCTACCAAATTACATCCCTGAAAGATTTAAAGTTCCCAACATAAAAACAATACTGGAAAATCATTTTCTATCTTGAAAAATCAAACCAGCTATTCTTGTTTCAAGTTTCATCTAATATATTGTTCCATGTGGTTGTATGATAAACACATTATTCCTTGAACAGGAATTAAGAGTAAAGCTGCCAGGAAGGGGTTTTGTTGTCAGAGTAGTTCCCGCCTCATGTTTTGTAAGAGATTTCATGGTCCCATTGTAAAGAGTGGATGATTTAAAACGTGTTCCCAAGATAAACTTTCCCATTGTCATTAATGAGGATGGATAATACTGAGTGACAAGTGCATTAGGAATGACACAGAAAGAGCTGTTAGATTTGTCAGAGCGTATCACTTCAGGCAATGAAACTTGAGGACATTCTCTTTTAGCAATTTTTTGCTATTTATTTAGAGAACCAAGGATTGTGATTGCTCACACAGGTGGATTCCACTGTTTAGTTCATTAAATATTTAGGTAACTTTGAAAAGGTAAAAGTGATAAATACGAGCATTGTACTCCACTGTGAGGGGACGCAAGGGATTGCTTTGCTTACATATAATTGAAACAAACTAATACACTGTTTATTTGTTTTTAAAATGTTTACTTGGTAGATATTTTTTTAATTTGCAATGCTCTTACTGAATGGGACTATTTTAAAGTTA
The DNA here is from genome assembly GCA_013397195.1 of Hylia prasina. Classification (NCBI taxonomy): domain Eukaryota; kingdom Metazoa; phylum Chordata; class Aves; order Passeriformes; family Sylviidae; genus Hylia; species Hylia prasina. The sequence goes on from VYXD01015736.1 coordinate 405,726, forward strand.
TATAATAAGAAATGCTCTGAACTGTCATAGTGAAGCTTCTGGGATAAAGAAGCCTAAAATTAGGACACTATACATGTAATTTACATTAACTTAAAAATTGTATTTCTCCACAGAGCAAGACTTTTTAAATATTTATCTCTGAATAATTAATAATGTATGACTTTTTCTGGTGTTTAAAATCCATCCAAACTACAACATGCCTATCAATTTCCATTTTGAACATGCAATTGGTCACTTTTTCGCCTTGATTCATCTTGCCTGGCTGCCAACCAAATTTTGCCTCTGTGTACCTTCTTGACACTAATAATGACTGAGTTCCTGTTCGTTTGCGTGCAAGATTTCCCAAGCGGCAGTTTGGGGCTGGGATAAACTATCTATCATGATTGCATACAACTAATCTGCCTCAACCAAACCACCCCATGATTGAAATTGCATTTGACAATTCACCTCTCCTTGGCGTGCCTGAGGTGAACATAGCTACAGACCATCCCCGGAAGGGCATAGCAGCTCCTCCATATGTTGGGGAGGATCCCTTTATTTGTGTCAGGAGACTTTTTGCAAAGCATGTATAGGCAGAATATTTTTTTTCTTTTTTCTTTTTTTTTTTCTTTTTTTTTCTTTTCCCCCCTGGACTTCCTTGTTTGCAGATGCGTGGCTGCTGCTTTTTCCTAACCAAAGCAGTTTGGGTTTGTGAAGCATTTTGGGATCTTTGTTTCATCAGAGGTCTTCCTTTGAGATGAACCAGGGCAATACTGGATGTAGAGGAGATAAAAATTCAAGAGGGATGTGAAACAGAAATTATTTTTTGTTAGAATTCATAGACCAGTGGTGCTGGTCAAACATCAGGCAAAGTACCTGTTACTCTGTTGACCATTTCAAAACTTACAACTACTTGGAGCATTTGGATAACGCAGAACCTGAGAAAAAGCAAAATTTTTTCTTTCTGTCTCATAAGACATCTTTTAATTTTTTTTCAAACTGTAAATTTATTCATATTCTTTATAGTTACTGGTTTAAAAACCTGACTGTACAAATATGATCTGACAAAACAACCCTTTTATTTCTGGGCAAGATTACTCAAATTATCTTCAGAGTAAAAAGCTTTCTAGGATGCCTTTTTGCTAAGTATTGTCCTTTTTGTATGAATTCACTTTTATGATAATATTTTAAGTAACTGCCTACGTCAAGAGCACTGCTGTTCATTAGTAATGCATATCACTAATGCTTCATCAGATATAATTAATTTTTCAAATGCAGCCTTTCTGATTAGAGTAATAAAGTTTTATTTCTAGGCAGACAATTTCTTCGTGGTTTTCTTCTGTAGTTTCCATATATTGAGTTACAAGATACACCGTTGGGATAAACAGGTCCCTTCCAACTCGAGATATTCTATGGTTCTGTGATAATGCAGTTAGAAAACACTGATGATTTGCACTCTGGGATATGTTTTGATTTCTCAGTGGTTTGTGTAACAGCATGTTTTTGCTGGTATTTTTTGTATTTTAGCAGAAGCACAAAGATCCCCGGTCAAATTGTCCTTTCAAATAAGTACAGCCTGTTCCTGTTGCTGAAAAGGGGAGTGGCAGTGGCACACTCATAAGGGCACAACTATTATCCTAATTTTCTCTTTCACACAAGTCATACTTTTCTCCTTAAAACTGGAATACATTTTTTAAAGTGCTTTAATTCAGCAGGTTAAGTTCAAACTGAATTAGTAATCTTTTGAAATGCTTGACAGCTGAATGTTGTGATTGTATCTTTTTTAGTTGTGGGGAGGAAGCTAAATAATACAGGTATCATGCTTTCTACAGCATTTCCAGCCAACAAGTCCAGAAGAATCAGCACCCTTTTGAATACATAAATCATTAATCTTAATAACCAGCTGCTCTGAAGGTGGGAAAGAATTACTCAGCCACACAGCCATGCTCAGTTCACCTGTTACAGTGGCAGTGTACTAAATCTACCCATAATTTATGTCCTGCTTTCCATATTTGTTCATTTATTTATTTTAATTGATTTCATTCTAATTCTTTTTCCTGTGACTGTCCCCCTGTGGCTCAGTGCAGTGCTCTGTGTAGGTGCTGGTCACTCTAAACCTGCTGTCTTGGGAACAGAAAGTAGTGTCACCACCTCAGACCTGGCAGCCCAAGCAGAGCACCCACCTAACCCACAGCTGTTTGTGTGGTATTGCCATGACATATTCCACTCCTTTGGGGAAACTGTTTGGTTTGTGGATGGTTCCAGAACCCATTTTGTTGTTGTTGTTCCCTTTAGCATTAACCAGGACTTCTTAAAAAATAACTTCTTAAATCCTTAGTCTGGATTTGAGATTCCTTGCGTGTCCTTTCCTGTGCGACATCAAAAGCTTTAGGCTATGACTTGATGTGTTGACTTTCCTCATCTATAGAGTTCTTGTCCTCATCATACAAAAATGAGACTTTTCTCAAGCTTCTGCTATTGCATATTAAATACCTGCACTGGTTTTATTGTCCAAAAATCAATATTAGAGGGGTTTGCAGGTGGCAGAGGAGTTCCATCCTGTTACCACTGCACTGTCAAAGGAGTTAAGGGAGAGGGATTTGAATTGTTGGGGGTCTGCAAATTCATCAACAGTTAAAAGTAAATGAAAAATATTATATCATTTTCAAGATAACCAGCAATCCTTTAAAAATATTCAACATGTAGTTTTTAAATAATTTTGTCAGTCTAATTGTGCACTTAAATTCATTACAGTTGGCTTCTCACACCCAGTTATGCCCTTATCATCAACTATTTCCAACCTTAGGACCTCTAAATGTACTTATGTGCTATGTCATTAAACATTACATTTTAAGATGAAAATGCAGTTATTTGTAAATCTGGTGTGTAATTCAAGACAGGCTTCCTCATCAATTTCCATATCTACAGTGTGGTGGTTCCTAACCCCTTTGTTAATCTAGAAAAGATCATTACAGTGCCTTTGTATTACAGAAGCATAACTTTTAAATCCTTTTGAAATTAGACTATTGCTTTCAGAGACTGAAACTAGAAGAGACTTTCAAACTTCTACTTCAAAAAAATAGTTATTTTTATAAAAGACAATGCATAATGCTCTCTATTGCATTGATAACGCTTTACACATCGTTTATCCTTTGAAAGACACTTCATAAACCACAAATAAATGCAATTCCTGAGATCTAGCAGATGTTTGGAAAGTGTCAATTCAGACTTTCAATTGACTAAAGACCTTATGTCTTCATCAAGAGAGCCACTGGAAAATACTTAATTAGCAACATTCTTACTATAAGGTTTAATGTTGGGATGTACTTTCCATGCAGTTTCAAACTCTGTAAAAATGGAGTAAATATATGTAAATGTAAAGTGCTAAATCAGGCCCCATGAGCAGCAGCTGGGATGTGCATTTGTTATATAATGCTGTTTATCTTTGAGATCACTGCTCTTTGACTGATGTTCCCATTCATCCTGTATTCCTTTTCACTTCCCTCCTTCCTCATCTTTGTTTTAAAAACCATGATAGGAAGCTCTTGCTCTTCTTGAAGAGTGGACTAGATCATCTCCAAAGGTCACTTCCAACCCAAACCATTCAATGATTCCGTGATTCAGACAAAGACACCAAATACTGGAATGCCTTCAGCAGCTGGATTATTGCCTGAGCCTCTTTACTGCTGCACTTGATTAGCAACCAAACTCTTGGCTGGCTATTAATATGAACGCATTAACAAAAGAAAGCCTGATAGTCAGTCTTATGTCCTAGAGATTCAAAGGAGGATTCTCTGTCCACTGGGATGGAAGTTCAGCTGACAAGCAGAACTTCAAATCAGGCTGCTTCAAATGCTGTGGGCACTGCCACTGACTGTTTTCTGAATTCCTTGGCAACAGAGAGTCCTTGTGACTTAGTAGTGTTGATTTGCCAAAAGAAATGGAATCTCTGGTTGGAAAACTACTGTTTGATGAATTGTTTCATTCAGCTACACAGTTGGTGAAAGTTCCACATAACATTAGAAATTCCAGGCTTATACTTAGATGTCTTTGATTCTTCACAGAGCCCACGAAGACAAAGACACAAAAAAGCTTTTTCACAGACTGAAACCTGTTCCTCATGAATATTCAAAGAACTGGCTTCAGTCACACAGAACAGAAAAAACATATCAATCCAACCACTTTTATTGATACTACTACTGATTCAGGTGTTTCATCATGCTGCCTTTCCTCCTTTCAGCACAAGTCCATGAACAATTTCTTATTTCTGGGCTGCTCACCCTCAATCTTGTGCTGCTTTAGCACTTATTTTGGATAGAGGTCTACTTCGTACCATCAAATCTTGCTGCAGATTATGTAAGACAGATGACTTATGGGCACTGTCACCATTACTTACTTAGTTCATTTTATCTTTCTGCTGTTACACAGTGCCCATGTGCTGTAATGTTTAGGCACCCTGGCTCTATCAAACTGTTTCAAACGAAGAGAAACCCATTGTCAGTGGAAGGCAGGAAACACCTAAGGGACAAGCACTCTTCCTGTAAGAGTCACTCTGTCCACAACAGAAAGATGTTGGGCCACCTTGAATTTATGGTTCATTTGCGAGTTCGTATCCAGAATGATGATTCTAGCATCTCTGTCCTCATTTTTGAAGAGGATTTTTGCTGTCTTTTGATACATAGGACATCTGCTTCTGCATGTCATCACAGATACATAGTGAGTCAAGGCTATTGTTGCTGGACTTGTCATAATTCCAGAAGTTTTTCCCAAGGTACTGGCAAATGGCAGTTGTTTATTTGAATTAGCATACCTCCTCCTCAGGACACAGAAGGCTGACTGACAAGGATCAGTCGAGATAGTGCCTGTCATGCTGCAGCCTGGACTGTGCAGGAGAGCTTAGATCAAGGGTGAGCAGCCAAGGGCTGCTCTCTGGTGTCTGGGCTCTCAGATGTGTTAGGGCAAGGATGGCCAAAGTAGTTGTAAGACCATGCACGGGCAGTTGGGGGACTGGCTTTCCATTCTGTCATCATTCCATCAAAATATACCAGGTGATACACAGTGTCCTGTAAATGACAGCAGGTACCAGCTGCTACTTTCCTTAGACTACTTCCTCCTCCAGCAGCCCCTCAGGAACCTTCAGTCTTTTTCCTTTATATGGTTGCCTTCTTCATCTTTGCCAAGTCCTGCAGCAATCAAAAACTTCTTGTACTACTGAAATGTACACGAAGGGGAAACCCCTTCTATTTTCTCCTTTCTTTTGCAAAGAGAAGAGGAAAAGGGAAATAAAAGTCCAGGTCAGGAGAAAAAGCTGGAGAAGAGTTCTACAAGTTGTCTTTTGATGCTCTTTGCTACTACAGGTGAGACCGCAAAGAAAATTGATTGTACTGTGGAGAGAGTTACACATGCACACACCCTGACCCTATCTCCAATCCTTTGGCTTGTATCAAGAATAATAATTTACAGCTTCACTAGGATGAGGCTGAGAGAGCTTTTCAAGCTAACAGTCTCAGTCCTTATGTCCTTAAGCAGACAAAAGTCAGTGATTTGCTGTCTTAGTATCTCATCGACATAGCTGAAGTCTTAGATTAGTTCAGCATATATTTTCTATGAGAGAAGAGGTTTTGATAGAAGAGGAAATTTTTGAGGAATTTTTGGAAGAGCATAATGAGACATTTTGGGAATTTTCATATGCAAAGCATCCCAAACAAAGAAGAGATAGATTTCACAGGTACAGGGTAGGTACCTGGCAGTTTAAGGTATTTAAAGTGATGTTAAATTGCAAGGACCTTGAAAATTAAGATATGTGTTTTGTGTCTGCCTCAGCAGTAAAAAATGGGATAACGGAGGGCTAGAATGACATTGGTGTTCCTAACCAAAGCACAGGACTAGAAAAATAATCTTTGCAGTAATGTTTAGAATATGTCTGATTGTATCAAGGTGATAAGGAAAAGACTGGAGAGAAACAATTGAGGTTTTGGCAATGGAAACAAAACATATAGACCAAGAAGAAAGGTTATGTATTAGGAGTGTTCTATGGGAAGAAGTTGCTTTCTTCTTCATTTTTATGATACTATTTAACTTTTCAGAAATGAACTGTCATACTCTGAGTTTGCAGTGTCTAAGTGCTAGAGTTACATTATTATGAGCTATCATATTATCTCTTGAATTAAATCTCTTTGTATCTATTATCACAGTCAGTATTATGTAAGTCATGGATCTGTTCAGGAATTTTTGATGCTTCCACTTCTTGTTTTGGTTCCTTGTTTTGACTATCAGCTTTGAGCTGTTGAGTTCAATGCAAGAATTCTGCATCTACCCTGACTGTTAATGGAAATTTGATTGAGGTCTCATCTGATTTGGAAGTACAGTTTTCATGAAGCATTTTTTCCCAAACACACAACAACCAGTGTCAGCTGGATCTATGTGTCCTGGTAGCCATAACATAAATGACTCATAAAAAGCAAGTGACATAAACAAGCAGTGCAGCTGATTTGTGTCTTGACTGGACTATAAATAACACTTGAAGTGTATGATTTCCAAGCCCTGTGGAGCAAATGATGTAAGAGCTAGCAGGAATATCAGACTGAGCCCTGAAGAATTCCATGCAGCTACATGTACCAAATGGCAGAGGATTGCATTATCAGGCTGAAGTTCATCTTGAGCATGGATTCCAAGGCATTCTAGTTCAACACTGTGGATCAGCCTGTTCTTCTGACTGCTGCCTTTAGAGGAGCTGTGTTCTGACTGGAGGCAGTTTCCATGTGGTCCTTCACTCTCTTTGGTAGCCTACATGAACACTTTCATGCTCAGCTTTGTTTGAAACTCAGATGAAGGCAGAAAGTTGTCTAGAGTGTGGCTCATTTGTCACTACCTGATGCAGTGAGTGGGAGCGGCTAAGTCACCACAGGTTATTTTGGGTGAAAAGGTTTCTAGGCTGTACTAGTTTTTCCTCTAATCTGCAGAGCCTAAATTTAGTGAGAGGTAACAACAGACTAAGAAACTAAAGGAATCCAGGCTGACAAGGCTAAACACTTGTTGGGGTATGGAAGAAAAGAGAAAGGGAAAAATAAGGGGTTCGGTGATTTGTACTAAGAGTTGAGGACAGAAGAAAACACTACACAGAGAAAGAAAGGGAGGACATAGACAACAACAAATTAGGTCTTCAGTTAAGATTATTAACTCTATAATAGGTTTTAATTCATTTTTTTTCTAACAGTGGCAAGGACAGTTTTTAGGTCAACTTGCCTGGCAGAAAGACAGTGATTGTAATTCACTGAGGACAAGGTGGGTGGTATTTTTAAGACAATGCAAATAGCTATAGCATGTGAGGAGGCCTGTTCTGCTTAGATGTCTTGGTTTGTCTAGCAAATTTGTCCAGATTTGTCAGATCTGTAGAAAAAACAAAGTGCTGTCTCAGTGGTTTTAAATTAATTTGTGCTTGCGACTGGGATTTAACAGTTCCTTTGAAGCAATTATTATTTTAGTACAAGTGTATATGAGATGCTACCTGTCAATGAGTACCTGGGGAATCCTCAGTATGCAGATCACTGACCTGATAAACTGAAGCAGCTCCAAGGGAGTTGTTATGGTCTGTCGCATCAATGAGTATTTAGGGACTCTTTAATATGTGGATTATTAGGACAGTAAAAATGTCTGCAGCCCATTGTGTCAGTGCAGCTGTTCCACATGAGTGTTACTGCACAGCCTCACAAAATGTTGCAGAAAATAAGTTGATGAAGCTTATGTAGTAGCCATGGTTTTGCATTAAACAAGTGGACTTTTTTTAACGTTTTCCTAAAATAAACAAGCTTAGGCATTAGTGCTCATACGAAACTGGTTGAGTTTGGAGACTGCGTTCATAAAAATTGCCATTTTCCAATTACACATCAGGTGAACAAAAGATTTCCATATTGAATTTTGTGCTGATTCCTTCCCTATTTTTTTTTTTTATCTGCAGTGTAGGAAGTAAACAGCAAAAGTAACAGCAACTAAACTTCTTAATTTGCAACAGTGACTGGTACCAACCTGGAACACATCCTGACAAGGATGTCTGATCCATGAAACTAATTTCCTTGGTGCAGCATTCAAAAATGCATTTGTGTTAAACAAAAAGCAAAATGATTCCCTAGTAATATAAAATTTTACTATATTTCAGCGTTTTTAACAGTTTCTGAAACTCTGCTCCAAAAACCAACAACTGTTTTTAACTATGCTAGCAACTACAGCTGATAAGATAAATTAATAAACCGAAGATAAATCAAATAAATAATTTGGTTATCTGACTTAGTGAAGACTCACACAAGAAGATAAGGCCACACTTTTTGAACATCATGAATGTTTTCCTGTATAAATTTCTCACACAACTTAACTTCAAATTTTGCATTTCAATAACAGGTTACAAAGGTCTAACTAACACCATTTTTACTCATGTCCATATGATATTGCTATAATAAAATATAATAAAATAACACATGTTGTGTGCCTAAGAAGCAGAAATACATAATAAGGTAATGAAGATGACAAAACTGCAAGTGTATAATGAATATTGTGAAATAGGTCCAAAGTGCTTCATTTTTAAAGAGCTATTGCAATTTTTTTTTTACTGGCTTTTTTTCTCTAGGTGATTAATACAAGAAAATGCGTGGTACTGAACTTAGGCAGAAAAATTTTAAATGGTGTTTACTTTCATGTGTATTTACATCTAAAGGGATGTAGTATAGATGGAGCATGAAATTGCAGGTTTTGATGTCAGAATTTTAAACATGATTTTTCCATTTGTCGAAACCTTAAAATAAAAACGCGGTTTTCAAGTACATGGCCTAAAACTGCTGAAAAGCTGTTGGGTTTGCAGTGGTCCCTCCACTGCTCCCTATCTGTCACAGGGGAAAGTGTGGGACACAAGGAGAACACATTCATGCTGGTACTGTTGGAAGAAACCCACTCTAAACATCCTCAAGGAGTCTGTACGTTTTTCCCAAGGGTTCAAGACGCATCTTAAGCCTAATGTTTTAACGGAACAATAGAGGAAAAAAAAAATGTGCCTTTCTTAGAATACTTTTTTAAAAAAAATCTGGTTCCATCTCTTGTCATTCTTTGTAAAGTCCTCCAGAATAGTTCAGTCTATTTTCCACTCAAATTAACACTGAAATAATTATACAACTGCAGACTTCGTTTTATAACTGCCAACAGTGGCTGGATTTGGGAGCTTTTCCCCCAGTTTGTTAATAAATTAAATTTGTATTTTGACCTTTCTGAATTCAGATTTGAGAGGCTGAAGATGTAGTGGTAGCATTTGAAGCAGTAAATGCTAATTTTTGCCTCTTAAACTGAGGCAAGCTGTGAAAAGCAAAGACTTACTAGGAAGAGTTGTCAGCAAAAGTTTAAACCTTTGATGTACAGTGAGGTTCTCAAAGTTTCCAGCATTACATTTCTTATTTGAAAAAATATTCCATTATGAGTGTTACTGACACTCTCTTAGAAAAATAAGCATCATAGTAACCGCCAAATTAAAAAAACAATTGATGGAAAGTAGGAACAATGAAATGTTACTAAAAATAACAAATTACTCTGGCTGCTGGAATAATAGGAATTTACCACATTAAGCATATAATCAGGATAAAAAATCAACAATCTGTATGCATTACAAAAAAATAATAATTTCATTAAGCAGACCAGATTTAGAACTTTTCCAGAGTCAGTTTACAATTAGAAGTTCCTCGTGGACTTGATATTTAAATGAAAATTACTTATATATGCATTGTTATCTCAATGACAGTGATAAAATTTACTTAGGAGAGGTCAGTCAGTGTTCACAATGAAATTCATACAAAAATGCATTTCACTTTTTTATTGTATATTCAGTGTGTATTCAGTGGGACAAAAAAAACTAGACTTCGTATTTTTTTGTAGTTTTCTGTCTTTTGAAAAGATTTAAGTACCTTTGTTTACAAATGGAATTATTTATTTCATTGGACCTCAGTTTCATTCTTCTATCAAAAAGGAAAATACAGGTCCCACAATCAAATTACAGACAGAACTTGTAAAGTCAAAGATTAGAAATCCACTCTGTGAAAACTTATCTATTGCAAAATGGGAAATAACAATGAAGAAAACAATTCCTTTGCTGGTTAATAGGAGATATTAATAATTTTTTAACGTGATTACCCTTTAAAACATACTGATTCTTTGAATGGGCTAAAAAGATTGTTTTTTGTTTTACTCAGATCATTTTTAACCAAAATGCAGAGTAAAACCAGATGGATGAAGTCATTATTTATGATAGCATTGAAAACAGCAAATGTTTCAGGATATACATGCAAGAGATTTTTGTCAATATTATGCCACATATGAATAATTCATTACTGAAACAGTGCTACACTTTATAAATAAATAGCCATCTGCAGTATCATATGCCATAATCCTACAAATACTGACACCAATGAGCAATGTTTTACATGTCACTAACTCAGCAGTACTGTTCTGATGTTAAAGAATAACAGTTCTAATTTAGGAGGAGTCTGTAGGCTAATCAGCCACTTCTTCAGGCCTGAATTCAGGATATTTTGAGTAAAAACAACCTCAGCTGTTTATATCTGCCAGGTGCCAATGATTGCTGTCACTGTTCTACCCAAGAAACTGGGGAGAATGAGGACATTTTCTATCAAAGGAGATGTTGAAATATCATATTAACATTTGTGGTCACTTTCTGGTCCTTGGGATGTTATAGTTCTTTGAGTTGTTAAATGTTAGAGCAAATAGTGATGTGAGCTTGGTTTCAGTTCCTGTCTTACATGTAGCCCACAGGTAGGACATGACTAGGTATTGATCCAAAAGAAAAGGCAGAAATATTCTGGCCATCTGCCATGGAAAATGCAATTTTGGATACTGCTGTCACAAGCAAGTCTGGCAGGATAGCACAGATGGATGTAGCCAATTTTCAGTGAGAGCATCAATAGCTTTATTTTAATTTGAAGTGGCAATATTTTCCAGGTTAAGTGAATTTCCTCTTTGAATAAAATCACTTTGCTTTGCTTTTCTTTTGGAAAAATTGGGCTGTGCCCAGCATCTGGACCATGTGAGAGGCTGAGTAGTGCTCCCAGAGACTGAGATTTAGGCTTTCTGTGCACTCATGATGCTGTGGCTGTTATGGCATGTGGTCTCACATAAACACAGAGCTGCAGCATGAAGTTGCAACTCCATATACTCTCACAAGTGCCCAGTGAGTTCACACAACTTTATCTCACTACTCTTTTCTGGTCTTTGCCCTGGGGAAGGAGGAAAAAACGTTCATTACAACTGCAGGGGCTGTCCTGCCTCAGGGGTAAGGGGGACAGCACATATAGGCATGGTCATTATCTTAGCCTCACTTTCCTTACACTTCCTTTAACTCAAGTAATGATTTTGTGCCCTGCTGCAAAATGGTCATTTTGTATAACACAAGTTTCAAAAATGGACTAGATCAGAATTTTAATAGTTTCAATTACCGCTGAAAGATTTCTTTGTCTTTTCCAGATAGTCACCCATTAGGCCTTAACTTAGCTTTCATGCTGGTTTCCCATTAGGTGGTTATCACAAAACTGATCTTTCAGTTAGCTTTCCAGTACTTAAGGTCTGTGTCTGACAAATGATCGTGGTGATAACACATTGTCAGTCAACTTCATGCATTAACTGTTTCAGAATAATGTGCACAAATAACATGAGAAGTGCTCCTCTGCCTGGTTCTGAATAAGTCCATCCAAGCTCCAAGGAATCATATTTGATATCCACAGCTGTGGCAGTCTTTCTCCTATTCCTTCCCACCCATCTTCCTTCTACCTTTGATTGTGGGGTATCTTTTCCCTAGAAAGCCCAGGGAATGTTCTTTGGAGACCACCACATAGCCTCCTTCTGTCTGGTAGGGAGCAGGCTTTTGTGTAACAGTTCTCTGTCCAACAAAGGAGCCCTGGACTCTCCTCCAAATTAATGATGCTTTGTGAGAAGTGCTGCTTGAAGCTCCCATAATGCAAATGCTCATGGGGAGAGGACTTCAAGGGAAAAAAGGATAAGGTACCACTTTTCTGGTTTCTGCAGGACGTGCAGTGACAGCAGCATTTATGGGTTGTGTCATGACTAAGGGGTAAAATCTCTGTAGATAACATTTGTCTAGGTTTTCCTAGAGTGAAGTTTGGTAGACCTTGAGAGTGAACCATTACAGGTAATTCATCTTTCTTTCTTCTGTTTGTTAAACGCTGTGCATTATAGCTTTTAAAAACATTGAGGGTTGTTTCTACTGAGAAATGAAAACTGTTAACCAGATAATGACCTAAGGGACAACATTGTCATTCTCACATGGATACTTGATCCCTCTGCTGTTCTGTACAGCAGCAACACCACCATTTATGCAAATGAGGTGAAACAGCCTTTGCATGAGTTGAAGTTGCAGATCAGAGGTCTTGGACACATTTCTGATTGCATTTGATGATGAAAGGCTTAACATTTGAAATGAAGTCCAAATATGAACCTGTTATTTGATAACTGCACTTCACCATCGAATGTAGCCCCGTAAAGCAAGATGACAAAATATCTAAATAATGTGTGTATTTCAAGATACCTTCATTTCTGTTTATGTAAGTGCAAAAATATATTTGTGTAATGTGTAATAAGGATTTTAATAAATGCTTGAAAATGGATTTCTTAATATGCTCATTATGTTTCTGAGCCTGCTAATTCTTTAAGGAAATGAAGAAAAAATAATGAAATTATGTTACACAGGTACTTAATTTTTTTTATCTCTGATACTACTCTGGTAATTAATGTCTGGTTTATGCAAACTAGACGATATCTCTTACTGGACACATTACTGTCAAGAAAATATTACTTGCCTTAATTATCAGTAATGAAGCAGGGATAAGCTGCTCACTTAGATATAATATATCTAATGACCTTTTCAGCTAAAGGTTATGATGAAAGGTATCAGTTTCACAAATTAAGCCTCATTCAGTTTCTGGCCTTTGTCTAGATTAATGTTTGGAGGATGAGTTTTAAAGTCAGACATAAATTGTGTTTGGTGTTTAAAATTGATTTAGTGTCTTGCTTTTAGTACATCATTTTCTCTCATATAAATTACACCAAGCCTCATTTTTATCTTCATGTTTTATTATGAAAGCCAATAGTTAAGTCTAGTCTTGTCTTATTAACTACTGCTGTATATTTTGACAATAGTAACTGGCAGAGGAAAGCTTAAATAAGCATTTTAATAGGGAGGCATATAGTGATTTTTAAAAAGCTTTTTTTGGGTTATGTTTGTTCTAAAAACTTTTTAATCAAAGTTCTTCTCTCTTAATTCTGAACATATGAACCAATTTTAAAAAAATAACCATTCCAAAGTGCTTGAGTCCACAACCTAGCTGTGATTTAGGGGGGTTTTGGCTGATTCAGCAGTGACATCAAGAATTAATCTAACAGTTCATGGAACAGCTGAAGGATGGAACAGCTCAGTGATGTTCAGGAAATTTTAGAATTCCAATGTGCATGCGTACCTTACAGAAATAAGTTACATCTCCTCTTGTTACTCATTCTGTAGGAATTCAGTGATACTGTGGTGCTTCTGCATCCAGTCTACTTGGCCTTGGGCATTCGAATGCAATTTAGGGAAGATTCCAAATAAAAACTTGTTTATATCTGTACTGATACATGAAAGGAAGATGGTCACACACAGCTCGATGTGCCACATTTGCCATCCAGAACTGCACACAATGGGCAGAATGTCCATGAATCAATTTAAGCCTCAGCTCCTATTCCTACAGCCAGCGTTTCGGTTGGCTCCAGTATATTGTGCTGAGCTCTCCTAAATAACTAAATCCCTTGTGGTAATTAGGATGGATGTTTCTTAACTCGGGTTTGAAACCAGCCTTCAGTCTTCTGACATACCAGTCTGGAAGTGACAGAGTCTTCAAAGCCTCCAGACTTCTAATTCCCTTGGAGGAGTGCAGTTCCTGTGTTGAACAGGATGTTGGGACAACTGTGTCTTACCTTCCTCATGGTAAAACTGTCATGCTGCTCTGTTCTCAGCCTGCCTCTGTGTCTTTGACACCCTGGGGGAGTCAGAAAACATTGACTTTTAACAGAACCCTCTTCAGTCTGACTTGGCAGAGATAAACCTGCCAATAATACAGGCAGTTGCTCAGATCCACAGGGTGATCTCGAACCAAATAAAGCCCACAGATCTCAGGCTAAAATGAGAGGAGGGAGGACAAAGCCAATTGTTCTTTAGAAAGCCTGGGAGATACTAAATTAATTGGTGTAGCAGGAATTAATCAGCTGATCCTGATTCTGCTTGCATCAGCCAAGGAAAAGATTAAAGGCCTGATGCAGAAGGCAGGAGTCCGTTCTTGACATGAATGTGTTTTTTAGGAGAGCTCGGTCCCCAGCCTGGACTGGGTGCAATCTGCTCCTATTTCATTGAGATTCCATTGCTCTTCCATGTGGAGAACAGGAGTATTTCCCCTTTTCATAGCGTTCATTCCAGGGGTTTGGACAAACTGCATTCCTTCCCACAGGAAAGAGGGAATGAGTGGTTAGCCAAGGAATATGTTACTCTTTTTCCATGTCATAATAGAAGAATCTAAGTGTGATTACTTTTAAAGTTGGTGGTTTTAATTTATTTTGAAAATTTTACATGGCCACTTGGGTTTGGGTTTTTTTACCTTTTTAATATGTCTCATTTTTCAAAAATGTTAGCCTACTATGAGAACAACAAATTTGTGTTTGATTCTCACTTCAAACTGTTTGATACACAATTCTTTTAGATACAACCTGGATATTAGATATGCTGAAAAACTTCACTTTATTAGAAAAACCACCCTTTAGACCATGACATTTCTTGAAATGATGTTAAGTAATTAAACATTAAAAGGGACCTTAACTATGTAGTTATTAGGAAGGCATCAGTAGTAAATGTAAATTAAAACATATTCTTTTCTGTCAAACACTGTTTTATTGTGTTAACAAACAATGAAGAGAGGAATTAAAGTATAGCTATAACAAATTTCAGTGTTATCAACAGTGTGTCAAAATGAGTCTAAAGCATTCATATGAACTAAAAGAACGTTTAAATATATTCAAAACCAAAGCAAATTTTTAGAAGAGTGTAAGCAGAATGGGAAGAAGCAGATGTAGGAAAAAAACACCCAATTTGTCAAATGGAATAAACTGAAAAATTGTTGGAGACATTGGATAAACTTGAAAAGTGGTAGCTTAATTATTAAGTGGATATAGACTTAGTGAGACAGTGAGAAAATATCAAATGCATCTAATGTAAAATAATGGAATAAGTTTAAAAAATCACCTCTAATAATATATTGAAGCCATTTCTCTCAGTTCCTGCCACTTCTTCACTGTCTACTTCATTCAACTGTTTTTCACATTCTTGCATCAGCTGCTGTGTGTTTTTACCCCCTATCACCTCTTTTTAAACTGTATCACTGCCAAATTGCACAAATATATATCAATAAATTCAGTGATCCAAATTTAAGGCAGGTGGCCTGAACATTCAGGGGTGAGGAGCTAAACTTCCTGTTTGTGGATCTGAAAAATTCACATGAAATCTCTCTCCCGGTCTTCCTGGGGGATTAATTTTGCTAGTCCTTTTTCCCCATGTATCTGTAATATAAATAAATTACAGGTATCTGTAATATAAACAAATGTTTTGCATTTTATGTTCTGAGTTCCTTGGACTGGTGTTTCAGTAGACTGTGACATTAATTGGCTTGGACCAATTGGCTTAAAGAGTTGTATGTGTATATTCTAATCCCTGCTGCAAAGTAAAGCCTGGTTAATTGATCTCCATTTGGATTTACAAAGCAAAGTCCATTAGGCTGGACTCTGAATCACTCCCTGAAAAACCCCTGCAAAACATTTTCCATTTGAGTTTTTGGTTAATTGTAAGACAGTTCTCTTCCCCTGAGCAGTCCCATATTCCGGGTACAGTTTATCCATCTCTAACTCACGACGCCTTTGATTGGAAACAGTCAGAAGAGGTGGAGACAGGGAGGGACTGTTCACTCTGTGATCTTCAGCAGGAACTGCAGAGAAATGGCTGGGAATTCTTGTGTGGAAATGGCTCTTGGAGCTTCCTCAAGATGAACCTCATGGAAACTCGTCAGGCACAAGTGTAGGCTCCGGGAAACGCTTCCTCTGCCAAAGCCTGGCTGTGCCAGTGCAGAGCAGAGCAGGGAGAGCTTCATCTTGCACTGTGGGACAAACCTCAAGGAACCAGGAACCCTTGGGCTGATGGTTTCCTCCAATCCAGCCCAAGCACAGTGCAGGGTACCTGGCTGACCCCAAAAACCAAAGGAGAGGTTCTCCACAAAACCCGTCCCTGAAGGTAAAAGTCACAGTGCTTGGCTCTCAGCTGGCCTCCATCTACCCCCTGCCCGTGCACCCAGAATTAACCACAGAACTCCTGCTGATGGGGAAGTTCGTTTAAATGTAAATCTAGATTAATCCCAGATTTAATCCCACGCTCAAAATACTGCACATTACATACATCCTGCTTTTATAATAACAACCTGAGAACTGTATCTATAATCTTACTCCAGAAAAATCTGTTTGCAAGATTAGTGGACTGTTTGGTAGTTTATAGAACTACATAATTGAAAAGTTCTGCATTTGCTGTTGAATAATAACTTTACATGGCTTTTTGTTTGACTGTCACTTTTGTTTACTTTAAGAGAGAAAAAATGGAGTAATAATAGTAAGAGTATGCACCCCAAGGAAGAAAATATGAAATTCAAACATAACTGATACTGGGAATCTCAGGGCATTTTTAATTTTGTGATTACTTCACAATAGTAAAATACTATGAAACATTGCACTTCACTAGCTACCTTTATTAGATTTTAACCTGTATTTTACTTTAAAGCACTCTTGCATGTTCACATCATTAGTTAACTTACATATATCATGGTAAAATTCCACATTTTTAGAATTTGCTCTTATAGTGACCATACATTGAAACAGGGCAAAGTCTGCTTGGTTTAATACTGCTAAGGAAAAAAAGGTTGGTAAAGATGAATTATGGAGTTGCAAAATGTGTAAGATGAAATTTTAAAAGGTGGTTAAGTGACAGAAGTTGGTTCAGTAAGGACTTCACATTCTACTTCATGTCAGAAAAGGAGCTATTGAAATGTGTTTATACTGGCTGCATGTTTGAGTGGATTTCAGGATCAGTGAAGCATTGCTGTAATACAGTGAAAGTAAAAACAGTACTTTCAAGATTTAAATGGGAAATAGCACTATTTCTAGGAAGGGATGATACAATTTGAAATTGAATGAAAAAAATACAATATATGAGGCAAGTGATGTTAGGGGAAGCTGATGGCTTTCAGAAAAAAATGACTTTAATCTAGAACAAAGTATTGGAAACAAATTAGAGTTATGCAAATAAAGTAGTTATATAAATGAAAATGGTTTTCCAATTAATACCAGAAGATAACGCTGATGATATTTCCATTCCTAATACTATGTTATGTACCATTACTTGCAAATATTAAAAAAATATTGGGGAAAGGGGTTGTTTTGGTTGCTTGTGTAGAGGTTTATATTTCTCTACAGTTAAGGAAAGGAATCAAAAAATTCTTCATAAATCAGTAAATTTTCCAGTAGAATTTTGATATTAGTCCCTTGGCTTCATTTAGCTGTAGTTTTCTGAAAACTCTGCCAGAAGGTAAAAAAATCTGGTCTGCTTTAACTCTCAAGATACACAGTGTGAAACTTTTATTTGGGTTCATCTTCAAAAGTTAAGTAAGTCTGGGGTTTCCAGGACCTCTTTTTCTCTCTTAGCCATATGAGGGTGGGTCTCAGTCTCTACTCCCAAGTGACAATGTCAGGATGAGAGGAAACAGTCTCAAATTGCACTAGGGGAATTAGATTTCCTATTAGGAAACATTTCTTTGCCAAAACAGTTACCAAGCATTGGAACAGGATTCCCAGGGAGGTGGCTGAATCAGCATCTCTGGAGATGGTATTTAAGACAAATCCAAATGGCTCTTTGGGATGTGGTTTCATGGTGGACTTGGCAGTGCTGGGTTGGTGGTTAGACTCAGGAATCATGGAGGTCATAACTCCAGGATTCTTTAAAGATCAAGAAAAACGAAATTTTTCAGTATATCTTTGAGATGTCCTTGTTGTGTTCCTTATTGTACAAGGGGATGACTACTTTATGTTCTACTGTCTTTGTTTCCTTAATCATAATCTTTTTTGCTAAACACACGATGGTGTCACATAAATTTGATCAATAAATGCTGGTATGTAGCCTGAACCAGTAGGCCAAAAAAAACCCCTCTGCATCCTTTGCCTCTTCATTCTCTTCATTCACTTTTGGAGGGACTGTGTTTGGGAAGAAGTTACGTGCAGGTCAGCAGAAGTTGTCTCCAGTGAAGAATATGCAGCAACTCTGCCTGTTTTGTCATTTGCCACAGGGTGATGGACTTGGCAATCTCTGTCTGAAAACTGGTCCTTTCCATTTATCCAGCTGAATGCTTTGTGTTTCATCAGCACATTGGGATTCAAGCACTCTGCCAGAGTGTTTGTCCACCTCAGGATGTGAGTCTTCCTGGGTGGTGCCAATTAATTCAACCCCTGAGGTAGCAAATGAACTAACTCTCCTTTCAATAATTTCCACCTAGTTTTCCACAAAGTTTCCCAGTTGGGGGCTTTTTTTGATTGTTTATTTTTATTATAGAAGATACATGAAAATACACAAAATTTGTTTGGAATTCAAGGGAAGAGAGAGTGTGATGGAAGGCCATGACTCCTAAATCAGTACTCTTTAGGGATGTATCCAATTCAACCGAAAATTGCATAGATTGTAGCAATAAAATGATCTTGCACCAAAAATATTTCCATTCGGAATAGACACAGAGCCGAGAGAGATCTAACAAATGTGGAGAGACAAGTAATGGTGAAACAAAGTTTTTCCAGAATTAGTTTTTGCAGAGCTGGGAACAAAACCAGGAGCCTCCCAGACCTATTCCCAGGTTAAACTTCCCACACCTAATTTCTTCATAGGGAAAAAAATGTCTTTGCTTCCTTCTGCACTCATACCTCAAATTTCCCAGCAGCAGTTGTATATTATATATTGGTATCAAAACTCTTTAAATTGTGCAAGAGCCAAAAATATTGTAACTAGGCTGAACTACTAAACCATGATTTTGTAAGTCTAAAAAAGCCTGTAAAAGCAGCTCTGTTTACCTTGGTGGGACTTCTTTAGAATTAGCATCTAAACCACTTCAGTCTGGACTCAACTGAAAGTGTATTTACACATGAGCTACAAAAATGATCTTTTATTTGATTTTTCCGTATGTATTGTGTGAACAGCATGGAGAAATACGTGTGGAACTGGTTTTTTAGTAAAAAAATTTCTAAATACTTTTTGCTTCCAAAATTATGTTGTATTATGTGAAGCCTAAAATGAAAGTGTGCTTAACTGGTGCCATACTAATGATACCTTTATGACTACATATACTTAAAAATATAAGTTGGAGAGGGTATTGGTTAAATATTTTAAACAAGCCCTTATAATATCATTTGAGCAATGTCAAGTACAAATTTTATTTTAAAAGATTTTGTTGGAATTTGGTCTTTGAAAATATTAATAACAGCTTACAGCAGGTAGGCTATAAAATAACACTGTATGCTGTCTATTTAGTTTCTGGTTGAAAAAGCACAGCAGTACTTTAGTTCATTACCTTTGAAAAAAACAGTAACAAGATAATACAGCTGCCTCTGATTAAGATGTAAATTCTTTCTAATTAGAATGTAAATTCTTACATTTAAATGAAGACATCAATTGTCAGGATGCCATATGATATCTTATTCCACCTTGCCTGAATGAAGCCCTCACTGTTCATCTATGGCACTAAAATAGTTTTGCAATCCCTTTGTTCTCTGATTCTTGTAATATTCTCTCTTCATGTTCCCTTTACACATTGCTTTTGTTTGTTTTCCCCCTGCATCTGATATTGTTGTGTCTTGGGATTTTGCAGAAATTTGGAATGAAAATTGAGTTCAGTCAGTGCCAGTATTTGCTTGTGCCTCAATTACTTCTGCTGAATTTTCCTCAATGCAAATCAGGCAGGTTGCATAAAGTGGTGCATGTATTTGAAATAATTAATTTTCCGTAAAATGATGGATCAAGTCCAATCAACCTTTATGAAATCCAAATAAAAGAATAGAGAATTAGAAATTAATTAACATTTTGTGTTGCTAATACTTTATTATGCAGTCTAAGCTATAAATAATAAGTTTTATTTTTGAGCATAACTTTTTATTATGAACTGTTGATGATAACCTTTGGCATAATTATCTTGTTAATATATATTAGTGTATTAACCTAAATTTAATGTCGTGGAAGTCATTGTAAATTAATAACATTTTAGAACAGAAAATAACAGGATAGAGAGAGTTTTAGGATTGACCCATTGATTAATTTTGCATGTAAAGCTCTTCTGCAGAGTTAAGGCAATATGTGTCTACCAGTTGATTTTAAAGTGTTTAATTTCATTGTTTGATTAAAACACCCCATACTACTAAATCTTGTTTTCTGAGAGCAAGACAGTTTCCTTTTTTTCCCTGAAAGCCTGGTTTTAATAAAGTACCTGTGTAGGAGAAGTTTACATTCTTCTTACAAACACATGCCTTCTATTAATACTCAAAATTCTTCTTCTTTTCCCCATTTATGAGCTTTATTACTTTTTAGTGTGTATTTTTAATGGAATAGTTCATGCTAATAAGATTCTCTGCTTATGAGAATTGGTCATAGGTAGTGACACCATTTTGGTGAAGGGACCAAATCTTCATATAAATGGCAAAAGGGGTTTTTGATCTGTCATGATTATATATGAATGTGTGGTACAAATAATACTCATAATGCCCTTATAGAAAGTTATAATTGTGATCAAATTGTCAGTAGCAATAACAGTTTATATGATGATTCGAGTTCAGCTGGTGTGTCTCTATCAGTTTTACTTAACATTTGAAATTGGAGTAGAGTTCTCATAATAATAGTTGTATTTTCTCACTGAAGAGTGCTAACCATAAAGTCTTTCATTGAAAATATTGCCCTGTCTTTTTGCAACTGAATTGTAGAAGGCATCACTTTATTATCAACCACAAAAACTGTTTGTTAGGGAGTCATAAAAGAGACTATAATGTCAGAGTTTTTAAGTTGCTACAAGCAGAAAGACTCGATATGTTAGAAAAATATGACTTATTTATCCCAAACCTGTTATTTGCTTATGTAAGTCCTGGTTTAATATACCTGTAGTAATCTTAACAAAACAGGAAATTAAATACAGTCTTTCAAATCTTTTTTACTCAGTGAGGAGCTATAGAATATTATTATAACTTCAAATTGTAAGTTCAAATATACCACTTCTTCTCCTTAGAACTGCAAAATTAACACAAAAGGTGATTATTCCTGAGGAAGTTCCAGTCATGTAAAGGTTCAATCAGTGTGTTTGATTGATTCACAAGAGTTGGGATATCTTATGCATAATATCAAATGGTCAAGTGTTCTGAAGTATAATATAAATAACTTTGGGCATTACAAGTGATTTTGACACTTTTAGCCAAAGAAATATTAGAAAATAGAGTTTATAAGTGACATCAAAATAGGCTGCATAATGCACCATCCAGTGTCAATCTCAGTTCTGACATTTAAGAGGAAACTGGTGAAACACAGAAGTATTTTATGTTGGGAGCTCACTCTGAAATGCTGGAGGACTGTGCCCTGCTCCTGTCTACCTTGGAAGAAAATTTTCACAAACGGGAACCTCTGCTGTTATGAAGCTTTTTTTCTCTTTATATTCCTTTTAAAATTTTTACTTGTACTAAAAACTGATGCATTTTGTTAAAGGGAATAGCATGATCCTGAAGAGACCCAGTTATTTCTGTTGGGACTAATCAATAGCAGCTAAGTATTAAGAAATTCCCCTGTATTTACTGTGTTGCAGAGAAAACAGATTGTTCTGGGGTAGTGAGTGGTTATAGTTCTCTCTGTGTGTACATCTATACAAATATATGTGTGTATGTGTCTATATATGTAGGTATTCTAGGATGCCTTGGGTGCTATATTACTATTTATACTATTCCAAACAGACAGTGGATTAGTGTCATGTTTCATAGTATATTTAATAATTCTCTCAGTGGGTGAAGAGGAAATAACTCTGATCAGTTCAGCCTGGATATTGAAGTGGAAAGAAGTAAGAGACTTTTCCTTCAATTAGACTAACATCTAAGAAACATGATACAGGTAGGATAGTAATAAAAATAAATTGGTGTACTCAAACATTGTCATATGCAAAACGAGCTGAATGACTGCAGAAACTGAGCAGATTCTAGCCTTTAGGCTAGAGGGGTTTAGTTAGAGAAATAACAGTATCATTTACAAAACTTTTCCCCCTGTTGCTTTCTTTCCTTAAAATACCTTCTAGTTTATCCACAAAACAAAGAATGCTACCAATCATTTTCACACTTGCTTTTTTAATATTATAAGGTATTTCAGAATGAGAGGAGTAGCCAGGAAAAACCAGGTCCTATAAACAATCAAATTTTTTGCTTTAGGGCTTTCTTTAACCACTTGATCTGTACTCACCACTGACGCTTTTGGTTTGGAATACACAATAAGATGATGGTTGTAAACTTTCTTTTCTGCAGCACAGTAATTTTTCCTGTACCCCTTCTTCCTGAAATTTATATTTTTGTCTTCTGCTTTATTCTGCATTTCACGCAGATATTTTTCTCTAGCAAAGAAAAAAAAATTGTCTCCCATTCATCAGTCTGAAGAATTTGACAATTTCTCATCCATCACAGACATTGCAAATCACATCTCTAGAGCTTTCTTTGCAGTCCAAGTGTCTATTAGTTCTTTTTTTGTGAAAGGAACCCAAGACCCTCCTGTTGTCTCCTGAGAGAGTCTACTGCTGTATCAAGAAGACTGTTTAAAGTGTGAGCTTAGCAAGTTTGCAGAAGTAATCTTATTTCTATCCTGCCATTGACTGGTTTTCACCTTCAGTAAGTTCTAGAATTGATCTATCTATTGTGGCTAGCATAGTGGATTTCCCTATGAATCAAATATCAGCTGTAATTACAGCCTGCACTGAACACCTCAGGAGGATGTGTCAGCAGAGGAGGTGAGTTCCATCCTGGGTCACGCTCTGGTGGTGCCTCTCACGAAACATCTGCCTCAGTTCTGCCAGAAACTCTCATCAGTCCCTGTCCTGTCTTGCTCTGGACATTTCCTCCTTACATGAGACTTTTAACTATTCCTAAAATGCAGCAATGGCTGTGGAGCTAAGCTTGCAATGGTGCCCTTGCCAAGGTAAAGTATCTTGTCGTCTTTATTTATTAATTTTAATATATCACATTCCTAAGGCCGTCTTGAATCTTTTACATTACTCAGCAGCATCAAGGTCATCTTCAGCTTTTATTAAACCCTGATGTATTGCTGCAAAAGTCCAGCAAGCTAGTTCAAATTTATATGTAAATCAAATTAGACTCTTCTTTTTTGTCTCCTGGTGCTGTTTCGCCACCACTTAAATTGGGAAGTGTGGAAAGCAGAAGTGTCACTTTTTAGAAGCAGTCACTTTTTAGAGCACAGGCTAAACTTCGGGTTGAATGTCAGCCTATCTGTAGATGATATGGTAGGTTCAGGGGCTTGTTCTGAATTTTGAAATATTTAAATACTCCATGAAACAGCTTGACTTGTCTGCACCAAGTAGCAGTGAGGCAAACTGCCAGAGTTTGTTGTACTAATCATTTGTCTCTACAGTTGGTGAGGAAACAAAGACATTCTGCCATATTAATGGGGAAACATCTGCCCTTCTAAAGGGAGAAGTCTGATTAAATAAAAGAGAATAACTTATATTGTCAGGATAACTTATATTGTCAGTGTGGAGAAGGAGTGTGGAATAATTACTGGAAAATTATAGTCAGGTGTGGGGTTTCTGTGACATTTTTGGTCTTCTATTAATCTGTCCAGTTTTAGTGAAAATGTCAACACAGACACAAGTAAGAAGCCCAGTTTAAACTCTCAGTTTAAGCTAGACCTATGAAAGAGATCTGAAATATTCAAAACCAAACCATTTTAAAAATCATTTACCGTGATCCTTATTATGAGCAGGATTCCCATTACAAAATGATGAATATCTTTTCTTGCTCTACAGTCATGAGAGGAAAACCGTTTCCTTCACATGCTGCACTATGCATGACAAAACGAATTAAATGCATGTTTATGATAATTGTGTTATTAATTTTGCTTAGCAGTGAAGAGGTGATGGAATGAGAAACAAATATTTTGAATGGATGTTTTCATAGAGTAAATGAAAGCAGTACTGAGTGTGTGAATACGTCATGGTAAAAACAGTTCAGACTCTTATTTTGGATGTACACAGCATTATTTTGCCTAATATGTACATTAGATAAGGCTTTTGCTTATATTATGCTCTGAATATGTCATCAAAAAGCCTCCTTCTGAATAAACTTGCATAAATTATGGATACAAGGACCCAGCATATTTTAAAATATGCTTTAAAAAGTATGCAGAGTGCAAGTGACATTGAAACACTTTTTATGCCTCTATTCATTCAATTTGCTTTATTCATTTTTAAAAGTTGAGAGATGGCTTCAAAACTGTGTATAATAATGTTCAGTATAAGTCAGTAAAATAGGCAGAGGCTTTGGTTTTCATTTTGTTGGTGGCTTTTCACTCTTATCTTAAAAAGAGGGAGCCACTTTAGCAATGCAGCTTCTTGCAAATACAGATATCCATCACCAGTGTCCCCACTATCAGACTGAGCCCATCACAATGAATTATTGCTATTAAAAAAAGAAACAGCTTTATAATTGAAAGTAGGGAGTTTTCTCACTAAATTATGACCTGTGTGCAAATATATGCAGCCTGATTTGAAGACCATTTTGCTAGAGAACTGCAGTACTTTGTGGACTTTAATATGAACCATGTTTTTAACTGTGCAACTGTAATAAATCAAAAATCTGTGAAGCCTGAAGATAAAAGCTTATCTCATCAGGTTAATAATAGTGTGAGTAGTGTAAGTAGTACTAATAATCAGATGTTCAGTATTTCAAGTATATACAAAATAAATTGTTTTGTACAAGAGAATTATGGGTGGCAGTTACTGGAAGTTAAAGATTGATCTAAAATAATAGTTCCAAGAAGTTTATACATGGTTTTTAGGATTCAGACATGCAGATGCTTGATTCCTAACATTAACTAAAAAGATGGTTGAGATCCCTAGGTGATTTGGTTTAAAAAGATATAAAGCCATAGAAATATGCTAGAAAGTGGTTGCATTACAGTAGCTTTGACTATAAATCACATTTTCTCACTCACCTATAATTTCTAGTCATCCAGCTCTGGGTGATGTTGAGAAAATAATGTCCAAGTGAAAAAGGTGGTTCCCTACACCAGAGAATCATTAAATATACTATGAAACATGACACTAATCCACTATTTGTTTGGAATAGTATAAATAATAATATACCATATGTAATAGTAATATAGCACCCAAGGCATCCTAGAATACATATATATATAGATACATATATACATATATTTATATAGATGTACACACAGAGAGAACTATAACCACTCACTACCCCAGAACAATCTGTTTTCTCTGCAACACAGTAAATACAGGGGAATTTCCTAATGCTTAGTTGTTATTGATGAGTCCCAACTGAAATAACTGAGTCTCTTCAGGATCATGGCATGCTATTCACTTTAACAAAATACATCAGTTTTTAGTACAAAAATTAAAATATTTTCAGTACAAAAAACTAAAAAGTGTGGGGTTATTAGTTGACTTCTTGTCAGAAGTAGGTGCTATTTCTGGCTCCTACACAGATGAGCATTAGATGAGTCCTTTTTTACAGGTACCCCCTGAAATTTCTGCTTTATAGTTTATAAGGCATGAAGTGTTTCTTAGCTATGGCATCTTCACACCAAATTTCAGAGCTCTGTATTTAAAAAGTCAGATCCATTTTACTGCTCTGGCTGAAAAACCTTTATTCATTCAAAATAAACCGCTCACAACTGGTTTTACCCTTGACGTGAAATAATGATATGATAAAATGACTTAAAAGCAATCTGGGCCATTAAACTTTAGCCATTTCCATTAATGC
The DNA here is from genome assembly GCA_013397195.1 of Hylia prasina. Lineage (NCBI taxonomy): Eukaryota > Metazoa > Chordata > Aves > Passeriformes > Sylviidae > Hylia > Hylia prasina. Next base: position 431,886 of record VYXD01015736.1, read on the forward strand.
ATTATAGATATGGACTGCATTTGTTGTTCTGTACATTTTGGGGTTGTGCTTATGGAATTAGAAGAAAAGTTTCTAGTCTTTCGTGTCCACAGCAGTCTGAGATGTTTTAATTGCTTTACTTGCTTTGTTCTGTTGGGGTTCTCCACTGCTCCAGCCACTTTAGCAGTCTGAGACCAATTGTCTGTAATCTGACATAGAAGAAAAGCAGAGTAAAATGTCTTTTTTACTAGTTCAGAGATCAACCAAAACAGAATGGGGGTTGTGAAATTATTTTTGTGCAATCATTTGTTATAAATTCAGATAAATCATTACCTCCATCCCTGTTAATGTGCTACAGAGATACTTAATTACCAATAGCATGTTTTGCCCCTTAGATAGGAAATACAGTATAAATATGTATATGTATATATACTGCTGAACGAGCTCAGATTGCATTAATTTTATATTCAAAATAAATTTAAAATTTCTTTCACATAAGTGTTTTGTGTTTTGATCCTGGGTGAATCTTAACACAAACAGAGATGATCATGCAACTATACATAGTCTATTTAAAAGCTGACAGAATAATTTATGCATGTATGAGTTACCATATAATATAAAAGTCTCAATGAAACTCTATTTTTTTATGACCCAACTGTATATGCTGAATTACTGATCTGTAATAATTTTGCTGCTCCCTAATAAATTGCTACCATAGAAACCTCATAGTACTGTGTAACAGCATCCTCTCAGATCTCAGCCAAAAACATACTTCCACTTACAAATCATTGAAGATGATTTAATAAAAAGTTCAGGAAAAGCAGCAAAGTTCATCCATTTATTTATTCTTTTAGAGGTTTTCCTTACTGTTAGTCACAGCACTAAAAGGATGCTAAGTTACACAATTTGCACTGTAGCTGTCTTTGTACTTATATTTCTTTAACATATAGAAGGCATTAATTATAGTCCAGAAGTCCAGCTGAGAGCATCCCACTAGGCAGGAAAAGGGAGATGCTGTTTTTGGAACTGAGCTAGGGTAATCTGAGAGGTGCTAAAAGGTGTGGTTTTAGCAATCCGTTAAGGATTTTCTCACCTTCCCACATGCATTAAATTTCAGTTGTTACCGTGCTGTGGATGTCTGTTACAGTAAGCATTAAAGTTAATGATTGCTCTTGAAAATGGAGCTTTTTCCATTCATGGAAGCTATTTTTTCCTCAAAAAAATTGAGGCTGGTGATGGCAGGCACCTCGGGCAGGGCCAGCTGAACCAAAATGCTGATCCAGAATATTTTTCACAGATGCCACAGACACTCTTCATGAATCTATATTTTGTCAACTTTTTGATTTCTTGGCTATTTCTGGGACTACTCAGCATCTAATATGAAATGTGTGATACATTTTGAAGATGAAATATTTCTTTCACTGTCTTTTAGAAGAGACCCCAGGAGGAGGAGGTGGGATATTTTGAAACAGTTTTCTTGAAGTGATTTGCATCTACAAATTGTACCAAATTTCTAAGGAGTTCATCTGTCATTTGTACAGCTCTAAAGGTATTCTCTGTATTTACAAGCACTGAGTATCTTAAAGGCAATGAAATATGATGGCTACTTCATACTGGCATTTTTCAATATCTTCATTAGAAAAGTTGCCTAATTATCTCCTATGAACATTAGGTCATTCTAGCAGATCCTAACAGGTGAATTTTAATTTTTGACATAATTTCCAGTATGTTCAGCCATTGAAGATGCTCTAAATAAACAGTAACTATGTATTTGAAAATCCATTAGGAAATTGACTGTTTCTTTTAAGAGCATGTAGTGTCCTTCTTAACATAGTCTTATCCAAAGAAAAACCAAAATACCTCTTTTTATTATTTTAAAATAGAAAACACTTCTTAATGAATTTACTTTGTCTCTAAAGTGACTTTGAAATATAATTCTTAAAAAAATATGTTCAGCTCTACCTCAAATCTTCTGTGGTAAGGAAAATACAAACTTTCCTTATGTTTTTCTGATTTTATGCAAGCTACTCTTTGCATTTACTTAAAATTGCAGGTCCTTCAGGTAAACTCTGCTCCTCACTTTTGATGCCTTATCTGCACAAAGCAGTCCTTTAACTCTCTATGTGAGATGTGACACGGGGATGTTGATCCCTGTAAGGACAGAGATACAAAATAATGCAAAGTGAACTGAAGTAATCTCTGGTTTCCATGGGTGTGCCATGTCTGTGCTCCACGGGCGAGTGGGTGTTCCCTTCTGCTTCTCCTATTTCCTTCTCTTTATGGCTTCTACTGTACATATTATTTTCATTGCTCACAGGTGCCAAACCTATTTAGATGGTCTTTCCCACACCCCCAATGTGGAAATGAGATACCTGCATTTTTATTCTGTTAGGATAAGCAGGAGAATGTGGTCGCTGAACTGGCTGTGCCAAAATAATTGTGATCTTGTCAACACTTCTGTGTTTTACAAGCCCTTCACTGTAATGCTAATAATGAAATTATTTTTAAAATAAGCACAATGGAGGTTGAAGGAGAAATGGCAAAATTTGGCAACATGTCATATATTCTTACCACCTATGTACACAACACTTTCTGCCTGCTCTCCTAATCAGTTTTTCTTTATTTTCAAGTGTTTTTGGGAGAAGTGAGGACACACTCTTAAAGGGCCAGCAGGCTCTGAGTGGGAGTTATCATGCCCACACATAGTGCTGCTGATCCTGCTTCATCCCACTAACTGCTGTATTTTCATTATAAGCTTGGATTCTGTTTCCCTCTTTATTACAAGGATGTTACAGTTCTTTATTCTTCACTGACAGCTGGCAACAGGTAATGCTGGCTGTTATTTTGTTCAGTCTAGTCAAGCACATTCATTTCCAAGTATAACCATGTTTTGTTTGCTGTATTTTGTTCTTGGGGTGGTTGAATGCCATCCTTGGAAAGATGTGCATTGAGCTACTATTGAATAAGTGCCTTGCCTTCGGCATTCATGAGTAAATTCTGTAGTTTTTGTTTCAAGCCTTTGACATGTCATCAAGTGTAAATCTATTCTAATGCCAAAATCCCTCTTGATGTCTGATGCCAATCAGTAGCTTTTCATCTTGAAAAAGGTAGTGAATAATTTGCCCTGTGGATATTCCACAGACACCATATATGGCAAGAGGCAAAGAGAGGGGAATCCCATACCCATTTTTTAAATTCAAATAATCATGTTCAACCAGTTTGCTTTCCTAAATACCATTGGTAGTCTGGTACATTTTCTCGCTTTCAAGTGAATATTGAATACTTGTCTAATTTGCATATTTTCGATGTGTAGAAACAATATGCTCTTTCTGTTGCAGTATTTTATTTCATGAGCAGTAGCCAACATGCTGTAATATGTGAATTATATTACATTTGTTATTTTAATAGGAAGGTCAAATCTTTTACCTCCTTCAGCTTCATTAGTGTTTCTTTATTAAAATAAATAAAAAAAGGGAACGAAAAGGCATTTGCTATATAGGAAGGTCAACATTTTCTTTGTGAACACAGTTTGTACCCATGATTTTGAATTTCAATGAACTGTAAGCCCTAAGAGTGTTGAATTAAAGGCATAAAACACTGTAGTTCACTCAAGAGCTCAGAAGTATGTAATTTCTTTCCTTAGAAAGGAGGCCTACTGAAAACCTAATGAATGTGTTTATATAGTTGAATGGCACTCATATAGTTTATACTCAGAAGAGAGAAGCAAGTAGAGCTTTGTATTTAACTTCTTTTCAGCCTGAAATATTACAGGATTTTAGAGCACAGAAACTATTGTGATTATTTAATCTGACCTCCTGTGCAATACAGGTCATGGTACTTTGCACAGTAATTCCTGCACCAGGGCAGATAAACTCTCCATCCATGGGCAACATCTTGTGCTGAGTTTGATTGGTTTAAGCTGCCACCTTATTCTAAATCTCGTATTAGTAACATTAATAATAGCACTACTGTGAGGTGTTTTCCTTATAATTTGTAATGATAATAATGTTGAATCCTACACCTCAAGTTACTCGGAATTCTTGCATGTCTTAATTAAACTCTAGGATACCGTTATTTTAAAATGACAAGTCATGTATAAAATTTCCAATGTAGTTAATCAGGAGTAGAATTTAAACTCATAATCTTCTGCTTTAACTAATAAATCATAAAAACACTCATTAGTTGAGTCACTAACCAGTGATGATTTTAGGCTGAAAAATCTAATCATAATTAGAGTAAGTTAATTTTGTCAGGTTTTAGAATTGTTTAAAATGACAGTGAACCCACACTGATATTTTAAAGGTATTTGCTATTTCAGTATCAGGGTTTAAGTTCCCATTCTGAAATCTTGGGGAGTGCTGCTTGCATTCTGCTGTGTATGTGCAGACTGGCTCCATGCATAAGGCATCCCAAAGAACTTTAACAACTGTGTTTATACAGGAGATCATCCATGTTTTATTTAACTGCACCATTCTTTCAGGAATGAAACACAATAGCCGCCTAAGCTCTCTGAATTAAAAGTTTATTTTGGAAAAATGTAAAAAAATATTTTATCCGAATAGAATGGCTGTTATCATTAAATTAGGCAAAGATTAATTATTTATCAGGAGTAGGATTTTGCTAGGTCAGGGTTAATAGAAACAGACTCCCTGATTCCCTGTGACAGTTGAACTCTGCATCTTGTATCTCATCTAAAAGATCCCACGGTAGGGCAGATAATCTGACCCCTAACTACCAAGAGTAACCAAACTGCAATATTCCATTTTCCATTCTGTTTTCTTCCTTGTGCTAAACTGGTCACCTGCTCTCAGTTAATGTCAGGATACTGTCAGTGTTTGTTACGGCCTTGGTGTCTGTAGGGACAAACAGATGGATTTGGCAATGGGGCCATGACTGCAGCACAAATGGAAAATACTCTATGTGTCCTAAATCTGATCTCTCCAGGAATAATTGAGTGCTAGAGCTTTACAGGAAGCAATGTGCAGTATCTCTCTGCTCTCAAATACTTCACCATAATGCTATTTTTGTGTTTGTAATGGTGGATCTAATGGTGTGGTCAGCCAGGGACTGATGATAAGCACCCATAAATATACAAATACAACAAGCAGATGATCTTTGTTCTTTGCAGACACCTGGCAGATAATGAACACAACACACAGGTACAAAAAAAATAAGGAGTCAACACCAAATATCATATTAATGCAATTATTAATGTTTTATTTGGTTTATTTGGAGGAAGAGGAGCTTAAAATATAAGCTAAATTAAGACAAAACCAGGAAAAAAAATTGAGCACAATGAGAAGATGTTGGAAATGGGACAAGAGGGAGGATAACAGGAGGATAAGGGAAGTGAAAATGAGGTAGAGGCTGAGAAAGAGAGAAGGCTGGAACAAACTGCACAAGGCAGGGAAGTCCTGGCCAAACTTACAGAAAGGTTTCTTCTTGTTTGAATCTCCCTACTTTGGCTGCTTCTGCAGGGTTCTAGCTCAGTCTGGCTAATTTGTTCCCTTTTTGCTCTCTTCTTGGGTGGGATGTGCACTTACGTGGGTCTAGAAAGAGTCTCTGCTTTGGCTGCTTCAGCTAAAATCCAGGCTTCTCATTTTTGATAAAGGCTTTGCAACTCTGAATATATTTGTGGGTGTGGGTAGGAGGCATTACCTCATCTCTGCTTGGTTTGCAGCCTCCAGAGCTCTCGATACACCAAAGAGTTCAGTTTGGGCTCTGTACCCAAAAATGTGTCTGTCGTGTCTAGGGAAAGTGAAATGGAAGAGTATCAAATGCACTGAGGATTAGACTTGTTACCCTGGGGATTTATTTGGCAATGAATCATTTATTACAGCTGGATCTTGATCGAGGCTGTACCTAGCTTTCCATTCTTGTGACAAGCTACTGAAAATACAATGGCAAGGCAAATCTGGCATGAACTGAATTCAGCTTCAGCTTCTTTTAGCCCTGTAAGTCAGAGATCTTTCATACACTTAATAACATGCTAAAGTGGCTTTTCTGTTTAACCCCATAAATGTGTTTTGATTGTTTTCTTTCTCACAGAAAGGAATCTATTGCAGAAATGTTCAGCCACCCTTCCTCCGTAGCGACTTTGGGATTTCTTGTATTTTCTTGTATTTTCTGCTTCCAGAAATTTCTGTTTAAAAAGTAGATTGAGCTGTAGAAAGTGACTTCAGTGAGGACAGACCTACAGCTTTTGCTCTTCAGGCCTCAAGCGTGTCACCAGTAGTTAAAATGCGTGATGACCTTAGCTTTATCATCCATTTTGCCAAGAATCAGAGTAAGTTAAGATGGGCAGAAGTCTGGTTTTCTTTGTCTGGATTTCTGCCAATGTTTTGATGGGAGTATCCAAGAGATCTCTGTCACAGCACTGGGGAAAACGGAGTTTCTGAATCCTGGCTGAGTAGCTTAGTTATTGGGCCATTCTCTGTTGGAAGAGTGTATTGGATAGATTTATTGGAAAGCAATGTAGGTATGAGTGAAAAGTGAACAGGGTGATGATGACTAGGAACCAAACCAGGAAAATAAATATATTAAAATAATACAAAGTGAAGTTGTCTGAGATGACCCTGAGGCATAAATAGAGAATATAGGAAAAGGAGAATATCCAGAAGTTAATGGTTTTGAAGTGGAAAGGTAGATTGATTACAGCAGGAAGTATGTTAGGAAACAACTGTTAGATTTCCTTGGTCTGGAACATCTCTGTGGCTGTTTTACAAGGTTAAATTAAATCTAAATATGTATTAATCTCCTAGTTCTCACCATCATATAAAATAACTTCATAAATAAAAGTCAAGTAACTACTTTTTTAAAAACTTATTTTTAGCATTTGACTCATCAAACAGATCTACTTCCCTGAGCCCAAAGCTCAGACTGGGACTCCAAAATACCCAAGATTCCCACTTGCAGGCAGGATTGGCTTCTCAAAGGACTCACCTTGCTCATTGACTGTGATGAAGCTGCAGACAGTGAAACGGAGCATGGACATGACCAAGATGTGGCTGCAAGTGTTTTGTTTGGATTCTTTAGTTTTCCCTGCCCTGCTGCAGGAAAAGAACATCCACTGTGAGAGCCCACGGTCTCCAGGAGCACCAAGCTGCTGCTAAAAACAATTATAGGCAATGGTTGCTGGGCACTCAGCCACCAAGTAAACTGAGATACCTTGGCTTTCCCATACTTACCTTGATTAATGATTTAGCTAGTCATAAAATACAATGTTATTTATAGTTTAGATAGAATGCCTGATGGTTTTCAGGGGAAATAAAACTGTGTCTCATCTGTAAAAGCCTTCCGTCTGGTTCAAATAGGCTGAAGTTAATATTATAAATGCAATCAATTTGATATGAATCTCTATTATGTTTTAATGGCAAAACCCTTTACATCTATTTTTCTACTATGACAAATAATACAAAAAGTACCAAAGCTGGCATAATTTTTAGTTCTTTTTGTTGACACTATGAATTGCTTCTTATTTTTAAGAGAAGCAAGTTATCTTCTTGTCAATTATTTGTTTGCAGTGTTAGTGAGGTCTGATCCAGCTTTGGTCAGCATTTGTAGGCAGCTTTCCATGTGCTTACAAGGATTGGCTCTGAGAGTTAAAGCACTTCTCAAAACAGCCAAACTATCTTGTTACAGGAAATACTTCTCATAATTCTCTTATTCCTTGGTTTAGTCACATAGTGTCTAAATATAATATTTTTAATAGCAAAAGATGGAGCAGGTTGTTTTCCAACTGAGCAGAAACATTCTCTCAAAACTAATATCAATAGGCCAAGGTAATGCCATTTGAACAAATCCCATTTGAACAGCCAAAACTATCTTTACCAAGTTCTATAAATATACTAAGAAATAGAAGAATGGCAACCACATACATGGTACACAAATTGCCTTCAAAGTGTCCATGTAAATTTTCCCACAAAAATATGAAAGTGACATTCATTCACAATGTCAGAAGAATATTATTTTTATGCTTTGGCTCTACAGGCTTAACACATGCACTAACTTCTTTATGATTTGTTCTGTCTTAGGGCTATTTTCAGTGTAATCTTTTTATGGGGCTGTATTATGTATAAAAATATAGTTTTCTTGGCATAAAGCATATGCTCATAGGACCATAAAAATGCTCCTTCTTTTGGGTGCCCAGGACCATTTATAATGTCTAAATGGTTAATAGTGGGGGAAAAAAAATATTTCAGTTAGGAAAACAGACTGAATTACCCCTTCTTAAAAATTATTCTTTCTTGTCAGAGACCAAGAACAAAGTTTAGTTAGTGCTCAGCTTAGCTAGGTAAATTTGGCTGGATGCATTTGTAGCATTGCAGTGCTGCACCTACACAATGCAAACAGATATGTGTATGTATGTGTCTGTGTTTATGCATAAACTCTTTTACAACCTTCAGAATAAAATGTGAGACCATTTGCAAACACTTTTAAGATAAAATCTTTCTTGTGAATAATTGTAGTGGAAGTGGATGATATGTGAAGAAAAAGAAACAAACAAAAATCAAGTAGACAATGATTTCCATATATTCCTTATTTTTTTTTCTCCCACAGTTAAGTACTGTGTTATCACTAATAAGTTAAAAATCCTTAATGATTGATTTGTTCCAGAGCAGCTATTTACTGAACATGTTAAAAACCAGTGTTGTAGAACTGCTTGATAGCTTTCAGACAAGTGGCAGTAGTGGTGAGTTTGAAGGTCAGCGAAGAGCAATTCCTTTTTGCCACAGATGAAGTTCTGCCTTTGACTTTCCATTGTAGAACACTGAAGACCTGATTATTTCATATAAGCAGTTTTTCATTTGACGTCTGGCATCAAAGAAAATCTATTAATAGCCTAAGCATCAAATTCTTCTTGTGGTTGAGAGTTTTTGCTTTCTCCCTTATTAACCAAAGCAGCTGGCCAAGATTGTTCTAGCTGAGAGGGAAAGTCAGTCATGAAGTCAGGAGTTCCTCAATAATCTTGTTTCATTGATTACAAAATGACATGGTGTCTTCTTGAATTGCTTTTCAGAGGAAAGAAGAAAGAAGCTAGGCCTTCTTTCTAAATGCACTGGTCTTGGTTTGCATCAAAGGAACACCTGAATTCTTTGCTCTTTACCTCCTGGGGCAGCACATCAAGAGCACTCACATATCTTTATGCTTACACTGTAAAGGGGAGTGCTATTTAATGACCATTTAATGAATACTTTATTCAATGAAGCTGATCTAAGAAACAGACAACAAAACCTCTGCTGAGCTATGTGGAATTAAGGGTTGGGTTCTCACATCCAAGAAACTGCAGAGAAATAAAATTTACTCTTCTTTAGCTTTTGAGTCAAAGCACTGAATCTGCAGGACCTGTTTCATGCTCTCTCAGCAATTCTTGCATGCAATTTCCTAGAAATAAGACTTGCTGTGCACCGTTTGCTGTCAGGAGGTTTTTCCTGGTGGCTGGAGGAGCCACCCCTCCGTCTGCTGCCTGTTTAGGGATTCACAGCCTCAGGTTCCTGCCTCTCTCCTTGCCACAAGCATATGAGGCTCTCAGTGGGAGTCCTTCTGTCACGGGAGGAATTTGGCCTCAATGACACTTCCATTGGCATCCTGCCCCGAAGGTGATTCCCAGAGTGGGCAGTGGCTGCAGGCAGCAGCACCAGGAGCCTCCTCTCCTCCCAGCTGAGGATTTTGGGAGAGCTGGCCCCTTGTGTAAGCCTTCAACAACTTCTCCTGCTTTAGTTTGTCAATGTAACATTTAGAACATGTCAAGCTAGTAAGAAAAATTTTAGCAGAAAGGGCTGCAAGTTGGTTTTTAGGGTGTATTTATTTGTCGTAGAGATCAGTGTAGTAAGAATTATGAGTATTTTCAAATAGTTTGGATTTTGTTTTTAGAGTAACAGTTTATAAACAAAGCATACCATAAATTAAACCCCACATATGCAATACCAAAACTGTCTCTTTCCAGAGCTTTCATCTAGCTTAAGTCTCCTCAAAAATGCCTTGTAATTCTGCAAATAAAACAACATTATTTAACAATAGTTAAATCATAACAAGGAAAATAATTTTAAATAATACCATTCGTGTTCACAGCCTTAGAGAAATGGTATCTCAAAGTGGTTTCATACACAGAAAGCATTTTCTGCACACTGTAGTATCAAAAAACAGTTAAAGTTATGATATTATTTGATACACAGGCCATAAAATAACCCATAGTTGTGTTCTTCAAATTTCCTATTAATTGTTTTAATCATATCCATCTTTTTTTTCCTCATGCATCATGCTTGAAGAAAAAGCAAATGAAACCAAGCCCGTACCTCCAGCATAAATTGGTATTATTGTTCTTGTCTGCTGTTAAATATGAGAAATTAATAACTTCCTCCTACCATTAAGGTGACTTTCAAGTAATTGCTTGGCAGAAATTTATGTGCAGGGTGCAAGCCACAAGCTGACTTTGTGTCGCACAGATTAGATGCTTCCTGGAAAAAGGGAGAAATACCATCTTGATTTTGTGGGTAATTTCCTGGAAAATCCATATTTTAATGCATGCACATGAAAAATATTAAATTGGACAAAATGCTGCTAACATTGTTTTGATTAGCAACAGAGACCATATTATCATTTCTGTTGTTTGTAGTTTAGTTTTTAGAGAGACAAATTAGGTGTTTGTGTCTACTTTTAATGAGACTGATACCTTAATTTCATTACCCTTTGTGTAATTTCCAAATCTGTCTTTTTTTGTTTTTCTTGTTTGAACAAGTGAAGAAATAACCTGTCTGCCTGGTAGCCTTCAGTTTCATGCAGTTTGCTTGCTTTGCTTATTTGTGGAGTGGAGTAATTCCATTTTCTCTGTTCAAATTTCTGTGCAAGATCCTTCAATATAGTCCTGAGAGGCTTCTTTACCTTGAAAGAAAATAAATCAATAGAAGGTTGGTCCAGAAAACTTGGGCTGTCAGTTCAGCTTCCTAATAAAGCCTCAGGAATAAAGGGTATGTGCCACAACACGACACGAAAGAACTTCACGAGGGCACGGTGATGAGCAAAGCAGGAAAAGCCCAAGTTTATTTACAAAACTCAATTTTATACATTTCCAAAGGTGCCTGTGGATTGGAGATGAAATCCCTCCTCCCAAACCACATTGGTGAGGATGAATGTCAATCAACCTTCTCCACCTACCTAAAAATATGTAAACAATTAAGGACAGTCAGGAAAATAAAGCTATTGTTTATAGTAAAAGTGTGGGAAGGTAAAAATTCTGACTCCAATATGAAAGACAAATCAGAAGGCCTAGAAAAATCCTCAAAACCAGGGTGACAGATATGAAGACTGCTCTTGGAAGATTCATGCCTTACAAAATAGTATTAATGTGGATCCAGGCGAAAAAGAGTGAAGGATAGTTAAGGAATTTCTATTTAATTTTCCAAAGTGTATATTCAGCCTTCAGGCTAAGATACCTTGTCCTGTAGATGGAGGATTTGTCTTCCTGCCTCTTGTTTAGGTGGCAAAGAGTGCCAGTCTATCCTTTTTGGAAAAGAGACAAAAGAAGGAAAACCTGTAAATTCCTTTTTATTCTTAACATTTCTTAGGATCTCTTTTTAAGCAGAAAATATGTTTTCATGATTCAGTATCAAGTTTTCATGCCATTGTATATGGAAATACACAGATACCCCTTTGATGGTGGAGGCCCAGCTAAGGAGCCCGTGAGACCTATGCCAGTGCATGGAGGACAAGGCTTGGAACAAAAGGTCATTGTTGGTTTGTTTCAAGAACAACTTTCTCTCCAGAGCTTCTGCCCTTTCCTGAGCATTCCCAGAGAAGTAATTTTCAAGTACATTAATGCAGAACACTCATCTTCCCAACCTGTTCCGCCTCGTAAAATAAATTTTGTGTTATTTAATAAGTTCATTAGTGAGAGCAGATAAATTTGCAATCCCAGTATTATAATATACTTAAAATGCCTTAAAAATGCTTATCTGAGCTAGGGAAAGCCATGAGTTCTGATTTCAGCTTTTTTTATGATTGGTGCTTATTTTCTTTCCCTTTTTTACCTCTTCATGGTGGTTTCCTCTTCTTACCTAAAAGCCTAGTATCTCCAGATATTTTTGTGTTTTCAGGTGTTCTGTGAAGATATATTTTCTTCTAGGAGAAAGAAGACTCTGTACTGTCAGACTTCATATTTCCTGTCACATCCTGTAGATACCTATTGATGTGTCAAAATAATCCTTGGGGTCCCAACATGGCACTGCCATCACCAAGCACAACTTCTCATCTTGCAGATCTCCTTGAGTTTAGTCAGTGGCTTTCTTCTGAAGTCAATTATCATTATCATTAGGGATCTAAAAATTTTAAAACTATTCAGTGTCAGTGTCTGTTTTTGAGTGTTCCGTACTAAAAATGGTAGAAGTGTAAGTGAGCAGGAATTGTAGCCACCACTGAGTAAGTCACTGACCCCGAAAATGCAAAGCAAGATGAGTGTCTAATTTGAAAATTACTGTATAATTGTTTGCTGTAGAAATACACAGCATAATCACTGTGCTTTTCTTTTTTCCTTTCATTTCTTGTGACTTGTGTGTAAGTGTAGTTTGGGAATGAGATGTTTGATCAAAATACAGTGTTGACTAATTTAAAAGAATGAAGTCTGTAGTACACTTGGGAGGGTTTTTTTTTTCTTGGTAGCTAATCAATAATTGAGTATTTTTGCAATGATTGGTTTCATAATGTGTTGTCCATAACTTGGACTTATCTAGGGGTCTTTGTAAGTTCTGCTATCCTTAACACACTGGAGAAAAAGGAAAGATAATGACCCAAGATAAACAAGAAAACTTCTCAGGGTAGAAGCTCCAGCATTTGGCAGTGCATGCCCTACTTAACAATGTCTCACTGTGTGTGTGATAAGATTGTTTTAGGCTCTTCATGACTCACTACTCACTTTTTCAAAGCTTCAGATATTTATGTTATACTAAGAGGGAGGAAAAGTCCTACATAATTAGTTCTGTTTACTTGAATAATAATTTTATTCATATATTAAGTGAAAAGTTCTGTTGACTTTAATAATTTTACCTGTATGCTAAATGAAAGTATATCCCCTCAGATGGCATAGCAAGAGACTTCCTTTTTCATGTCCACTTCATTTAGCTTCTATTAAAAAGAATGTTTTTTTTCCAGAAGCCACTCTAACTCTTCCTTTTTTCAGTCCCTAATAAGAAGGCACTGCATAATACTGGTGTATATATCCTGATTAGCATAACTGATTTTAGTAGGTTGGAATTTCTCAACTGAACTCAACTATTTAACAAGAGTTGTGCCAAAGCTTTTAAGGAAGTTCAGGTCAGGAATGCAAAGCAGGAAGATGGGGGTTGGACTGGATTTCTAAAGCTTAGTTGGAAGGTTAACTTTTTAACCTGATACTCTGTATATTACCTGGATGTTGTTTTTAAAATGGCAGATTTTTGGCAACTCCGTGGTGTTTCTGAGGCCACAGCATGCAATTGTAATAGAGAAGGAATGATTCTTTCAGAAGTAGGAACTTCTAATAAACTCAAATGAAATAAACAAGCTATTGCTTCACTAAAACTGGATTAGATTCCAAAAGCAGGCTCTCAAAAACTATGTGGTGCCCATGAAAATAATTCTTCTGTATTGTTTCTATTATACTGGAGTTGATATATTCTTGAATGGAGTCCAATCCTTCCAGCAAAGGTGTTTTCCTGGTATACCTTTGGGTGCAAGCTGTATTTTCCCAGAGTAATTCATCTAGCTTGTAATAATAAATGGCTTCATAGAACTTACCGAGCTACCTTTAAAAGCATAAAATTTAGGTCTTGAGCATTCCCCAAGCATGTTGCAGGATTGCAAAGAGAACACAAATATGTGCTCTAATTCTGGCAGAGTTTGTCTGAGCTGAACTATACATGCCCATGAGGTTACACAAACCTGTGGGATCTTAGGTTGGCTTAAAAAGTAGGAAATGACTGCATCATCCAAAATGTATTGTGCACTATGATTGTGCTGTGGTTAGGTCACATTAAGTTTCAATTAGACAAGAATGTGAAAGGACCATTTAATTAGTCAATAAATATCTGTGGCTGGAAGTTGACAACCTGGAAAGTTGTCGGCTTTGGCGGCTGCTATCCCACACAAGTCCTGTCAGGCAGGATGTGTCATTAGATGTTGTGCAAGACCTCACCTCAGACTGGAACAGTCAATGGCTGTAATTTGGAGTCTCATTCTGTTAACGATACAGTGGCAAGAACAGTGGAATTTTTTTAGTAAGAAAAAAGGAAATTATAGGAGTCTTAAGTAATGAGCAGCCTGTGTCATCTGTGTCATATTGTGTAACATATCAAACTGTCATTTTCCTCTGCTTATGATGTGAGATATGCTTAAGACTTAATCACCCAAAGTTGTTAAGTAGAAATTAATTTAAAGTGTGTAATGATGTGTTTCTTAGAAATAATTGGTGTGATTAAAAAATTCAACTTCAATAACACAATAGCATCAAAAACTTTTTCATTCATTTTCCTTCTTCTTTTAATTAAAAATACTGGGTTTTAAGAGGACATTGAATTAGTTTAGATAATTACATTTTCCTTCTTAAAAAATGCTACTGCCCTTCTGTTTGCCATCCTGCGTGTACACAGTTACAGTCGTGTGGATTGAAGTTAGAAACCCACAGGCTCTTCAGAAATTAGTATTTTAATAATAGATCTTGGTCCTTAAATCTGTGTTTTCTCAGTTCATGAGTAGTGGGAACTCCCTTAGGTAAAATTTTATAAAATAAGCATTGACTGTAACTGTCTTTTCCTTTTTTGGTTTCTATTTGCTGAAGAGCTGCTGTGGTATCTGTTTAAAGACACATGCTGTAACAGTCATGTTTAATGCTGAAATGTATCGTCATTGTGCTTTGTGGTTTTCCAGTGATAGGAAATGGTTCTGGTTTTGCTTTTTGGGTCTTTTACTTGAGTGGGGATGCCTTCACCTCACCAGCTTTGCATGCAACATGTTGTACCTTTAGTAAAGGCACTTTTGGAGTGCTGATCTCTCTCTAGCATATTCCATATTCTTGGGTAAGCCATCAGGACAGGCTGGAGAGGTGCTGGTGGTGCTCAGGAGGAGCCTGGCTGCTCTGGGGGTGGGTGCACTCAGATTTAAGTGCTAGAAAATGTTCACCTGGTTAGAGCTGCCAGGACTGCTCAAAGTCATCAATGAGTGTAACCACAGGACATCTCTGGTGTCTCTGATCTTGCACCAGGCCCACCTGTTCTGGGAGAGGCCACTGCCACGGCCACAGCTCTGTGAGACTGACTATCCACTCACCCTTCTCACCCAAAAATCGTGACTCCTGCTGGCCCTGGAATGGAAGGAGGAAAGGTAGCAGAGGAGGAAGAGGCAAGGCTGAAATTGCTCAAAACTCTACATTATTTATGGAGGTACTCAGATTATTAGGACTGTGAACTTGGGACACACAGGCATCCTTCATCCAGGTGTGATTTTTTTTCTTTTTTTCCCTGATAGATAAGGACTTGGCAGATACTTAATGCTCTCTTCCTCATAACGACCCCCTGTGCCGAGGCTGGGGAATAGAACCAGTTGTCTATTTTCCTTCTGTGTCTTGAGTGATATTTTAAGGAGGATGTTGCATCAAGTGAGATAAACCAGCAATACATTTGTAAAGGGATTGCTGGAGGACTAAGAGGTTACTGAATGGGGATGTGCTGGAATGAAACTGGAACGTACAGAACTTAGCGTTTCAGTGAAAAGAATGGAAAATCATCAGTGTTTTCAGGGAAAGCATTCTCTTAGAGCTAAATAAGCTATTTTGAAGAATCAAGACAAACAGATAATTAGAAACAAAAAGCTGAGGCCTAGGCTAGTAGCAACGGGGTGTACCTCATGGAAGCACAATGCAGTAGATTGATTTCTTTTACACCTCTGAAGAAAACCTGACAAATGCTACTTACTGCACCAGCAATCAAGCAAAAACCACAAGCTGTCAGGTGCAGAGGGAAAAAAATCCTTTCCTTCATTTATTTCCTTGCAGCTGAAATGAGGAGTTGGTTCACAAGCTTGTTTCAAGACTTTTAATTTTCTGTTGCTATAATAAAATCTAGTTCTGGCTTCTAATGAAATTGGCAGTCAACTTCCTCGTGGAAAACACATTATCCCACAAATGAACATGGGATTAACCCACTGATAAGCAACACCATTGGCCTTTCCTGCCCTTTGCTGAGTATGCATCAGAAGATCTGACAAAAGGAAAGGTATTCTGGTAACAATCGCTTCCACTCACATTACAGAAACTCAGAGAAGCAATATACCTGCTTTCCTAGCAGTAAGCTCTTTTAAAAAGGCACATACAATTTCCCCCACAATGCTGACAATTCCAGCTGAATTAGTTAACATCCTGCCCGTATTTTTCCATATCCTTGTTCTAGTGCCAGTGGGAGGCATTTCTACATTTCACATTTAAATATTCCTTTACTATGGTCACAACCATGTCTGTCTGACTAGTTTTACTTCATGCCTAAATGTCAGCTGAAGCTATTTGTAAGGGATCCAAACAGAAGTGTTATGCTGCTCATGTTATACAAGATTTTCCTTGTCTAGTAACCAGCATCTTTGGCAAGGATGAAGAGATAGTAGATCAAATTTGGTGAGTTTATTATCTCAAATTCTTTTTATTCCAATAGATTTGTATGTCTGCTACGTTGAATCCTTTACATAATTTTTCCTAAATCATAATTGCCATATCTGGATTTAGCCTTTTGTGCTGTAGAATTTTTCTGTAAAGTGAACTAACACAAAACTGTCATTTCCACCATTGTAACAACGTCTACTATTCCATTTGATTTAGATATATCTATTATTGCTTGTGTT